>QANY01012022.1:796957-1218497 GCA_003255025.1 Datisca glomerata | reverse complement strand
GGGGGGGTTATCACTTTATATCTAAGCATGCTTGATGATGATGTTTGAATACTTTGTGATTGATGCTCCTTGTAAAGATAATAATGTTAGTTTTAATTTAAAGCTAGGCTCACTGTGATGTTACACAGGAACACATGTGTGCTTTGCGAGATGAGTCTATCGCTGAAGATGCCACACCTTACTCTGAAGAATAGATAGTTCAAGAAGTCCTCGGGTGAAATAAAGGTCTTGGACATGGATCTCCACCGACATCTTCCAAGAAAAAGAGTCGAATTGAAGTTGAAAATATAGAATTCAAAAACAAATCAAGTCAATCGAGAACCAACTACAAAGCTTACTTGCTTAGGCTCGTCAAAATGGTTTTCATCTGCTGACGATGACTCAACAACATTAACATGAACTATAGAATATTTGTTAAGCTTTGCAGTTGTAACATCAATCTTTAAATACTCTATTCTTTATTTTTCTTTGAATACATTTTTGAACAAAATTTTGTAATGAATTATGATTCAGAGATTTTGTTATGAACTACTATATTAATGATCGGGTTTAATAAATTTTTTTATGATATTAATTGCTATTACACGTGATATTAATGAATATTACAATACTTTGTAATGTAAAATTTGGTCACCGAAAACATTTCACGACAAAAAAAATGGTGGCAAAAGGTTTTTGTGACAAAACTTCTTTTTGGTCGCAAAAGCTTTTTGTGACGAAAAGAAAAATTGGTCGCAAAAAGGTTTTTGCAACAAAAATTTGTTTGGTCGTGAAAAACCTTTGACGACCAAATTTTTTTTGTCGCAAAATTGTTTTGCGACCAGTTTTATTTTGGTTGCAAAAACCCTTTCACAACCAGTATATTATTTTCGTCGTGAATGCCTTTTGCGACTAGTTTTCTTTCATCGCTAAAGGCTAATGCGACGAGATCTGTATTTTATCACGAAAGACTTTCGCTGACGAAGCAAAAGTAATGAAGTTCGCGACAAACATAAAATGTTGGTCGCTAAAGCCTTTGTTTCTTGTAATGGGATATGTTAAAGTATACCCCTTGTTACTAAGAACTTTACTTAATTTGATTTCATGACTCATAATATTTCATATTCATGACTAACATGCAACTTGTTGTTGAATGATGTAAAACATATGTGTAGCTTAAAGAATCATAATTCATTTATACCTCATATGGTAGTTAACTTATTCTTACATCATAATATAGAAATTGAACAAAGTTCAAACTCACATGTATAGTAACATAAAGAATTCAGTATAAAACTAATATTAAATTTTAAATATGTTATGCTCACAACAGAGGAGCCACATCACCTTATAAACCCATTACTAGTTCTAATATGAATGAATTAAGTCATTATTGACCTAAAACTCAAAGATTCTATATCACTATACATTAAATAATCACACGGTATATTAAGAATATCTATACAATAAATTAGGAGTGCGAACAGGGTGGAAATAAATCGAGTATTAGTCTGATCAAACCGATTTAGTCCAGTTTTGTTTTGTTCGGTTGGTCTAAATCGGTTTAGTTTGATGGGCCGGACCAATTTGGTTCTATTTGGTTGGACTGGTTCAATTTGGTCTAGTTTGCCTAGACCAGTTCAGTTGAACAGAACAAGTTTGGGTTGGGTCAAGAAGAAGAAAAGTCATCGATGATTCCACTGTCAGTCGTCCTTGACGCAATAGAGAGAGAAAGAAAATGAGAGAGAGAAGAAAGAGATAAACCGAGATGGAGAAGAAAAATAGAGATAGGAAAAGAGAAGAAAAGAGAATGAGGCTTACCGGTGACGAGAGTGGCAATGATGCACTGCTACAATCTCGGAGATGATGGAAAAAGAGGCGAAGATCAACGATGGAGAGATGCAATGAAGAAGAAGAAGAAGATGAGTGGGAGAGAAGGTTTGTTGGTTGCATAAGAGGAAGTGAGGAGAATTAGGTATGTGAGTGTATACAAATTTATTAAATTACCCTTAAAGGCATTTGGATATTACATCTTCCACTCCTTAAGAGCATTCATCCTTGAAAGGAATATACCTTATTGGAATAATTGTGATACTTGACACGTATATCCA
This sequence comes from Datisca glomerata, assembly GCA_003255025.1. Lineage (NCBI taxonomy): Eukaryota > Viridiplantae > Streptophyta > Magnoliopsida > Cucurbitales > Datiscaceae > Datisca > Datisca glomerata. The sequence continues at coordinate 1,216,407 of QANY01012022.1, read as the reverse complement.
TTTCCCATTCCCATGCAGCTTCCTTGATGTGACGATTCCTCTAGAAAACCTTAACTAACCAAAATTTTGTGTTACGAAGTGTTTAATCCATGCGCTCTAAAATTTTGACCAGTTTGTCCTCATAAGTAAGTTCTTCACGAACTCCCAATTTTTCAAAATCGATGAAATACGTTGGATTAGGAAAGTACTTACGAAGCATCAAAACATGAAACATGTCGTGAACACCTGAATGAGCTGGTGGTAAGTGAGTCGGTAGGCCAAAGGACTAGTATAATCCAAACTCTCAAAAAGACCAATAAATCTTGGACTGAGTTTTCCCTTGAGACCAAAATGCATAACACCCTTCATTAGGGCAACCTTGAGAAACACATGATTTCTCACTTCAAATTCAAGATATTTCTCTTGACATATGCATAACTCTTTTTCTTATTCTTAGTGGTCCTCATTTTATCTCTACTTTTATGAATGGCTTCATTCATAGACTAAACCAAGTGGCCCAAAAGCTTCTATTCACCAACTTCATTCTAGTGAACTGGTGACCAACACTTTTTCCCATAAATTGCCTCAAACAGAGTCATACCAGAATTGTTACCTGGTAACCATTATCGTATGCGAACTCCACGAGTGCCAACTGTGTATCCTAACTACCATAGAAATCCAACATATAAATTTGTACTAAAATTCAGCTGACACCTAAAGCTTTCTATAGACTCTTCCAAAAGTTTGACATCAATCGTGAATCCTAATATGCCACTGTAGGCACTGGTATCCATGAAGTCGGTCAATCTCTCAAATATACAATCGAGCCCAATCTTCAACTGACAACATATTTTTGCCAAGAAAAAGTGTGTAGACTTGGTAACCCAATAGAGTCATAGCCTTTTACCATTACAACCCAATAGAGTCATAGCCTTTTACCATCGTCGGTAGTCCTGAAATGAAATTCATAGTCACATGCTTCCACTTTGATTTAGGAATACTTAAGGGCTGCAAGACCCTATATGTCTTTGTCTCTGAGCCTTGATTTGCTTACACACCATACACTTATTAACAAACTCATGATATTTCTCTTCATGCCATTCACCAACAGTGTAACTTTAAATCTGAATACATCACATTACTGCAAGGGTGCATGGTGTATAGTAAACTATGAGCTTCTATGAGTAAATCTTGCCTTATGACTGCATCTTTTGGAACATAAAGCCTCCCATGAAAACTAAGAGTTGAATCCTCACTAATGATGAACCGTTGTCTTTTTCTGAACCCACCTCACTACGAATCATATGCAACTTAGAGTCTGTGTTTTGTGCATCGATAATGTGTTGTTGCAATGATGGTTGAACTGTGAGCTGAGCTAACTGTGTTGTAGTATCTTCCAACAAGAAATGTATCTCAGCACGTTTGGATATGCTTTTTGGACGTGATAAGAATTTTTGAATGAGTTGACATTCGACTTAAAGCACCAGGTACCATATTTTCCTTCATTGGGTGATAAATGATCTCGCAGCCATAGTTCTTCACCGGGTCTAACCCACGGCGTTGCCTCGTATTAATCTCATTTGAGACTCTTAAGATACGTGAAAATCTTACACTTCCACCAAACAAATAATGTCTCCAAATCTTAAGGGAAAATACCACAGAAGCATTCAAAATCGTGCATAAGGTAGTTCTGCTCGTAAGGTTTATGCTGATGAGAAGTGCAAGTTATAACTTTTCCTTGTTGCATCAAAATACAACCCAAACCCCTCTTAAATGTGTCATTGTAAATTATAAAAATTGATCTTACCATCAGGAATGGTCAAAACTCAAGTCGACATGAACTTTTGTTTAAAGCTCTGTTTCTCAGACTTAGTCATCTAAATAAATGTGGCATTCCTCTTGGTCAATTGTGTGAGTTGAATAATGATCTTTGCGAAACCCTCAATGAACCTGCTATAAATTCCTACTAGATCCAGAATACTGTGAACTTCCCCAGCATTTTTCGATTGGTTGGGGCTACTTAACTTCTGCTTCAATCTTAGACGGGTAGATAGATTCCATCTCTAGATACCATATGACCAAGAAATGATACTTGATGAATCCAAAACTCACACTTCTGAAATTTGGCATATGATCAGTGTGACCCTTACATCTATAAGATAATCCTAAGGTGTTTTCTATGCTCAGCCTTCGACCTAGAGTACACCAAAATATCATCGATAAACACAATCACAAAAGAACCCCAAATAATCTTTGAACACCTTAATCAAATCCATAGATGTTGCCAGGGCGTTAGTTAATCCAAATGACACCAACACAAACTCATATTGGTCGTAGTGAGTACGGAATGCTATCTTAGGAATATCCTAATCTCGGATCCCAACATAATGGTAACCTACTCTCAATCAATATTAGAGAATACTAGCGCTCCCTAAAGTTGATAAAACAAATCCTCAATGCACGATAATTGATACTTATTCTTGATAATAACTCTGTTCAATTCCCTATATCAGTGCACAATCTCATGGATCCATCCTTCTATTGAACAAATAATACTAGAGCTCCCAAAGGTGAAACATTTGGTCTAATAAAACCCATGCCTAGTAATTCTTAGAGTTGATCCTTAATTATTTCAACTCGGTAGGAACCATATGATACATAGCTTTTGATACGGGGGTTGTGCTTGGTACTAACTCAATATGAAAATCTCTCTCTCAAGGAGGAGGAAGTCCCATGAATTCATCAGGCAAGGCATCCAAAATCACAAGTAACTGGAACTAACGTAATATACACTAGTGTCTTAGAAGTATCCAAAACACCAGCTAAGTAAACCTAACTACCATAATCATGAAGACGATGTGCATGTATAGTAGATATAACCTTTGGCATCATTCGATGCTGGGATGCCCTAAATTTGAAGCTAGGTCCACTACGGATAGGAAGCAAACTTCCTTATGATAACAATCAATGTTGGCATAGTTAATAGCCAACCAGTGCATCCCTACTACATCAAAGTCATGCATCTCTAGGACTATTAGTATAGCATCCATAACATGATCTACAATCGACAGTGAGTAAGACTCTATAACCTATTAGTTAGGAGAGAAGCTTAAAAGGCATAGAAACACACAACTTAAAGATAAAAAATGTAACACGTAATGATGCATGAACCACAGAGGAAACATATATAAATGAGTGCATAGATCCAAAATCAATTAATGTAAAAGATGAATGTCTAAGTACAAGAAGTGTACATGCTACAATTGTATCTGACTGCTCATCTTTTTGAAGATTCAGCGTAAAAACCTTTCCTTTGTCCTTGTGCATACCCATGTTGTTATTCTGTCCTTGAGAAAGTAAAAGGTACTGCCTGAGAAAATTCTCAGTCTTTCCACACTTGAAACAAGCATTGTTCCCCGTATGACACTAATTGTTATGGTTCTTATTACAACTAGTGCTCGACGGATTAGACTTCGTCGCTGGCCTCTTTGCATTATGTGGCCCCATATGGGCATTCAAAGGTTTTCTTTTGAAATAAGTGTGTATAGTGTGCTGATGAAGTACCACAGTACACTTAATCTTAGGACGAATACCTTTTTTAAAGGATTGAGCCTTCTTAAGCTCAGTGTCAATATAATGAGTAGCGTATCGAGACAGTTCCTCAAATTTCCTCCCATACTCTACTACTATCGTGTTGCCTTGAACAAGATTAAGAAACTAGGCCTCCTTCTTGTATGCTCTAATTGTTATCGGAGACTACTTATCACATAATAATTCCTTGAACGTAACCCACGTCATTGGGTGAGGCTCAATGTCATGGGCTCTCTATGTAAGCTCCCACCATTTCCAAGCCTCTCATGTCAACATGAAAGTTTCACATCCTACTTTGGAGAATCTGAGCACATCATATAGTGGAAAATTTGCTCTAGCATAACGATCCAATCATAAGTTATAAGTAAATCAGTTGGGTGGGCATCAAATTATATGGGTTTAGCCTCATGAATGTCAGTGTCAGTAATACTTCGACTGGTGTTATTTGTTGTGGTTGTTGTGTTGGGCGAGTTGTCATCGACTGTCTTAACAACTCCAAAAACTCTTGAATCATTTCAAGCATGGTTGTCAGTGTCTTAACAACTAGACCAATGGGTGTATGATTGTTGTTGTTCCTTGTCGTAGGAGTCATCGCGTTTCTATCCATAAAACCTAAAACTTACAAAAATATCTAATCTTAACACATTAATATAAAGTAAATATAACAAACATGTCACAAGGAAACAAAAACATATCGTACTTAAACAATAATTGAAACAATTATAACATGTGTACCTGACTTGTAAGGTGAAAGAGGAGAAAGAGTGCATGACTTACGATATATTTTACTAAGGAAAGTCTACAAAATCCATAATCTTGTCTACCAAACTGTAACGCCTGATCCCTGAGAGTAAAACATGCATGTAATTTATTGATTCAAAATTCTAAATTCAATTGAAACTCTAATTTAAAAAATTCTCAAATTTAAAACCCTTATTTGTCCAAATAGAAAACCTTTAGCATTAATTAGAGGAGGCAATAAGTCATCATAAAAGCTTGTGAATAAACCTCAATAATTTTCATGTCAAAACTTTGTAATAAAGTCAATAAGTTAAATCCATCAATCATAAAGATCTAACATCAAATAATTGGTGAAAAGATGACAAATCATAAACCATTGAAACTCAATAGTTATATTATTAAATTAGCTGGTCAAAGCAATCTCTCGCTCTTACTACTCACCATCACATGTAACAAAACTATTTGTGGGGGAATGAGTGTTAAAATACTTAGTAAATAAACATACATACTAGTAAGAATCTCATGACATGAGCGTGAACAAATAACACATGCAATTATAGTTTAACATATTCACTTGATGACTTAATCATAAAAGAATTTAGATAAAGTGCTTGAACGTATCTTAGCTGATCATAATTCATGGTTAACATGTATAATAAACTTGTACTTGTACTTGCTTGATCATTATTCGACTAGGCATATACTCCAATTAACAACTTAACATAAATGTTTCACACTTGAACTTGTAACATGAAACTTGTTCTTGAATCATGTAGAACATCACTAATAAGTGTAACTTACAGAATCCTAATTCATTTATACCTCACACGGTAGTTAACTCATTCTTAACATCATAATATAAAAAATAAACAAAGCCCAAACTCACACGTATAATAACATAAAGAATTTAAAAATAATATTAAATCTTAAATACATTAAGCTCATAACATAGGAGCCACATTCACCATGTAAGCCCAGTTACTAAGTCTGATATGATCTAAAACTCAAAGATTCCATATCACTATACATTCAAATAATCACACATTATGGTAAGTATAATTATACAATAAATTAGAAGGGTGAACAGGATCAGAAATGGTGGAAATGAACCAGGTATTACTCTGATACAAAAAGGTTCAGGCTGATTTAGTTTAGTTTCGTTGATCTGAACCAGTTTGGGTTGGGTTAGTTTACGGGTCAGTTCAAACAATCAGGTCAAATCAGGAAGATAATTGAGTCACAAGACCATGTTACAGGCCGAATAGAAAATAGGGAAAGAAGAAGAGAAGTCACCGGCAGTTCCACTACCAGTTGTCCTGGATGCAACAGAGACACAACGGGTGAGAGATAGAGAGAGGGAGAGAGAAAGAGAGAGACTAAGCAGAGAGAGAAGAAAGAAAAACCAAGAAGGAGAAGAAAAATAGAGAGAGGAAAGAGATGAAGAGAGAAACGAGGCTTACCAGTGACGAAAGCGGGGATGCACTACTACAATCCCTCTGAAGATGAAAAAGGGAGATCAACGATGGAGAGATGTTGAGGAGATGCAATGAAGAAGAAGATAGAGGGTTCACTGCCTGCTTGAGAGGAAATGAGGAGAATTGAGAGGGTGGGGTGTGTATATACACACACACACATTATATATATATATATATATATATACACATTATATTACATTAGGGTAAGATTATGGTGTATATGTTTATATGTGTGAGGATATAAAAAATTACAAAATTACCCTTTAATGCATTGGGATATTACAAAACCAATAGCTAAGATTTTCTCAACATAATCTTTTCAATTCTATTAAACAAGAGATAATTTCAATTCAATTTGTCCATGTTTTGGTATCAGAAAAATATCAACATTTCAATATATTGATTCCTTACATCATTATTATAAAGATGATTGTAAAGGATTTGTTTTGTATGGAGAACCCTCTATGAACAAATAATAAAGATCATAATTTGAAAAGAAAAGGAGAGAATAAAGACATCATCATTTACGTGGAAAACCCTTAAAGGGGAGAAAAACAATGGAAAGATTGTTAATATTCACTTATAGAAAGAATTTTACATAATTGTTAATGAGAGAAGATGGGAAGGGCAGTGCCTGTAGTTGATGTTTTCTTAGGTATTCTCCTTTTTCTTTTTAAATTAGCATGTATTTATAGGCCTTACCATAATAAGAATAATAAAAAGGGGATGATCACATCCCCTATGCTTTCAACTGATGGGATTGCTTTCAGGCGTGGACTCCTTTACTTTGCTCATAGCCACTTGGTGGTTCCTTGTGGTTCAGGCCAATCAATCACAACCACTTGACTGTCAGGCTGAACCCTCCTTTCCATTCTAATATTCTGTCCTGTCAATGAGGTAATGATTCCCCATTCCCGAGATATTGGTTTCCTTTTCTAGAAGTGATGATCTCTCATTCTCAAGATGTCAGTTCTCATTCTGTTGTTTTTTCCCGTTCTTGGAGTGATGGTCCCTCAATCTAGAAGCGATAGTTCCCTAGTCTAGAAGTGACCAGTTCCAGAAGCGATGGTCACCCGTTCCAGAAGCGACTGTCCCCATTCTAGAAGTGATAAACACCCATTCCAGAAGTGATAGTCATCCCGTTTCAGAAGTGATTGTCCCCCGTTCCAGAAGCGATAGTTCCCCGCTTCAGCATTCTTCTCGGTTCTGACGAGATCTCCCAATCCAGCATTTTTCTGTACATGTGTTTTGGGTGATTTTTTTTCCTATTCATTTGCCCCCCATTACACTCAATAAGTTTCACTTAATGAGGTGTAATGGTTTGTATTTTTCTATTCTATTCTAAAGTTCTTTTATCAACTTCTTTTCTTTTTTGTCTGAAGATGTTTCTTTTCCCGTTCTTCAGACTTTCCTGTTTTGACGACATCCTTTCTCCAGACTTTTCCATTCTAAAGACATTTTTTTCCTTCTAAGAATGGCGTACGTAGACACTCCCAAGGACTTAGGCTCCTTCAGTGGAACCATGACCCTGTTTTGATTTCCTTCTGAAAATATGACTTATGAATTGCCCCTTCCAAGGACTTACGCCCTTAGTTCCTTCTGATAGTAGGACTTATGAATTGCCCCTCCCGAGGACTTACGCCATTAGTTCTTTTTTAGAGTAGGACTTATGAATTTCTCCTCTCAAGGACTTACGCTCTTAGTTCCTTATGAGAGTAGGACTTATGAACTGTTCCTCCCAAGAACTCACGTCCTTAGTTTCTTCTGAGAGTAGGACTTATGAATTATCCGTCCCAATGACTTATGCCCTTTGTTCCTTCTAAGAGTAGTACTTATAAATTGCTCCTCCCAAGGACTTATGTCCTTATTTCCTTCTAAGAGCAGGACTTATGAACTGCCTCTCCTAAGTACTTACGTCCTTATTTCCTTCTAAGAGCAGGACTTATGAACTGCCTCTCCCAAGTACTTACGTCCTTAGTTCCTTCTGAGAGTAGAACTTATGAATTGCCCCTCCCAATGAATTATTCCCTTAGTTCCATTGTTGAATAAGAGAGAGAGTTGACAGTCTGCACGTTATCATACCATAAGTTTTAGTTGAGAGCTCGAAATCAAATTCTGTGAGATTCTTTAATAAGTAGACTTCTTTATCTTCCTGGTGATATAAGATTCATCGTATAGTTGGCTTCCATTAAATACAGTTTAATTTGTGAAGTTGATCATTTTGCATAATCTTCTTTTCTGAGCAGTCTTCATGAAAATTGTCATAACCATTTTTTTCAAGAGCTCCAAATCAAGTTCAAAGAAGGGAGACAATGGTGGAGTAGACCCAACAGGCGAAGCCGGAGGTGAACTGAACTGTAATCCGAGGGGTTTTACTATCATGACACTCACTGTAACCTTCACCAGATCCTCTAGCGAGTCATCATCCTATGATCTCACGCTCCCACCATATATTCCTTACTGGAGCTTGATTGGGGAGAGAAGGTTGGGTGCTTGCCAAGCTTGCCAGAACATACATGGTTAATGACTCCAGAATCCAATATCTAGGAATACAATTCATATTCCACTAAACAAGCTTTAAGCAAAAGTAAATCATATTTACCTTTATTTTTCAACTCGGAGAGATACTTGTTACAGTTTCTCTTCCATTGACCTTCAACTCCACGATGAAAACATTTTCCCTTGGTTCTTTCTTTTTGAAGTTGTTGTCTTTCTTGTTCTTCTTGTCCTTTAGGTGACTTCTCGACTTTCTTTCTTTTCTTATTCTTAGTTTTGTCCTTACAATTGTTCTTCTACCTTTTGTTATTATTAACAATAGTACTGGAAGAAGGCTTTTCCTCAGCAACATTTGCCTTGCCCTCTTTGGTCATACTCTTATTGAGTGACCCAAAGTCTATAGTTCATTCAACAATGGAGTTTTGTTGAATTGCAACTTGTTCATAACATCAATGGTAGCCCCTGAATCTATGATCCAAGCATCATATTTATCCTGAATGTTTTTCAGGGCATCATCAACGAGCTCTTCAGAATATTCCTCAGTAAGGACAAGCTTATGGTTCTCACATATTAGCATCAATTTTGAATTTGATTTCCATCTTATACTATTATAACCATTTAATTTCTCAAGTGCAAGTAAAACAATAATATGGTTGCCCATGATAGACATAGTAATAACTAAAAAATAAAACATACATAATTCAATATAATTAAAATAAATATCAAGAATACGGAAAGTAAACGTGATGCTTGAATGTAACACATTAAACACATAAACTTAACGATTAGTAATTTATGATAAGATAACCTAACAATTAATGTGCCATCTTAGGATCAGTCAGATAAATTTTAAACTATTTATGAGACATTCTCATCCTTATTAATTAAAACTAAATTTATCTTACATTTTTTCTTTTAACAATAAGGTATCGCTAATTTGGTCAACTTACGATTATCCACTCAAAGCTTAATAGTGACTTTGTGAGTGTAACCTATTATTTTAGATTCCATGACTTGATTTAGAATATGCCACCTTAGGTTCGGTCAAAACTAAACTACATCACTTAGTCCTATCTTCTTAAAAAGTTCAACATTGGTATTGATACAGCTCGAAACCTACCTTAGGGGGATGAAAACAAAGTCATCTCAAGACTCTCACTGTACCTCACGGTGTTATACTAATAATGGAGACCGTAGGTTATATTGACATGTCAACCTTCCCCCACTCACTAGTTTATAATTAATGTGTTTCTATTTACTAATCAATTAATTTCAAATTAATCGCTAGTTAAAATAATCATATGAATGTAAAATTAACAGTTAATCCAATCTAATTGGTCCATGTTCATTTAACATTCTAAATACCCTAAATTAAAATTAGGTGAACATAAAATAACTAATTAATTACATTCATCATACTTTAATAAAACTCTTTTAATAAAATTTGTTATCCAAAATATTACTATAGTCATTAAAGTGGTGTGATAATCGAATTTTGACTAATTAAAATCTAGTAGTTTACATGCAATTAATTTATCAAAACAATCCCTATAAACATATTAGGAAAGTCATAATCACTCATGTTTCTACTAATAAGATGTATGATTAAATAAAATTGTGTGAGGTTTCATGTATGGCATGTGATCGACTAATGCATGATCATGTTATTAATCATATTAATAAACATTTATTTAACAATTGAATAAACAAATGATGAACCGAGTGACTATTGAGTATTTCTAAATTACAACATTTAAAAATAGAAATAATTACAAATAAGACTTTAAGGATACATATTTTTCAAATAGCTCATTATCCACTAGAAGTCCATCTTCGTAATCTTCAAGCTTTGATAAAAAAACTCTTTTAATTAGGATAAACTATTTTTTCTAATTAAATAATTTCATTAATTATCCTTTTAAAAGTAATTGAATTTTATAGTCAAAAAATAATTTGATGACTCATCAAACTTGGGTCAAAACTAATCAATTAATTAATTTTAATTATAAAAAAATTAAAATCGATAATTCAATTTTCGGTGTCGGTGCCAGAATTCGTATTTGTTTATTTCTCGTTCTTCTCGTGCGTTTTCGTCTTCTCACGATCAGATTTTCACAACATGATATTCAAAATAAAATTACAAAATTCTTATACCCAAAATGACTTGCACAAGATCTAAGGAAAACATCATAAACAAAGCTTAAACCCACAAGTCACCATATAATTATCAATTCATCATTTACCACACATTCAAAAAACAAATCATCTATTCATTCATACACATAAAATATATATATATATATTATAAACGATGCAAGAACAGTCACACAATATTTAATATATAAATATATAAAGACTGCTATGATATTAATTGTTGGAATCTGTGATGACACGCGGCCGAAGACGTGGTGGTGTTTTAAAAATAATTATAAAACGATAAATGATCACATCGTCGTAGATCCAAAAAATGAAATCTTTTTAATTAAAAAATATTTTTTTAGATAGGATCCATTATATATTTATATATTAAATCAAAGACATACATTGATATAAAATATACCTCTTGTAGTCCAATCAAACGTCTTTGCAATATAACAATCTTGGTATCCCACAAACGATAGATTTCGAGATCCACACCACGATCTTTCAAGCAAATTCCCAAACACACTAGGACGTGTGTGGGCACGTAGAATATATCCAAAACACTTTTCTGTCTCTAGATGTACTCAGCACATGAGATCTAGAGATCTTCGTGAAGGATTAATTTGTGACTCAAAACTCTAATCGAAAAACAATTAAAAGTTCTTCATAGAGCTTTCTGATTAACTTTTAATCTTAGAGAGTTTCATGGCTGATTGCAACCGTGTTCCTAGCATACTGAAGACAATAGAATAATATCAATATATATTTTTAAATTATGTCATATTAGATTTTTAGGGACAAAATAATAAATTAAATACAAATGTACAATTACAGTGGGACATATTGTAATTGTACAACATTGCAGTGCAACACGACACTGCAGTGTGCCTTGAGGAGTCACAGTGCCTCACGACACTATAGTTTCACGGCACCACTATATTGTCATGAGGCACTATAGTGTGCCACGTCCCACTGTAGTATCATGTGACGCTACAGTAGTTCATGTCAATCTTTGATTCAAAATCAGTGATTGACAAGTGACAATCCTACATGGCACATGGCAATTTCTATAAATTTATAATTTATTTTAATCAAATAAATATCTAGATATAAATTAATTCAAAATTAATTTATCTGATCACTCAATCAATTATCTTATCTTTTATTAATAGATTAAATCAAATCAAACCATTGTCTCATAATAATTTAATATTATTTAATTTCATAAATCAAATATTTTATCTCGCATATCGATTAAAACAAAATTAATCGACATTATTATTCAATTATATTTTCTGAAAATTACATTAAATAATTTAATTAATTAATTTTTAGTTAATTAAGTATACATAATTATCTCATAATTATATACTTGCCTCAGAAATGTAATTCCTTTTGTAAGTCAGTCTTTTTCTCATGTCCTAAAAAATATTCACATTTTAGACTGTGTAGTACAGAGGTGACTTGGGGACCGTGGATCCATAATCCTAAACTCCAATAAATAAGATTATTAATTAATCTTTTTAATTAAATCATCTTACTTATTAATTCTAATATTACTACACTATAAATATGGAATTGCACTCTTAGAGATTACAGAATATATTTATAGAGTGTTGTCGTGTAGTTCATTGATATAATTATGTAGTTCTTTCCTCCAATTATTGGTTCATAAATTAGAGCTGGTCAAAATTCATTTTACCCTTCTTATTACCTCTTGATCCTTAAGTATCATTAATTCACTAGTGATGGTAAATTTATAATCGTATTATAAATTTGAGCTCAGTAATCATTCAGTTCCAGAATTAACACTTAAGAGAATCAATATATGATTCATTAGAAAAGTTTTGATTTCAAATCTTGTAAAGATCATGTTCACAGCAATCCATGTCACTGAATCTCCAAAACAAAAGTCACTAGCATATTTTACAAACAAATATTAACGAGTTAATCAAAAAATCTAGTAGACATGCATAGAAAATCATGCCTACTCAGGATTCAGACTTATCTACATATGATCATCAGTTTTGTTGTATATTAAATTTTTATGATAAACGGTAAGTTAATAAATATATTAATCCACATCGGTCATATCCTATATAATCTATTTATATAAAAGTACATTCACTAAGATGTCTATCCACATCAATGATTCAGATCTGATCATATGCATTCATAATAATTAGTGAACTTTACTAGTAATCATTCATTAAAGTTTCTATATTGTAATATGTTGCGGACTATTTTATTCATTACTTATGACCCTAATACTCTCGTATTTATACAAGATCATAGTCTCATCAATGAATATGTAATTTTCAGATATTTATATATAAATTATTCAACAATAATTTAAAAGAACAATTATAAGAAAAACTTAATTTCATATTAAAATATCTAAACACATGCTTTGAGTGCACTATGCCTAACATATGTTTCATAGTTATCTAGTGAACTCCCAGTGAACTCATCCTGGATTTGACTGGTATCTACTAAATAAGCTTACTGTGAAATTTATATCTAATCTAGTATACAATATAACATACTAAAGACTTCCCACTACCAAAAGCTGGGGAACTGTTCTCATGTTATTTATTTCAACTTATGGCATAAGACACTGATTGGATATATATGGATTTCAATCTTCAAAAGGTAACAAACTCTTTCATGGAATCATATTGCATACTTATGCAATATATAATTAGCTATACAGTTATATAGTTGGGATAAACATATTATACTATATTTAAGTCTTGATAGAGCTTAAATCTTATAACGAACATCAGTTTTTTAAATTCATTTATATCATAAATTCCAAATGTAGATTTATTGTTAATTAACATTAGCTCTACATCGTTCTTGATGGTAAAATGTCATATGTATAAAGCACCAAGAAAACTATTTTTCTTCGTTCCTTTCTCTTGTACTCATGTGGCTCATTGTGACCTTGATCAAAATCAAAAGATTGATTCCATAATCAACATAATATTTCAAGTCTTTAATTCACGCTTAAGACCACAACTCGACTAATGCATCATATATATAATTTATTCTTTACCTTTAGAGACAAATCTAAATGATTGAGACATAAATATAATCACTTCAAGATTGCCATATAATAGTATTCCTGACATCTATTTGTCATACTCGTAAAATGAGATAGGCTGCAATGAATACAATATCTTTATAGACATAAGTATTGGCTATTAGTGAAAAGGTATATTATACTTAATATCCCCTCTATGAGTATGACATTTCATACTAAGTGTAACTTTGAAGGTCTTGACCTTCTGTCCACATCTCGCTTCGACTTCTAAATCTCTGGCACCAAATTCTTACTCCATTAAAGTTAATGAAATCATTTTTAATTTTCATTGCTTGAAGACAATGATTTACTATACATTATTTAGTGGGATTTGAGTCACATTCCTCTAAGATGGACATGAAAGGATCTCTCTTGAACATGAATATCTCAGTTGGTCATGATCCCTTTATACTATGCTATATTGATTGGGATCTAGCTCAAGTTCTACCATGATTTCCACAGCAGGCTCCTCCCAGAAATATGTATTTCTCATATAAATGAGAAACGCTCCCACTATAACCAGGTTGTATAGTACTAGAAAATATTTCACTCTTACTTTTTTATTAACTGATTAACTTCTAGACTTATCTACTATTAACTGAATTGCATGGCACAAACAATATTGGATTATTCTTCTAAGATTGTGTTGCTTCTAGATATTTTAGTTGTACTTACAAACATTTTCATACTCTTAATAATATAAAATAAATAACCCACATTCATTTTGCATAGCCTACAAACAAATATTATTTTGATCTACCATCTAACTTAGCAGCATTTTCTCTTACTACGTGTGCTAGACATCCACATAGATGAAGTTGACGTGAGCTAGGTTTACGATCATTCTCTAACACCTTTTCAAATTCCGTTCCAAACTCTTTGACTTCTCAAAAATTTTGGACTTGAGAAGCATAAAACAACCATTCCAGTATCTGGAGTAACCATCAATAAAATTGACATTGTACTCAGAACCACCTCTCATTCATTTGTCCACTCAAGCAACATATTACAACACTAACATCACGTGCCTCTAGGTCTATTTGTCTTGAAAAAGACTCTTTGTTATATTCCTACCTAGAATGGATTCACTTACTGGTAAGAGTTCAAAAATCAAAAGGTCGTGAAGCCTGTCTCTTACTAGTCTTTGAATCATACTTAGTTATATGATGTAGGAATATGTCATAGACGTATAGTTGGCTTAAGAAACTTTAATATACTACTATGTACTATGTATACCATTATTTTACTTCATTTCATGCGAAGCAAATATACAATCCAAAATCAGTGCATACATCTCTATGCAAAGAATACACAATCCTTCTCAGTCAATGTTGAGATGTATGTTGCAACTCTTTATAGTTAAGAAAATATTGTAGTTAATAAATATGTTTATTCCTTAAATACATATATGCATGCTTAGAAGAAGGTCCATAAGCTTAAATTGCCTAGTTTATATGCTATGGAGTTTAGCTCATAGGCAAATACTAAATGAGTTCTTTATGACTTGTAAATTATATCATTTCACAGTCTAATGAAATTAGACACTTCAAATATAGATTGTAATACATTAGAACTGTTATGTAGAATGACTTATTGTAGTCCCCAGGTAGAGAACATAACTAATATGTTAGTGCATTTATAATACATTGATCAAACTATTATTTTGTGTATATTCTTAACTCTGAGAAAATTATCATTTCATATTTAGTGACTTAATCATTTTGATCAACGAGGAGTGAAACTCGATGAGTTAATATACTCATTAGGTTAAAAGATTAAATCACCGAATATTGAACGTATAGATTCTTGAAGAAATTCCATTAACACTTCTAAAAGTGATTAACATCTCTTGTGATTATTCATTTATGTATATAACCTAAGCCCTTTGTAACTAATGGTGAAACTATGGAGATCATTAAAGATGACCACTATAATGAAATTTGAACATGAAGAAAACAATATATGTATAATATGGATCACTAGTAGTTTATCTAATTGTACATGATGTTTGACATATAGAGGGGATTATATAATAAATAATAAGTTAAAGATAATTATTCAAGTAATATAAAATATTTTTAGAGTACAATTATAATTGTATTGTGGAGTTAATTATAGTAGAATCAATGTTAAAGTGTTGACCGCTAGATTATATTAATTACTGGAGCTAATATTATTTTAGTCCTAGAGTCCCTCTTCTAGCCTTAGTAATATATTTACAATTGTATTATGAATATTGGGCTTGTTAGAGGTCAAGCAAGTGCATATGCTCATTGTTTAATTGATTGATGGACTTAATCGATTACAAGTGGACCAATGAGAATACAATTGGGTGAGACTACCAAAATCACCAGGCAAATTGGGTGACCGGGCCATGTGTCACACACATGACGGGGCGGGGAGAGGGGGGGTGTTGGGGTTCACTTCAGGGAGGGATGATGTTTCATTTTAAGTTATTTCTCTTTATATTGTCTTCTTCATCCTTTATTAGTGATACTTTATCATTTTGTCATGTGTTAACACTCAATAAGAAATTAGAGACTTGAGTTAATATTAATTTGAGAATTTTAGCGCCCACACACTTAGAAGTTTCGGCCAATTAAGGAATATAGAAGAAGTTTGTTCGATATCGGAAGTGTTGAGTTTGAAGGTTCGTGAACGATTGGATAAATCTTGGTGGAAGTCATATCAGTTTTTAATGGTAAATTTTTTCTTTCATATAACTCTTATTTGTGTACATGACTGTAAGTGCCCAAGACTCACTACTCTCTAGGAGTATTGTATATTTTTTCCTATTAGTCCTACACACTAGGCTTTCTTCTTTAACTAGATTCACGTTGTTCCGTGCACTCGAGTCTAGTCTACATGACTGTAAGTGCTAGATCAGTTGTTAGACTTTAAGTCTAGCACGATTGCAGGCACTTGAATTTGGTCTACATGATCGTAAGAGAGTGAGTCAGATAAGAATAGAGAAAAAATGGAGGAGATAAAGAAAATAAACAAAATTAAAGTGGCTCCCAAAATCAAGGCCCTCAAAGATGAGTCTACAATTAAAAGGGGTAACTCGTGTATTTTTTATTGCCCAAGAGTCCCACAGTCAAATAAAACTTTGATGGCTATTGACCTCAGTTTTAAGATGAATCAGATTCTCTTTTAATTATAAATTTGAAAAGAAAGATATCTAGTTCTAGGAAGATTTTATTTCCCGGCATGAATACAGAGTCATTATGGCCCGATTGTTATTGGAGCAATTCGGGTCACAAAACTCAATCAGTTACAAGTTAAAATTTAAAATTTTGTTTTTTGTTCACCTTATATGTTTAGGAATTCATAAAAAATGTACAAGAATTTAAAAAAAAATGTACAGGGGTTCGTAAAAAATGTACATGAGTTCATCAAAATGTAAAAAAAATATACATAGTTAGTGAACCCTTTACATTTTTGGTGAACCCCTCCAAGAATTATTAATTTTGTACATTTTAGTGAAACTCTTACATATTTGGTGAACTTTAAGGTGAACTCTTTTACATAGCAGATGAACCTCTGTACATATTTGGTGAATTTATATATTTTTTTGTATACTCTTCCAAGAATTATTAATTTTGTACGTTTTGGTGAACCTCATTCATTGGAGGTGAACCTCTATACATATTTGGTGAACCCCTAAAAAAATTATTAATTTTGTACGTTTTGATGAACCTCACTACATTGGAGGTGAACTCATGTACATATTGGGTGAACCCCTATACATTTTTTGTGAACTCCTCCAATAATTATTAATTTTATACATTTTGGTGAACCCCACTACAGTGGAGGTGAATCCTTGTACATATTTGGTGAACCCCTCTATAATTTTTGTGAATCTCTCGAAGAAAATTAATTTTTTAAATTATCGTGAATATCTCTAACATTTGTTGTACGCTACTACAAATTCATTGAACCCCTAAAATTGCAATCGCCACTCATCATGTCCTAATGGCCACTCAAAAGTTTCTAATCATCATCCTGAAGGTTCTAATCATATCTTCATGTCCAATCGCTATACTTTGAGCTCTAATCGCCACCCTTTGATAGGCGGCCGCCATCAAAATGGCCTTAATCGCCATTTAAAAGGCGCTAATCACCATTTAAAAACCTCTAATCGCCATGTCCCCCATAAACCCTAAAGTTGTTAATTTTTTTTAATTATCGCACACTGAGAAAATCACCAATAAAAATAGAAAAAACTCATTCTCTCAATGCAAACATTAACGATATTCACTTATATGTGAAATTAGATTGGATTAAGTAAGATTTCTCAAAGTAATTAAACACTTCTTCATAAACTCGATAAAAGTTGTAATTGATAATGTTGTTGTGCTTTTGTGACAAGTATCAAGCGAGATGAGTTTTCATTATATATAATTATAGGTCATGATTTTATGATGATCGATAAATCCTATTTATCGGTTTTACGAACACGTATAACCCCCAATGTCGGATTCTACCGTTAAATCAAACTTATCCACCAAAAGTTTGACATTAAATATTGAAATTTGAAATTTATTTTTTATTTTATAATTATAACCCATAAAAGTTGGAAAACAACCCCATTTATGTTTTAATTTATAAACCTCTCAATATATTTTTTACATTTCATTATCAAAAATAACCTCAAAATTAAAAAAAACTCTATTCTCCTTCTTCTTCTATTGGAACGATACCCACCCTTCCCCCATCTCTCAACACTTCATTCCTCTCCATTCAAACACTCTATTCTCATCCTTTCTTTGTCATCCCTTCATAGCCCGAAAATCTCATCAAACCGTCTCCAACACAACATTGCGAGTTGTATTCGCACATCCCTTACAAACACGAGTCAAACCAACCCGAGCCAAATCCATCCAACTCGCGACCCCAAACTCTATATCCTTCTAATATTATCTTTTTTCACCAAAAAATGGCTAGAGGAAAGTATAAAGTTACAAAGGGAACGCTGAGTTCAACGACGCAACTAAGTTCAGGCGGCTCGTAAAGGTCGTACTGGTTATGGGGTGAAAAGATTTCGGTCAAAGAATCGAAATCTTACTAGCTCTATTCTTCATCTTACTCCAACGGAGCATATATCTTATCCAAACAAATAAGATGTAAGTTTTCTTTTAAAAATTTGGGTTTTATGTGTTTTTATGTGATGATTGTAGAAATGTATGATTGTTGGTAGAAATATATGTCTTTGATGGAAAATTATAGTATATTCATGAGTGCCCGTAAGGTGTTTGATAAAATGCCACACTAGAGTCTATACTATATTTATATGAATGCCTGTAACATGTTCGATGAAATGCTATATCCCATCCAAGAAAAAACTGTAAGTTTCTTTAACAAAAAAATTGGTTGTTATGTGTTATAGTGTTAAACACATAATAGATACTTGAATCGTTTTGAAAATTGAATGTTTTTTATGTGATGCTTCTAGAAATGTATGATTATTGATAGCGATATATGTTTCAGACAAAAAGTTGTAGTATATGTGCCCATAGGGTGTTCAATGAAATGTCACAATAGAGATTATAGATTATTGTCATTACTTTCTTTGATATTTTTTTCTACGTAATACATCTTTTTTCACGTACCTTTTTCACTGGGTCATGACTTAAATTTTGATTTCCTAGGCTGAGTTCTATGATCTTGGTGTACGTGATTTTGGGAACACTACACTAGTAGCTCGGTGGTACAATAGGCTTCCTGAAAATGTGAAAATAAATATCAATGCTTTCGGGTTTATGTACTTTATAGGTATATTGGAAAAAGGGCATATGGATCGCGTCCTATTAAAATGCCTGGCTGAGAAATGGTGGGTTACAACTCACACCTTTCATATAGATGAAGTGGGTGAAATGACAATGACCCCATTGGACTTTGCTATGATTACCAAGCTGAAAGTTAAAGGTCGACAACTAGACTATGATTTGGAAATCTACAACAGTAAGAAGGCATTATGGAAGCTAGTCAACAAACCGCTGTTGGAGCTTAGAGAAAAAAAGTTAATTATCAATGAATTTTGATAATTATGTCAATTACAAATGTAACACACCTGAAAATGAGGAAATTTTGACGAGAGTTTTTCTTCTGGTGCTCTTGGGAAGTATAATTTTTTACGACAAGAGCAACAAAGTTTATTTTTTGCGAGAGTACAATTGGTGTAATTCGGCGTCAACCCTATTGTATTGTAATATAGACGCTTTATGTTGCAGTAAAAGTGTAGGGACTAGGGGTTTCTATAGAGCATGAGAGGTATGAGCTTGTGAGTACTTTCCGTGTTTAGCACTGAACAGACCATTGGGGGCTGGAAACAATCCCGAGAGCAGCACATTGGATAGACATTGAGTCGGAACAAGAGATGTTGCTCACTGCCTAAAATAATTTTCTGTTAAACTTCGATAATGTACCTCCTACAAGAGATGTGATGCCCAATGAGATATGTGTTTTATTCTATCAATTCCTATATTGTCTCCCCTCTTGAGTATGAATAATGTTTTGCTGAAAAACTATTTATTTTTGAACTTACAAATCAATTAGAACCATTAGGGACAACGTACAAACTTGCCTGATTATTGCATCGACAATGTACCTCCTACCATCATGAGAATCTTACTGCAAGGACCTGTTGGAAGAGCCTGGTACTTGGGTGAGCACGTCTCATAGCATAGTTTGGGAACCAATGTGTCATACATCCCAGGCAAACCCCCAACTTTAATGTTATGCTATCAACCATTCATTAGAGAACATCTGATTGGTGGTCTTGGAGGTTTCAAACTAACACACTTTATCAATAATGTAGATGGCAATGTCAAAGATACTTATGATGAATTTTGGAAAAATTGGTGTCTTACAACTATGATGGGGCATCTTCATCTTCGTAGGTACTAAATGTCTCTATGTGATTTTTAAATATAGGAGATTACTCATATTATTATACAATGTAAATTTGTAATCTACTTGGTATAGGAAGCAACACCAGCAACTGCAACAGTCACAGCAGCACCACGAGCATCAGGGTCGGCTAGAGGGAGCGTTGATGATAAAAGAGTGGTTGACATCCCACACCATTGTGGTAGATTCAGCTACCACTCCTAGTTGGTGGTAGTGAGTTGGTTGACATTTCAAATGATGTTTCAGCCTAAGGTCTTCCATCAACCAATGTCGATTATGTGAGTTATGATGTTAATATTTATATTATAGTAATTAAATATCATATTAACGCGCAATTCAGATAATGCAGGTGTTGACGACATGAGCGGTTGGCATGATGAGCATGATTGGCAATCTCAACAGGCTGTTCTTCGAGAAAATGTTAAGCGCACGTGAGGTGATGATGTGGAAGATGATAAAGGCCAAAGCATCAATGAAAAAAATGATAAGGAAATTGTAAACTTACTATCTTTCCCTAATTATTTTTTAGTTTGAAATCAAAATATTCAAATTAACTATTAGCTGACATTTTGAATATGTACACTTTTAGGCGAAGTTGCAAAGATGCTTGCAAATGTATGAAACTCAAGCAAGCAGGCATGAAGGTGATTATGATGATGATGATGAAGATGAAGGTCATGATGACAATGGTGAAGATTCAGTTAATAATGACGAAGACAACCATGATGATGACATCGATGAAGATATTGAATCAGAATGAGAAAACAAAAGACGGATAAAGCATTCACATGATGCTTTGTTGAAAAATAGAAAAGTTGCACCATGACGCTTTGTCAAAGTTTATATGAACTTTTTATAATATGTTTGAATTTTAGACTTGATTCTAAGTTTTTAGTGTATTTTTTAATTTGTTAAATTCTGGTTGCATTTGTTGAATTCTGGCTGAATTTGTTAAATATTTTGTAATATTTATGGTGAGGTTTTACCAAATCGTTGTTTAGAATTTAAAACTGGATTCTAAGTTTGTTCAATATATGATGGAATTTTAAACTGGATCCTAAACATTTTGTGCATAAGAATGAAATTTACGAACCATCATTTTATCCAAATTGACCATTTGTTGAGAGTGAAGAAGATATTGGAAGTGTCATCATCATAGTTGTACACAATTATATACAAAACATGTTTATCATCTTATACAAAATAACATGTAAAATCTATTTATCTTCACTATATACAATAATCATTAGAAAATATGATATAATAATGTATACAACATATTTATCCCTTCATTTTTTCCTATTCTCTATCATTTGCTTTAAAGTAGGACCCATCTTCAGTGATCGCTAGGTTTTCGAGACAGATGAGTTCCTACTATTAAAGTGGTCAACGCGCTCATGTATCGTTTTAAACATGGTGTTCGAAGGATAATTGACGATCAACAGAATATCACACCGAAGATTATGCAATATCAATTCATGTAAAAATATACCAAATATTCACCAAACTATCATACACTTCAATAAATTCAATAATGACTGCCACAAATGAGTAAATTCAGAACAATAAAAAATCCCAAATTACATAACTAAAAGAAACCTAACTCCAAACTAAAACAAAATAGAATACAGAGCTTTTAGGTTTGAATATTCACCAAACTATCACACACTTCAACAAATTCAATAATGACAGTGTCAAATGAGAAAATCCAGAATAATAAAAAAATTATTAATTACATAACTAAAACAACCCTAACTCCAAACTAAAACAAAACAGAAAACAAAGCTCGTAAGCTTGAATATTCACCAAACTATCATACACGTGAAGACAAATTCAAGAGTTATAGCCACAAATGAGTAAATCTAGAAAAAAATCAGAAAATTCCCAATTTCATAACTAAAAGAAACTAAAAACTAGAAAAAACTAAAAACAGAGCTCTCGAGTTTAATAAAATGTAAACAATATCTGACAAATTACCCAGGAATGATAATCGCGAACTATATCTGCCATGATGTCATTTATATATCTCTTGACCGACACATATAATAATAAGCGCATCATTAAAGGGTGAAGGAAGTCCAATCAAATTGACGATTAGTGAAATTACCCATTTGATTGGGTGACCAGTTGGGTGGCCTTGAAAGTTTGAATGAGCAGAATGTTATTCGCGGGGGAAACAAACCTATGAGCTTATGCCCAAATATAAGTCCATTCCTTCTAACTATAATTTCATTCATAAAATATAAAAGAGGAATCAATGTCAAAATCACACATTCTATAAGATATTATAAGTCATGATGAGAGGTTAGAACATGTACTTTTTTTTACCTTTTTGGTATGTTCCGCGTTATGGAAAGGTGTCCCATATAGTGACTTCCTCGTCCATAATGAAAATCTTGGCCATAAACCAATGATCTTGACCATCGTGTATCGCCATTCAAATCTATATTACAAAATACATTTATACAATCATACTAAGTTGAAATTTAATAACTTAACTACATTAAATTTGTTTATCGTCGTATGTAGCTCAAGCGTTGGCACGTTTCCCTCAACGATCTTGTGTTTGCTTATAAAATTAGGAAGCTCTACTAATTTGGAAACACATTGACTCTGTAGTGGCATAACAAAAACATAATATACAAAGTACATACAAGCCTAAAATAAGGATGATATTGAGTAGTAGATACTCAGAGCAAACAACGTGGGAATAAACTAGAATCGGTTGCTTATCGACATAAGACGGGCCTCCAAAGTTAAAATGCTGACGAACAAGTCTATAGCATCCGAGCCAAGCCAATTCTCTAGATTGAGAGTCTTTAGGTCACTCCAGCAAGCATGGTGGACATAATGTTTAACGAGAATTTCACTGCAAAAGACAAACTTAATCAAAATTTAAAAGTGATCATGTGTCGGATTTGGTTACATTAGTGTGACTACTACCTATCCTCTAAGCTTTTCTAAAAAAATATACTCCACTAAACACTCATCTTTGACTTCTAGTGGCTCATGTGTACGAACCAACTTTAAATACCTTTATGCTATGTTTAGTGGTCGGTGTACCCTTCAAATAGGGTGAACTGAGTAGAGGATCATCTCTTCTCTCCTAAGTGTTGCGCAAACGCATCAGGCATTGGCTTTCGATAGACTCGGTCAAGACTTATTTACTCTACCATCACACCACCCTAAGTAAGGTCGATTACTAGTCAGATTATTCGTGTTATATCAATAGAAAAAAATGAAGTACAAATAAATAGATTAATACCTTCCAACGTTCTTTAGACATTCCAGTCATACAGTCGGATGGTTTCCTGACCAATAACAGGTCAACGAATGATTTATCAGAACTATCCACATGGATGCAGAGATCATCCTTATCACAGTCGGATGGTTTCCTGACCAATAAGAGTTCGACAACTCTTCTTCCTGAGAGGGACTCATTTCCTCATCAAAACCTCCTCGTCTTTACCTCGAGTTGGGGTGACGCATGGCTCATCTTCTTAGGCTCGAGACTTACCAGTGTCCTATTCCAAAATCTTGCCAAAGTTGTGTAGATCTTCTCTTGGATGACCATCATCTTATTCTGCTCCTCAATTATTTATGACATATCCACCCTCATGGAGTTGGTTTCCGCTTAAAGAGTGAGCACTTGTGCACTTAAAGCACGTATCTCCGGCCTGATGGCTTGCTCTTCAGGTAGATCTGCATCCACGTTCTAGCTAACGTATGTACACTCATGCTCCTCCCAAACCTCACGCTCATCCAGAACAGCTTGCACGATTGTATCGATCTACATAATATAAATACATGTGAATTAATAATAAATAATCAATAGTAATCTAACTAACTAATTTTTATTCTAAAATGCTTCCCGCAAAGCTTTTAGGCCCTCCTCCACTTGAAGTTACAAACTTAATTATTTTTGTAACGGCCTGGTCGTTCCACACCAACAGCGAAGACTGGTTCTAGTCAACATAGTTGGCAGCACATGCCAACTTCTCCAGATAAAAAAGATGCAACAAAATGAACTTATTAGCAGATTTACATATGTTATAATGCGATAATAAGACCAATGTACACTATATCTATTACTTGGATAAATAAAAAGCATCTGATAATGCTATCGTGGTGGTTGTTTTGAACCTTATGACACCATCTAAAAATTTTTAAAATAAGTAGAAACCCAATTCTTCTTATGGATGGTCACGGGCATCTTCACAGCGTGCAACCATGAATGATTGATAACTAGTTTTGATCGAGGAGATAATAAAACCTCGACGCTGTATGCACAAAGGCTTGCCTCCAATAGTCATCGTCAGACTCCTCAATCAAGAATTTTGATAAGGTGTTCACCAAAATATCACCTTGGGCTTCACCCACTTCGCCCTTAGATCTTTGATTTCATTCATGTTACCATCAAATTTAATCTGCTCGCCATCGTCGAAGATGCCCAGTATAGAACTCACATCATCTGTAGTCACGTTGAATGTCGACCCATGGACATTCAATGTGCAGGTGGCTGTATCGAAGCAACCTAATAGTTGCTTCAAGAAGTTCCTCTTTATCTTGCGGTACTGAATATCCAACAACCCTCTGAATTCCATCTCCACGGTCGCTCTCCTCTTCCCCTCATCAAAAGTTGCAACAAGATCCCCAAATTTCTTGGGAGTACAACGTGTGAGCAACTTCCATTTAAAGGTATGCCTTATCGGATGACTAGGATCGGGTTGTTCCGCTCCGCCTTCAAGGGCATGGACTTCATTATCCTTGAAATAATTGATTTACGCTTCCTTCGTCATAATGTTCCACAACTCATCTTGTTTTTTTCGTGTCTGCATATCACAAACTCACTTAAATTACAATCAAAATTTATTAATTCCATGTTATATTGTAATGTTGGTTTAGAGATACTTACTTCAATACCCTTACGCTTTCCACCTGCAACCCTAATTTTAACATATTCTTTCACACTATTTTAATTATAAAAAACAGCATTAGCATTGCAACAATTGATATGAAAATATGCAACATTAAATTAATGATCTCATTAATTACTTACAAGTAGCCAAAGAAATCACTATGTGCCTTCTTCACGTTCACATTTTAGCCATCTAAAATATATATTAGTATAATCAAATTTAGCCATGTGACAATGTCTTATTTTTATCATGATTATCCTTGATACTAATTTTGAGCATCCTCCAGTAAGAATGCTAAAGTCCTATGTACCATTGAATTGATGTTCACAATGTTATGTTCTTGTATACATTTGCCCTTATTATGTTATTAATTAGCTTTATGCAATGACTATTTGAGATAATGAATTAATTAGAAGGGACATATATCAATAATCTTAATAAATGATAAACGTGATGTGAATGTCAATGGCTTGCGAAAATCGACCCAAGATTTCACGAAAATATAGATATGTAAAGAATTTAAATAATGTAAGTAACTTAGTTGATCTAGTTGTAACATGCTCTTCTCCAAGTTTTTCATAATTTATCATGTTAAAAGAATCATATTAATAAATTTCCACCACGTAAGTAAGCTAGTTAAAAACTCTATAAAAGTCCAAATCTCTATAATCATATAAAAACGACGTTGATCATGTAGTTCTCTCTAAAGTAGGACTTTTCATTTTATTTGATTGCTTGAAGGATAATATAGAATGACATATTAATCTTGTTTACTACAACAAATAGGCAAAAATATATAAAATATTAATCTTATTTCTCAAAAACAACCATAACATTAAGATATGAACATAATCTGGTCTTATTGTCAAAGCATAAACAATGAAGGAAAGAAATATTACACAAAAATGCAACGGGAATACATAAATTATTCATATACAAAGGTAACCTAGCTCGTATAACAAACTGTTAGCAACCATATATTTTACTGTCATATAAAACCTATTGTCATCAATAGATACATAATGATTTACATATACAAACACATCCAAAAGTAGAAACTCATATCCTTTTCATGTTAACAACAACAGTATGGATATATATATATCATAATTTTAAAAAAAAAAAAGCACAAGACACAAGTTAAAAGAATTAACCGAAAATCCATCCTTCAATCCATACTAGTTGAAGGATTTCTATGCACACCAAATGGTGTTGTTGGCCTCGAAAAGTATCGATTAATAAGTGCATCGGGGAAGTTGGGGGCCTCAACGTATGGAATCTAGGACATTTAAAACAAACTACAACATTAACAAAGGGGGAAAAATAATACAACTACGTATAAAGATCTTAAAAGTTGAGCAAGATAATGTACCTGTGCAACAAATGCAGGGGAAGATGATTCTTCAAGAGAAGGGCAAAATGGAACAGAAAAGCTACGTATTTCAATTATAATCAAATCCCTAAAAATAAATTCCAAATCTAAAATCATTTAAACACATAATCAAATAAACCAAACAATAAACACATAATCAAATAAAATCCTAAACCAAGTTAAATCCTAGAAACCAAGCCACATTGAAAATGAATCGAGTGAGATCTGTTCCACTAAATTAGATATACATGGAACCAAATTATGTGTGAGATCTATTCCACCATGAAAATCATATAGGGCATAAATGGGGAGAACATTATGTGTGAGATCTATTCCACCATGAAAATCATACAGGGTGTAAGAGGGGAGAACGAGTATACTACATGCCTTGACGAAAAATCCTTTTATATGAGGCCAGTGGCGGATTAGGATTTAGGACAGGCACTCCTAGAGGATAACCTTAACTTTATTGCCTAAGCATATGAGAGACATACAAGACGGAATTTTTTTTAGTATTCTATAAGTCTACAATAAATTAATGCTCTGTAGTAACTTTAGTTGTTATTGCTACGATAGATATGCTATACTAAGATGAATGAGAGAGATCAAAAGATGAGGAGAAATTACCTTGCATCCAAGAATAACTGTATGCACCAATTGTGTGCCCTAGATGAATGAGAGAGAGCCACACAACCAAGAGAGAGAGCCTAAGTTTTAGACTAAAATTTTTAGTGCCTTAAGCAAAAAGAGAGAGAAAAAGAGAGAAAAAGAGAGAAAGAGAGAGATAGAGAGAGAGCACCGATGACGGAGAGAGAGCGCCGATGATCGACAAAGAGCACCGACGACCAAGAGAGCACCGACGACCAAGAGAGCACCGACGACCAAGAGAGCACCGACGACGAAGAGAGAGAGGGAGTCGACGACAAAGAGAGAGCTGGACGATGAAGAGAGCTGAAGGTCAGGGGTGAAAATCGCGTGCCCTAGGCTGAGTTTGGTGAAGCTCGAAGGCAAAATGTGATTCAACTTTCGAAGGAAAGAGAAAGCTTACGAATGAAGCTTTCGAAGAAAGAGAAAAATGAGAACCTGCAATCTGTTCAATTAGTAAGCTATAATTTTTTATCTAATGGCTGAGTCTCAATATCTGATCTAACAGTTAGGAAGACTCTCAGCATCAATGCCAAATTTTTTTTCCCAACATTGGAGAGGGGTCCTTATTTCTAAGGCCGAGATCACAAACATCGAAGATTGCAGACATCAATGAAATTAAATAGCCGTGAATGATATCTAGTTCTAATTTTATATATGCATATATATTAAATTAGTAACCCTCTATCATTTTCGGTCATTATTGAAAAAAAAAAATTCAGATCAGTTTTACACTCCACACTAGAAAGATGACTTTTTCTGTCATTTTTTGTTTTTGTCTCTACGTCGTCCTTCTGTTATTGGATGATATCATGTCGCTGACACAGATTTAAAAAAAAAAAGTAGAAAAAAAATAAAACAATCCCTCTTCAATTTTACCCAAAATCAAATGTCCCCGAAAACCCCTAAAACCTTGAATTGGATAAAAACCATCCAGTTGAGTGCCTTTCTACATAAGTAAGAGTAATCCCATGTCTAGCTTTTTCATGCTTCAATAGCTAACTGCCAATTATTCAAAGATAGACTATAAGCACAACACATGCTCTAATGGGTAAGGTAGAATTTGAATTTGAGACCTCAACCAACCAACGATTAGCATTTAGCTCATTATTTCCGCAGTTCAACTTCTTTTTGGACTAATTTTCGCGTATGATAAATAGGGACTTATCTAAACATACAACATGTGTAGTTAACCATATTGAATAGTAATATCAAGTGTCAAGCAGACAATTTTTCATCATACATCAGGAGTTATTCTATGCCCACGTTTCGGTATAGATCGAATAATAGCCCGAGCACCGCATAGAAGCTGTTATATGATCCGTACCATTCACAACGCCGGGATTTTGTGCAATAGCAACCACCATGATCTATCTATGGAATCAAGCATCCAACTGGGGTAAGACAACTTCTTGGAGAGCTACAAGCTTTGCTTGTCCACCATACTCTTCCGGCAAGACCTCTTCACCAACTTCGTTTATCAAATCTCTTATTTCTTCCTCGTTTGCGACAATCACAATCTGCAGAGATTACGTCATGCCAACCAAATTCAACAGTTGATAAGGATTTTACACAATCATCCTATCCCATACACATAGAAAGTTCTTTCATTTTAGTTAGAGAAAATAATTTAGTTTAATTCACCATTAAACATATGACTAACCTTTTCGAGTGTTGCCTTCTCGAGGAAACGAGACACCATCCTCCACACGCTGAGAAAGAAGCGCGGCATGTGTAAGATGAAGCATTTCGCCAAACGTTCTGGGTAATAAGCCTGAAAGAGTTAAAGTTCATTTCGCCATCATATTTAAGATGCAATGACTTGGCATTCATCTGACAGACCAATACGCGTGAAAAGTTCAAATAATTTTGCCAGCTACTGCTGTTAATTTTTTTTTTCTGATTTTAATTTATTGCTTAAGAGAATTCTGTTGAATGTTATTACCTGTAAAAACTGAAATCCTGTGATTAATCCACGCGCATCAATGTTCTTGTATGAAATTTGCTGCAGATCAAGAACACCAATCAACTTTTCGTTTCCAATCTCTCTTTCTTTGAAGGAACTGAAACACCACAACCATATATTATCTCATTTTCTCGAGAAAGTAAAAGAATGAGCATAAGAAAACAAGAGGAAGAGATAAAAAAGTTTAATAATAGAATGAAGAAGAATAAGAGGGGACAGATAGGATGAAAGAAGTTGGAAAAAATAAATAGAGGAGGAAGAAGAGGGTAGAAAAATAATTGGGGGGGGGGGGGGNGGGGGGGGGGATTGATATGAGAATAAAGTAGTTTTAAATTATAACAATCGTTCAATGAATAGACTCACTCATTTCTCTTACTGAAGAACATGTTAAAAGTTTTTAGTGAAACTGACTCGTACCTTGCAATAGTCTTGTCCAATAGATGAACGACAAATTCTGTATCAAAGGAGATCAAACCAGATTAATAAAATGAATGAGACGGAATTTCATTTGCAAAAAGAAGAGTCTTTTTACGTTAAACATAGCTGAAATTATTGCCATCCCAACAGTTATTTATAGCTAACTCAATCGAAAGCACACATGATGAATGCTCCCAACTCTTATTTGTCTTTTAACTATTTCTAAGGAAGAGAACTCGGGGACTTGAAGGCAGAGATGATAAAGAGGAAGCCTACATTACATTACATCTATGTTTCAAAAGAAGAGGGCACATATTTAAGCCACACCCCCTCAAATCATTGAGTTGAACTGAATAAAGAATGAATATGAAGACAAGCTAACTAGGTGTTGAGAAGCATGTTTCAATACAATTAGGAACAAAGTTTAAGTCAAATGCATTTCCTGCAAAACAACAGCCTTAAAAAGTATTAACATTATCAACAAGATTCAGTCATCTTCCATGCATGTAATCACCCAACATGATATCTTGAATTCATTTGACTTTAAGATGGGGTTATATTTTATTTCAATCTTTAAACAAAACCAGAAGAAAGGAAAGAAATTATCCAAATGTAGACCAAGTTTTATCTGACTAACTGATGTGACAATCATTATACGTTTGTGTATTTATCACTCATGACATTTACGGATTAATTAGTCTGACTTATTGACTCATTACTCAGCCAAATAAAACTAAATCTAAATCTTGGTCATTGTAGAATTATCCTGAAAAGGTAGTACTATGACAAGCTAAGATTTATATCCTTCTCCCATGGCTTACTACAAAATAATCATATGTTGAGCTAAAACCACTTCTACTTTTACTATTTCTCCTCTCATCCAAAATTAAACATTAAGGTGTTGAGCCAAAGAGGCAGAGGCAATCGAACAACAAAAATACAGAATGCTCATAAAATAACAATTTTATAGTCCTATAGGACACCAGAGAAATGGACAAGAGTCCAAACTGTCCACCTCACACCAGCATTTTTATGTGTGAATCACCTCTATGGCACATACATCGGAGGGCCCATAAATAAGACAATTGAAAACGAAAAGGCATCTCCAATTGACGTAAGTCAGAATCAAATTTATAAACTAATTGTCAATGTTTGGAAGGTACTCGGCTTTGTTTTTCTGTTTTAGAAATAAAAAATTTACCCCAAAACAAGTTTACCTTCCGATGTTAACCGACTTTTAAAACTGTTTCTAAACAAGTTTCCAGAAGATGGGTACTAAAACACTTCTTCATTACTAGTATCAAAACTTTATTGGATATTTGAATTTTCTGAAAGCACGTTTTACAATCACCAACCAGACGACGTAATCAAACAAACATATACATAGTATGATATTAAAAAGGTAAAAAGATAATGTAATCATGGAAATTGAGCCAATTACTCTTGAATTGGAGCTGATCCTTTGAAGGGAAATGCTTGCTTGCCTTGACGATCATCACAGGGTGCCCATTCTTAGACAAACCCTGTAAATAAATTTTTCTGGGTTTTAATTCATCTTGGATTTCTGATTCAGGAATGTACCCATCTGGAACCAAAGCAGCCCTCCATTTCTGCCACTGAACGAACATCTTAGCTGCTTTATCTGGCTCCATCGATCTCGCAATCAAGAATCTCATAAGTGTTGGCTCTCCGTACTTCTGCAAAATTAACACCTCATGAAACTAACCACAAACTGTATCATCAATTTACTGAGCAATTATAAAATGGAGTAAAATCGTCACCTCTGTGGAAGACCCAAGTTTCTCTACTGATTTCTTCATCTGGGTCAGAGCAATTTCTTGGCTTTTTTCCATGTAGGGCTTTAGGATCAAAATAGAAAAAAAGAGAGAAAAACAAAAAGAATAATTTTTGAAATGCTTGGGTTGAGCTAGAGAGGGTCTGATCAAACCCAGTTTCAAAAGGGCGAAAATAATTAGTTTGAAAGAAGCGTACAAGATAGAAAATGTGGTATGGAAATATGTGGAAGGGAAGTGTGAGAGTATGCGTTGACAAAACGGAACTGTGTCACAGGGAATGTGAAAAAGTAATGGATGATGTGGATATTATTGGTTCTTTACTACTTTTCCAAGTAACTCTTTTTCTCTTTTTATCTCTCCTATGCACAAAATCAGTGGTGGGATATTTTTCTTTTAAATATTGAGAAATGGATCCCTCTTGTTGGCATGCAACATGTGGATATGGTCATTGGATCTTGATCGTTGGTTTATATCTAACGATTCAAACATGTTGAACACGAAGATAAAATTTTTGGTGTAGTAATTTGTTTTTCTTTTTAAAAGTCAACAAGGACCGTTCGAAAATGCAATAGATAGTACATATGAAACAAGATCCTATCATGTTTGAACAAATATAAGAGGATCCATATCTATTTAGGGAAAGATCACGTTCAAGTCCTCTAGATTTATTTTAATTCTTAATTTGATTCTCATGGATTTAATTCTCAATCCATTTCTTGAATAACTTAAAATTTTGTAATCAAGTCCTTTAATTAAGCATCAAACCTTAAAATGTTTATATTAGTAACGTGGATGCTTATAATATTATAATTCAAGTGTCTTTCTTTTGTCTATGATATCAACAAGTTTAAAACTAACTAAAGGTCTTATGTGTAACATATTTAATTATTGAAGGAAATAATTGAAAAAACTAGATTAATAAAGAGTAAGTTGAAAATCATAGAATATTAAAAGTATTTATTTATGTTATTTGCTGGAGATCAACCCAACAACTAAGCATACACAAAGGAAAAATATAAAGATTAAACAAATTGCACGATGCGCATAAACCTCAAAGGTAGCTTACTTTAATTATCATGAGTGGTATAAATGATTTTTTTTCAGAGAAACAAAATCTTCTGAAGACAACTTTGAGGTGTTTGGGAATATTGTCTCAGATTCCTGTAAGGCTGGTGAGAAAATGATGATAATATAGAACATGATCAAATTTGAGCATTTTTCATATGCCTTTTTCAGCTTGAGTTTGATGTCTTGCAGACTTAGATACGGGGCAGGGACAACAATAGATTTTTTTTTGCATAAGAAGAGTAAAATTAGATGGTTAGAAAATGGTGATCATAATTCTAACTTTTCACTCATTGCTTAAGCGTGCAGAGGGGGGAAGTCTCTTTCTGCCATGCAGATTGGTGAAGTTATCTCTTGTTATCCGGTTGAGATTGATGAACAGGTCATATCCTTTTGTCAGTATATTCTTTCAGATCCCGGTAATTGTAGTTCAAACATTTCTATCATTCGTGAGCATGTTCCTTTTTTATGATGAGAATGCTTCAATTCTTCAAGTACCTACTTATGACGAGGTGATGAAAGTGATTTTCACCGCATGGATCCTCTCGTGCTCCAGGTCCGAATAGTTTTCATATAAATGTTATCAACATTGTTGGGACATTGTGAGATCATATTCAGCGTTGATCATGCAAGAGTTTTTTTCGTACATGTCATGTTTTTCAGGGTCTGAATTCTACCTTTAGGATCCTTAAAACAAAGACGTCGACTGCCATAACTATTGATCAGTTCCATTTGATTCCGTTAGAATTTTTTTTAGGTGTTCACGTAGTGTGCGGCTGAGAGATCATCTTTCCCCTTTTTGTTTTGTTTGGTTCATGATTTTTTTAGCATGTATCTTAACGATCTTGTACACTCATGCTATTTGATTCCAATCTCTTCGCCAATTGGGATGCGTGCTCTAATAGACTTTTCTTACATTGACGATGTTTTACTTTTCTGCAAGGATTGTGCTAATAATTTGCATGCTATTTTAGATACTTTGAACTTTATGGTTCTCTATCTAATCACCGAGTTAATTGAGAGATATCCTCCGTTTATTTTCGGAGGGGAATCTCGAGGGCCCATATTACCCATCTTCTCTATTTTTCTAGAATGCGCAAGCAGTGAGACTCTTTGATTTAATTTGAGGTTCTTCTATACATTGGTGCTCTGTTACATCGCCATGGTCACCTTCCTTCTTTCCTCCCCCCAAGCTTGACCACGGTAGCATCTAGTATGGCCAGCACCAATTTATTCGGTAACGAAGCTTACACTCATTCACATTGGTTCATCATGCTGCTCAAACATATTTCTCTTCTAAATTCAAAGGTGGTTGGCCATTCGTCGATGCCTAAGAATCTGTAGACATCTCAGCAGCTGGATCGGATACCAACATTGAAGTCCATAGATAAACTAACCCATGGCTTATCTGGAATAGGCAACATTTTCACAAATGAACAGGTTTCTTTTATATTTTAGTTGCTGAGGGCTGGAGCTCGTATGGATACATTACTTCATTGTTCTATGAGGCCTCTCTAGGTTAAGTCTCAGTCATTTTCTTCCTATGGTCTTACGAGTGAAATGTCTTTGTTATTACAGGGGTGATAGACATGGTTCTGAGATTTTATGGCCCAACGATTTGGTTGGTGTGGCTAGACACTATGAAAATATAAGCTTGCGTCTGCGTGGAGATATAACTCTTATGAATTCTCTCGTAGATGATTTTAGGCCAATTAGATATGGTTAAGAACATGTGGAAAATGGTATAAAATCATCTATGAGAAAGTTCCTAAGTGTTTGTTCCACTACATGCTTCGAGGCCACGATAATGAAAGTTACAGACATCTTCTTCAACCTATGGAAAAAGGAGGTGTCAATTCAA
Source organism: Datisca glomerata (assembly GCA_003255025.1). Classification (NCBI taxonomy): domain Eukaryota; kingdom Viridiplantae; phylum Streptophyta; class Magnoliopsida; order Cucurbitales; family Datiscaceae; genus Datisca; species Datisca glomerata. The sequence continues at coordinate 1,181,945 of QANY01012022.1, read as the reverse complement.
AAGATAAGATGACGAGTAAGAGTCAATCCACCAAGAAAAAAAATACCAGCTTGCTTTAATGATCCCTAGGATGAACAATGAGCGAACCCTACAGAGGATGGATGGTAACCTCCCAAGGCTAACTCGTTAACGACACAAAGAGAGAGATCATTTTGTAGCCAGCTTGAGAGAAAGACACACTACACTGACAAAATTGATCCTATATGTGTAGGAAAGCAAGGTAGTAGATTGCAGGGGCCAGACTTGGAATGTTGCTCACATAAAGGCTATCTAATATTCAACATCCATGGGACACCTACATGTTCACCTCCGAGTATTTCTTGCTGCTTCTTAAAAATAAATTTGATCGAACCTTTCTTATATATTCTATTTCATTGGTTGGTCGAGACCAGCGTAGTCAAATCCAACCAATCGCATACTCATTTTGGTGCTGCTACTCAAGAGAACATTGCTTCCTTTGCCTTTTTTAATTTATTATTCAGATTTATAGTATCTAATTCCTCTCTTAGACATTTGGAATTTTGGATGAATAATATTGCCTTGGAGGGGTAGGGGTTGTAAGGGAGGAACCAACCTTTTTGGGTACAGAAAGTCTTATCAAGTGGTTGGATTAAAGCAAGAAGAAGAAAGTCAAAACTGGAACCTACTGACCCAGTGGAGTGGCTTCGAGACATGCCTTCTTCAAAACTCTAAACTTTTGAGTTTGATAGTTCCAGTTGCTTACGAAGATCTAAGTCCAGTTAAATATGAAGAAGGGAAGACAGAATAAGCGTGATGGTCGATTGAATGGGTGGACGAAGACATGTTCTTTCCTTGCATGTTCTTTACATAGAAGCCCAAACTCTTAGATGAAGGTTAGATTCTGTGAACAAAATGGTAGGTTAGCTTTCCCACTTTCCTTGCTTTCTCAAAAAAAATAGGATCCTCTTATGAACCATCGACTACTTGCAAAGTTAACTTCTTTTCCAGAACATTTCCCCAACTTGCCATCAATACCAAGTGTGTTTTGTGTGACTCACCAACGGACTCAGTAGTGATCAATGACAAAATGGTACAAACAAATCCAAGACATTAGATTTGGTAGTTCTTCACCATTTTCTCTCTTTACCCAATTTCATATGCTCCTAAATGGGTATACACCCTAGATGGGTAGGGGCTGGACTCCCACTCTCTTATGCAGCACTTATTAGCTTAGCTGAGTTAGGTGGATCGTGCAATAAGCCTTTGTCGACCCTCCATTTCTCATAAGTCTTTGTGAAAGCCTCTCGCATTTTAGGATTCGGTCCATCATCAACTTGATTAGATATCTTGTTTGCTTGCTTTGATTAGACTTCCTTTAACAGATTTGATCAGTATCTCATTGCAACAGCCTTCCTGAAATTGACCTTCTATTAGTTCATTGGGTAGCCAGAAACCTAGTAGGAGAAAAGAAAGCGCAAAAAGAGTTATTATTTATTGACGTTTTAGCAAAGTTTGTTCGTCGATAGTTGAATGTTTTGATCTGGTTCAATTTATGGTTACATTTGCAAACATTTTTGGTTGCTCGTTAGGCATATAAGATTAAATGTAAACTATAATATCGGTAAGGTTTTACTTTATCTATCGCAAACATGTTATGTTTCATTTAATCAGTGATTCAAATTTCATTTCTACATTCTTTTCAAGTTTATTGTTGGCCTTCTTCTCTTATGAAGAATATAAATGTTGTTATTAGAAACTTCTTTTAGGCGAGTTCGATTAATACTCGTAAACCTATTCTAGTGGCTTGGAAGTCTTGTTGCAAGCCGAAAGGAGATGGGGTCTTGACTTTAAAGATATTTGCATTCTAAAAAGGCATGTTAAAAAAAATCACCTGAAGGTTATTGATTGGGGATTCTTTACTTTTTTCTTATCTCCATAGTCGTTACTTCACACCGGATCATATACTGAGACTGTGGTATGTCTCTTCTTTTATTTAGACTGGCCTAAAATCTCAATATGCTAACTTGACCATCGAGTCTAGGACGTGGTTGTTGGTCATCATTCTTAGATTCATTTTTTTGGAGAATTGGTTGAAAACACTGCTGATTAATTTGGTTGAGGAACATCATTTATTGCAACCTCCTTGCGAACCCTTATGAGAGATTTTTACGCTGATGCAAGGGGTGGGATCTTCGTGCATCATTTTTTTCTTTGCACCGACGCATACTTTTGAGATTGAGTGTAGTAGTGAGCTCTGATTTAGACTCGTTGGCTTCGACATGTTGTTTGGGTGAGTAATTTCTTGTGCTACTGCATATGCCTCTCTTTTTAAGGTTAGAAATTCAATTAGTTAGACTAAGCAGATTTGGATGTCATTTACTCCAACATCTCGCTTTGTCCTCACTTAACGCTTATTCGAAAAATTCCATCAAATATGGCATATTATTCCTTCCATTTGTTTCATTTTGGTGTTATGAAGCCATCTCTTTCTAAAGTGTCATTTTTCTTGTGAACTGTGTGGTACAATGCTGAATGCTTTTGGGCATTGTACCAAAAAGCTAGATGGTGCATCCTTGTGCCTTTGGCATGAGGCGATGATGTCTATTTTAGTATGAAATTGAAGGCTCTTTGGAGAAATTCCATTATTACACTCTTTTGGGTGGTGTGATTTTTCCGCAATCAAGTCACGTTTGATTGCAACATCATGTTTATATTGAGGCCCTTTAGTTAGGTTGGCGTTATATTCGTGATGCTGGTTTTCTTCAAACAGAGATTATGTATAATTCTATTGATGCGCTTATGAATCTCCAACGACTTCCTAATTCAGGTCGTCCTTCTAGGGTTCCACAAATTTTGGAAGTTATTTGGTATCCTCCACCATTAAGCTAGATTAAAGTTGACACAGACAAAGTAGCTTTTAGTATCACTGCCAGTGCTGGTTGTGGAGGCTTTTTACGATCTTCTAGAGACTTTGTTAAAGGTTGTTTTTCTATTCCCTTTGGTATATGTTTTATTTTCGAGGCTGAGTTAGCATTTATCGTCATGCGATTGTTTATGCTTGGACCTTTAGTTGGCATCAGTTGTGGTTGGAGAGTGATTCCGCATATTTGGTGGCTATTTTTTGTTCTCGTATGGTTTTTCGACATTGGAGCTCTACTTGAAATAGATGTTTGAGTTTAGTGTCTCAGATGAGTTTTGTTGTCACGCACATCTCAGATGAACTTATCGTCACACACATTTACTAGGAGGACAACCAGGTTACAGATTGCTTGGTATCCAGGAGTCTCGATGTAGTCACTCTTACTTGGTGGTGGACGATTCTAAATTTTTGTTCTTCTTTTATTTCTCATGACTCCTGTCGTAGGTATTTCATTAGGCATTGTTGATTCTTTCTTTTCTATATTCACTTGTCAACTCTTTTATTTTATATTAATTATATGTTGAGATGTGCTAGATGAAGAAGGTACTAAGCAGTGACAGACTACTAAAATGTCCTGATACATCTACTATTTTCTATCACTAATAACCTTATTTGAACAAACCTACTTTAATCTCTCTTTAGAGATTAAAAAGTTTTAATTTGAAGCCTAGCTGGTATATGTCTAAAGAGTTACAGAATTGTTGTAAAAAAATTTGACTCGTAATTCATCATGTCATAGTTGACATGACAAATTAATCAATTAAAAAGTTGTCATATGCCAACTTTAAAGATCAATTAAAATATGACATTCTTTTCAAAGGCGAATTAAAATATGCTAAGTGTCAATAAATAATTGGACAAAACATTTGTTTTACCACGAATGAGAAACCAATACATGTTTGATGACACATCAACACCAATGAAATTGTGAAACTTGTTAATAGCTATAACACTTGCTCATGTGTCAATAAACCCTCCCCCAAACTTCTATAAATAGGTTGGAGTCTCACTTCATAAAAAAATTTCCCAAATGACATAAAAGCTCAAAATGGCAAAGTTTTTTCAATGTTCAAAGAGAAAGTTTCAAGAATGCTACAAAGATTCAGATCAAGTTCAAGACATACGAGTTTAATTAATGTCTAAATAAGGATAAACCTTGGAGATTTAAGTAGAATTCATCAACGTCTTCTCCACAAGTGGTAAAGATTTTCTAAATTTCAAAGAGAAACCTTTAAGAACTCCACAAAGCATAAAAAAGAACTCCCAAATTAAAAACCCTTAATTGCAAAAAAAAATATTCTTAACTAAGGTCTGACAAAATTTTTACATTTTATGTAACACCCCTATACTAAAAATACATTATTGATTAAATTCTAGGAAGTGTGATCCTCTTTAATGTTAATTAAGCATTAAATATGAAATATAGCTTAATTTAAAACATAACTTAATCAAATCTCTTATTTAAATTTATCAATATTAAATTCAAAGTACTTAAATAATAAAAATGAACAGCGTTTATATAGTCAATTAGCAACCCATATTTTTAAGCTAAAAGTCGAAATAAAGAATAATTAATTATAAAGCATTTGTTTGAAATCTTTATTCAAAATATTCTACTGTGTCTGGTCCGCCCATAAGGTGTCGTCTCACAATTAATCATCATCTAAAAAGTTTAAGAAAAACGGAATGAGCTAATCCCAGTAAGTGAAACCTTACTCATACTTAGTAATTGCATACACATCCAAATCCATTTAAGTCAGTTATGTTTGACATAAACTTTATATAAATCACTTTATCAGTTTATTACCTTTGTTTTGGCATTACATCTTTCATTAAAGTCCTTTCATGCAAACTTTTTCTCATTCTTTTCTTTACAATTTCTATTGTATTCTTTTCTTTACCTTATTCACGAGCTCACTTATATAATGTTTAGCCAATCAGACACAGTAGGTCATTATTACATAAATCTGTTCAACTACCAGATCCTTGGTAGTATCCCTGGACAAGCCAAAAGATCATTCATTCACATTGTACCACCGGGCAAGCCAAATGATCATTCATTAATATTAACCATTAAACATTGTCGGGTCCGCCGGTCTCCCGCGTCCCATTTTCCACTCACCCATTTCATGGCATAAACATACACCTAGTCTTTTAAGCTTTTACTTATAAATGTTCTTTATTATTCTTATTTTATAGACCTTAACTGGAAGTGTATACATATTCTCATTCAATACTATAAGGAAAACATATACACATCATGAACAACACAATAATATACAATCAAGAATTCAATCATAATTATATAGGTGAAAATAAAAAAGAGCATCAAGACATAGAATCACATATAATAACTTTTTAGAGTATGTCAATCATTTAAGTATGCGTAAAATTCTACTTATCTGAAATAAAATCAGCAACTATTGACCTGAAATTTAAGAATCCCAACTCACAAATATTCGAATAATAATTATAATATTTAATATTAGGAGGGTGAAAGAGGTCGAAAAGTGGTGGAAATAAAACGGGTGTAGATGCATATTCGAATAACAATTAAGATATTAATTATTTAAAAATTAAATGAAAAAAATAATCTTATCTAATAAATATGTCTATTATAAAAATACCCTTTATGGAGGTTCGGGGTGTTACATATGAACTACTTACATGTTATTTATGTAGTTTATGAACCATTTACATGTTGTTTATGTAGTTTATGGACCGTTTACATGTTGTTTACGTAGTCTATGAACTATTTACAGTAGGTATGAATTATTTAGATGCTGGAATCTTTTTCAGGTATGTCGGTTATAAGATGTGAGTTGCATCATGGGGGGAAACTATGAATATGCCCTTCAGCAGCTACGATGGGGGACAAATTGAGGTATTTGAGGTGATCGATTGTGATTTGTTGTCTGTGGTTCTATTCCATAATGAGGTAAGATCACTAGCCATGAAACTTGGAAATGTATATGGTATAAGTTTAAAGGACATAGTTTTGAAAATCTCTTGCCTTTAAACTATGATATTGATATCCATAATATACTCGCGAGATTAGAGAGTAATATTGAAGGTGGATTAATTTTGGGGTATTTATTGGGCATATAGAGGAGGACAGTAATGATGAGAATTTGGAGGATAGTAGTAGTTATGATGAGTCATAATATGAGGTTGAAGATGATAGTTCTACAAATGAATATGATGCTTCGTTGAGTGGATATATTACTAATCATGGTGTTGATGATTTTGCTGATAGTAATGTGGCAAGGTCTGGACCTATTGTTGATAGTAACTTGACTAGGACTGAGCATGTGATTGATCCTAGTAATGTGGCTAGTAACGCGACTAGGAGTGCATCTATTTATATGCATGAACCTGCCGACGTGGAGTTCGATTATGAAAACAGTTATGTAGGTAGTTTTGATGATGAGATAGGGGTTCCTAGGTTTCCTGAATATCATGAAGATATTAACATGCAAACACCTGTAGAACTGTCAGTAGACATGTTATTTACTAATCTCATGGTTTTTAGAAGAGCACTAAAGACCTATGCAATCCAACATGGGTTTTACTTTTGAATCAAAGTGAATCACATGTGTACGTAAGAAGAAATGTGATTGGAAGATCCATGCTTCTACTGATTCAAGGAGTGGTTCCTTCCAGATTAAAACCTTTCAACCTGAATATATGAATTATAGTAGGGCTAGAACCAATGCTAGAATGACATCATCTTAGATAGCTCAAAAGTATTTGGTGAAGTTTAGAGATTCTCCTAGTTAGGAAGCCAAGGCGTTGAAGGAGGAAATTATGAGAGACTTTCAGGTGAATCTTTCTCTGCAGAAGTGTTACAGAGCTAAGTGTAAGGCTTTGAACATGGTGCGATGAGATGTTGCTGGGAAATATGCTCAGATCTAGGATAATTTTGAGATTGTTAAGAAGATGACTTGGATCTATAATAGGAGTGCTTTTGAACTCAAGTGTTTTTCAAAGATTTTGTGTTTCTTGTTTTCATGTATATAAGGCTTTGTTACTGGTTGTAGACCCTTGATATGTTTGGATGGTTTTCATTTGAAGGGTGTTTTTTTTTGGGGGGGGGGGAGTATTGTTAGTTGTTGTTTGTTTAGATGACAATGATAACATGTACCATATTTGTTATGCAATTGTGGAGAGTGAAACGAATGAGACATGGAAATGATTTGTTGAATTGTTGTTAGAAGAGATTGGTGTAGACATGTGCCCCACATTCATGTCAAACAAACAAAAAGGCTTAATAGAAGCCTTGAAGGAGTTGTCGCCACACGCATGGCATAGGGCTTATTGTCGCCTTTATGCCAATTTCAGAAAGGTTTTTCCAAGAAAGTTGATGAAAGACCTATTTCGGGGTGCAGTTAGAGTTACCACTGAGAGACAATTTAAATGAATTATGAATGAATTAAAGGAGGTGAACGTGAATGCACATGCATGGCTTGAGAAAGAGGCAACTTCCTCTTAGTCTAAACATGCTTTTTACCCTGAGGTTAAGTGTGATGCAATCACAAACAATCTGGCTGAATGTTTTAACCAATACATTTTGGAGAGTATGGACATGCCTATTATTACCATGATGGAGATGATAAGAAGGTTATTGATGAAACGATTTCAGCATAAGAAATGTGGGATGTGATTGTACACTGAGTTAAAATGCCCTAAAATCCAAAACAAATTAAATGTGAACAAAATTGAATATTTCAGTTGCATTGTGCATTGGAGTGGTGGCAACTTGATGGAGGTGGAGCACATGTGTGGCTCTAGATTTGTGGCGGACTTGTATAAAAGGACTTGTGGCTGTGGGAGTTGGTAGTTGACTGGCATTCCTTATGCACATGTTATTGTGTGCATTCATGATGAAAAATATGAACTTGAGAGATATGTGGATGAGTTCTATAGCAAAGAAAGGTATTTGATGGCATATGAGTGCCTCATTAAACCTGTCTCATCTGATGATCAATGGGACACTATGGAAGGGATCAGCCCATCAGACCACCTATTGTGCACAGACAGTGTGGCAGACCAAGAAAAAAGAGAAGGCTACAAGAAGGAGAAATAACGTCCCATAACGCTACTAGAGCATCTGATGGGGAGAGAAAGATATATTGTGCTAACTGTAATCGAGCGGTCCATAATGCAAGGTCCTGCAAACAACTTGCCAATTCTAACAGGAAGAAAAAGGGAAACAAAAAGCGTTCCCAAACAGTATGTTTTATTCATTATATAAATCATTTATAGTTTGGTTTAAAAGTTAAGTTTGGTTTAATTATTATGTCTTTTTTTCTTCAGGTCCAAGGAAACCAAGGAGCTTCCCAATAAGGGCCTACCCCTCACTGTCAAGTAAATTCTTTAATGTTTACATAGGTGTATATAACATTGTTCCTACCATGTAATTAAGTTCTTTAATGTTCTTTTCAGGTCCAAAGTGCACCTCAAAGTTCAACTCTGGTTCAAAGGTCATCCCCAAGAGAATCACAAGTAAGTAATTGCATTTTAGACTATTTTGTTGATGTTTTGCTGCTGTATTTTTATGTTTTCCTATTGTTTTTGCTGAATTGGGACTGTTGTTTTGCTTCTATGTTTTGCAACTGAAATGTGGACTATTTTACTACTGTTTTGCCGTTGTTTTTTTATGTTTCCCTATTGTTTTTACTGAATTAGGACTATTGTTTTACTTCAGTGTTTTGCTACTGGAAAGTGGACTATTTTGCTGCTGTTTTTTTTTATGTTTTCCTATTATGTTTGCTAATTTGGGACTACTATTTTATTACTATGTTTTGCTACTAGAATGGGGCCTATTTTGCTGATGAATTGGAACTACTATTTAATTCACTAGAGAACAGTCAATTTATAATTGTATTATAAATTTGAGCTCAATAATCATTCAGTTCCAGAACTAATACTTAAGGGAACTAATATACGATCCATTAGAAAAACTTGGATTCCAATTCTTGTAAAATCATGTTCTCATCCATTTATATCACTGAATCTTTAAAACAAAAGTCATTAGTCTGTTTTACAAATAAACTTTAACGAGTAAATCAAATGATCTAGTTGACATGCATAAGTGTTCATGACTACTCATAATTCAGAATGATCTACATATGATCATCAATTTCGATGTGTATTAAATCTTTATGATAAATGATAAGTTAACAAGTATATTGATCCACATCAACCATGTCCTATATAATCTAATTATATAAAGTACATTCATTAAAATATCTATCCACATCAGTGATCTGGATTTAAATCACATGCAATCGAAATCCTTAATGAACTGTACTACTAACCATTGATTAGAAATTCCGTACGTTAGTATGTTATAGACTATTGTATTCATTATTTATTATCTTAATCATCTCTTACTTATACAGATCATAGTCTTACTAATGAGTATGAATAATATATATATATATATATATATATATATATATATATATATATATTATTCAACAATAATTTAGAAGAATAATTGTGAAAAAAAATGTAATTTCATTAATTTGATATTAAAATTGTCTAAACACAGTATTTGAGGGTACTATGCTGAACAATCTCCCACTTATCCTAAAACAATGACATCTTTCCCAACCTCGTATTTCGCACATGACCCTCAAATGACTTCACAGGAAGTGTCTTGGTAAAAGGATCAGCCAGGTTCTGATTTGAAGCTATCTTCATAACAGTCACATCACCTCGATACATGATCTCTCATACAATATGATATTTCCTCTCAATGTGCTTGCCCCTCTTATGAATCCTCGATTCTTTGGAATTAGCTATCGCCCCACTATTGACATAGTATATGATTAGTGGTTTATCCGTATCTGAAACTACTTCCAGATCAGTATAGAGCTTTCTGAGCCATACCGGTTCTTTCACTGCTTCCCAAGCCGCTATATATTCGGTTTCCATAATGGAATCTGTAATACTAGATCGTTTAATACTTCTCCAGACTACAACTCATCCACCTATGGTGAATACTGATCCAGACGTCAACTTTCGACTTTCCCTATCTGGTTGAAAATTAGAATCAGTATATTTAGTGGGGTTCAGGTCTCCACCTGAATAAATAAGCATATAATTTCTCATTCTCCAAAGATTCTTGAGAATGTACTTTACTGTAATCTAATGTTCTAAACCAAGATTTGATTGATAACGACTTATAATTCTTACTACATAACAGAGGTCTGGTCTCATACACAACATTACATACATGAGACTACCAACAGCTGAAGCATAATGAACATTTCTCATATCATCTTCCTCATGAGGTGTCTTGGGACACTGCTCCTTGGAAAGGATATTTTCATATATGGTCGGTAGTTGATCTTTCTTAGAATTTTTAATAGAGAATCTCTCCAGCACTTTATCAATATAAAATGCTTGAGAAAGTGCCAAGAGTTTGTTATTTCTATCCCTTAGGATTTGGATGCCTAGAACATAGTTCACATCTCTCAAATCTTTCATTTTGAATTTCTCAGCTAACCACTTCTTTACTTTCGACAATGTTTTTACATCATTCCCAATGAGTAGAATATCGTCTACACAAATAACTAAGAAAATCATTATCTTATATTGATGTATTTCTAAACACAAGCTTCAACAACATTTTTCTTGAAGCCATAAGATTTAATAATTTTATCAAAAATAAGATTCCAAGATCTTGATACTTGTTTTAATCCATAAATAGATTTAAACAACTTACATACTTTCTGATATTTTCCATTTTTCACGAACCCTTCTGGTTGTATTATATAGATGCTTTCTTCAAAAGAGTCATTCAAAGAAGTTGTCTTGATATCCATTTGTCATATTTCAAAGTCTAAACTAGCGGCTATGGATAAAAAGATGCGAATGTATTTTAGCATGGCTACGGGAGAGAATGTCTCTTCATAATCTACTCATTCTCTTTGTGTATAGTCTTTGGCTACCATCCATGCCTTGAAAGTCTCTACTTTTCCATCTACACCTATTTTCTTCTTAAAGATCCATTTACATTCAATGAGCCTGACATCTTCAGGTGGATCTACAAGTTTTCAGACAGGATTGGAATACATCGATTCTATTTCTTGGTTCATGACATCATGAGATTTCTCCTTTTCAGGATCTTCCATTGTCTCTTTAAAGGTTAATGGATCATACTTATTAGTTTCAGACACTAGGACATGTATGTCTACTTCCTAATGAATAGGTTGTCTTACAACCCTCCCACTATGACGTGGCATCGAGGTTTCATAAACAAGAACAATAGTTTCTATGGTTTGTTGTTTATTAGTTAATGATGAAGGTGATCTAATTTTATCAGATGATAATTCTTCGATAATTAATTTACTCCGAGGTTTGTAGTCTTCCATATAGTCGTGTCTAAGGAAAGTGACATTTGTTGATATAAACATTGTTTGATCCTTGTGACTATAAAAGTACCCACATCTTGTTTATGGAGCATAGCCAACAAATATACACACTTCAGACCTTGAGTCTAACTTTTCAGTCTCGGGTCTAAGAACATGAGCTGAACACCCCTATATACAGAAATGATGCAAACTAGGTTTGGAACAATTTTATAACTCTAAAAGTGTCTTTATTATAGACTTAGAAGGCACTACATTCAAAATATAAGTTTCCGTTTAAAGTGCATATCGCCATAATGTGAGTGGTGGTGGTGAGTAGCTTAACATCGACTTAACCATATCCAATAGGGTTCAGTTTCTCCTTTCTCAAATATCATTTTGTTGTGGCGTTCCAGGTGCTATGAGTTGGGATAGAATGCCATACTCCAGCAGGTAATCCTTTAATTCTAAATTCAATTATTCACCACCTCGATCTGATCGAAGTGTTTCAAACATTTACCTAATTGCTTTTCAGCTTCAACTTTGAAGTCTTTAAACTTTCCAAAAGTTTCAGAATTTTTATGCATTAGGTAAGTATAACCATATCTAGAGTAATCGTCAATAAATGTGACAAAATACTCATGTCCACCTCTACTTTGTACATTGATCAGTCCACAGACATCACTATGTACTAGCTCAAGTGGTTCTTTGGCTCTTTAGCCCTTTCCAATGAAATGTCTATAAATCATTTTACCCTCTAGATAAGATTCACAAACTATAAGAGTTCCAACTTTCAGTTCTCTCAAAACACCATGCTTTGTTAAATGGTTTAATCTATCTAGATTAATATGTCCCAACCTAAGATTCCATAGATATGTGTCGTCATCATGAGAAACTCTTTGTCATTTATTACTTTTAAGATTTGCTACTTTAAACAATTCTAAATTATATAACGCACGTTCAGCGGTTTAAGCATATACAGTTCGTTTGAAATTTTTGCATGACAAATATTGAATCCATTCTTCGAAATAATAAATTGATTATTATTAAAATAAATATCAAAATTTTGTTCACGCGGTAATGAAATAAATCAAATTTCTCAACAAAAAAAGCAGGAATAAAATAAACATTGTTCAAAACAGAAAATTATTTCAAAAGCTTAAACAGAATGTCCCCAATGCTTTTTCTGACACGAGCGCACCACTGCCAATTCTCATTATCACCCGCTATCAACCAGCTCCCTTGATGAATCAAGCATCTGTAGTGAAGAACATCCATGATTAGTGGCTCATAAATCCAATATTCAGGATGACAAATCATATTTCACTAAACAAGATTCAAGTACAAATAAATCATATTTACCTTTCTTTTTCAACTCGGAGAGATACTTGTTACAGTTTTTCTTCTATTCACCTTCAACTCCACAATGGGAACATTTTCCCTTGGTCCTTTATTTTTGGAGCTATTGTCTTTCTTGCTCTTCTTAGCCTTTGGGTGACTTCTCGACTTTCTTTATTTTCTTATTCTTATTTTTGTCCTTACCATTGTTCTTCTTCCTTTTGTTACTATTAACAACAATGGAAGAAAGCTTTTGCTCAACAACATTTGCCTCACCCTCTTTGGTTATAATCTTGTTGAGTGACCCAAAAGTCTACAGTTCATTCAACGATGGGGTTTTGTTGAATTGCAACTTGTTCATAACATCATTGGTAGCCCCCGAATCTATGATCCAAGCATCATATTTGTCCTGACCATTCTTAGGGGCATTGGTAGCCCTCAGCACATTCCTTAGTAAGAAATGTTTTAAATCATTTGGTTGACTATGGGGCATCCACATTGTGCCACTTGTTTATAAAACAAGTCCTATCACAACATAACCCAAATTTGAGGCTAGTAAGGGGACCATAAGGATAAAAATACATTTGGTTACATAATTAATAAACTCTATCGCTTACATAATTACATTTAACTCCACTATAAAATCATAATTAAATTCTAAGTATAGTTTATATTACTTGACATATTATTCATTATGTAATGCCCCTCCATAATATAGTACTGTGTATAATTAGGTTAATTACTATCGATCTAATATTTATACACATCCCGGTATCCTTAGGTTCCAAATCCATTCTATCGGTCAACTATGATAATTTTTATACTTGACTTCTCAAGTAAAACTATCAAATCTCTAGTACTCCACAAGAGATACTAAGCGTATAGTTTATGATGATCACATAAATGAATTACCTAAGAGATACTATGTCACTTAATTAAAAATATCTATGGATTATACTACTAAGAACCTATAGACTAACTATCCAATAAATCAGTCATCCAACCTATGAAATATATTGACTCATAGAATATCATTATTGATAGATCAAATAACTAAGTTGTTAAATATGAACTCATAACTCTCTCAAGATTGAGAGCACTCATAAAAAATAACAATGAATCACAATTTGCATTTGATAGTGCTTTACTGATAAACAAACTCATTAGTCTTTTTAATGCATTTCAAATACACTAGTAAATTAACTAGGTACTCAGCCCAGTGACTAAGATAAGTCACTTTACATAATAGAGTTAATGTACTACAATATTTTCATAGTAAAATGCCCAACTTCACTACACTTTAAAATTAAGTATTTACAAGTCATAAAGTACTATTGGTTAAATACTTGTTTCCATGAGTTAAACTCTATATGAATCATAAACCAAGTACTATTATGCTTGTGGGTCTTTTTCAAGAATTTATTACACATAATTAAGAGTGAACTATTTCTTATTAACTAAAATTAAATATCTCAATAAATATAGTAGAATTATAGTGCTATTAGGGCACAATCATAAGAAGTCACCCGCAAAAAAATTCAACATCATAAAAAATGCCCATAAAAGTTTCTCAAAACAACATCATCAAAAAGTGAATGCCCATAAGAGAATTCCATATATAAAAATGAACAAAGAGAAATAGCCAGAAACATAAAAGAAAATCTAAGAGTTGAAACATAAATATTTCATAGTGATAAAGGAGAAACACAAAAAGAAAGAGAATAGGAGAAGAAGTTGAAAACTCGTCAGCGCCGATGACGATGTTGTGGAATCACAGAAGGAGCTCCTTAGTGGGAGAAGGCTGTGATCACTTTGGAGTCTCGCACATGCTTATGTGTGTTACTATTTAGTCCCACCAAATCAACTTATCTGAATGGACTGCCAAGCAAAGTGTGAGACAGTACTAAAATATTAGGGATTAATGTGTACATATGGTAAGATTTTAAAACTTCTAGTACTTTATAATTGTCCGGTCTTGATAGCCAAACAAGGCCTAATGATCCTTTTATATTTACCTAATGTCTCTTTGTAGTGCTATAAATTATGAACTACACAACTTTAGTTCTCTAAATTTTATAAAGATTTCTATGCGGTCCTAACGTCCAACATTGTTATGTATTCTATTTAGTTTGTTGGCTTAGATGTTAATGAAGTAATGAAAACACACTGACTCAGTACTGACTAGACAAAAACTGAAGCAACAATGCCTTAAGTTTAAACTCACAGTTTAGACTTAAGAGAGCAAGTATATTAACAATGGAGAATGGTGATACTTAAAGATTGGATCCCAAACTGCTGGAGCAGCGGCCCCTTGTGGTCGTCTGACCAAATATGAATGACCTACAAGGGGTCAAACCATACAAACAAAGAAAATTAAAAATAATTATCTGGGCAGTAAGAAATGATCAAAGCCATTCAAATTTGATTGGATGATTCTGATTAGCCCAACTGCTACTATAGAGGTTATCCATGACCGACAACCTCTGTTCAATAAGGGAACAGGGAAGCTATTAAAACTTGAGCTAAATCAATCATAATTTCATGCTTGTTTTGAACTTTAGCAAAGTCAATCATCGTTATGCTTCTAAGAGTCGCTTGAATCAGAGTGTCATATTTAAACAAACACATTTGATACTAAAACATTTGGATTTTTGTTGCAAGGTCTAAAAGTTATTTTCCATTGTCATTTTTGAATAGTTGGATGCATGGACTATGGTTTATCTCTATCGATCTATAGAACTACATATCTTTTGGACATTGATGTAGTATAGTGAAAGAAAGTGGTAAGACTAGAGGACATATATGGGAACAACATCAGACATAGCAGGGAGTGGACATATTTGGTCACTGGTGAAGCCAAAAAATTTCAATTTCTCATCAATTTTTCAATTAGTTGTTGTGATACATATTGCTGGAAATTAGCTGCATTAACTGACTTATCTGATATGTACCTCAAGTGATGGTTTGTTTCTGTGCTTCTATATATATTTATCAAGTTGTATCTCTAGAGTTAATTTTTTAGTAAGAAAGAAAGAAAAAAAAGAGAGAAATTTCAGTATTTTTAAAGGAGTGTTTTCTCATCTTCATGAACATCAAATTAATTGTAATTTCCATGTAACTCAATTTTTTTCACATAGTAGATTCACTACAATACCAAACGAATATAGATTCACATATTATGAAGTAAACCAGTATAAATTCATGTGTTATTCTCTGTATTAGCTTTGATTTTTACTGCTGAGATCAATTATGTTCTACTGTAATGAGTAGCTAGTTTCTGAGTAAAATTGGTATCAAAACTGCGCGTAGAGAAGTAGGAGGTTCAGTGTTCAAGATTCAAAGATCGATTTCTCTTTGTGATTAAAGATTGTCATCAAGGCGCTCTAAGAAACCTTTAATATGGCCACCATGCCCACCACATCTACAAAACATAAAATACAACAGTCTGATGGCACAAATGACTTTGCAATATAAAAAATGAAGATGCTAGCTTTTCTTGGAAATCTAGAACTTGATGAAGAAGCACTTGGAGGAGAAAGCATGATACATGTCACTTACTCTGAGGAGAACAAGGACATCATGAAGAGGGACTATAATACCTTAATATTGAGCCTAAGTGACAAAGTATTAAGGGAGATTGCAAAGATGAAGACTATAGTAGAGGTATGCCTTAAGTTGGTAAGTCTATACATGACAAAGACTTTGTCAAGTAGGTTGTACTTAAAGGCTAAGTTCTTTTCTTACATGATGGCAGAAAGAACAAAATCGTGAGATCACATAGATAATATGGGGTTCTAAAGATATCCAAATGCTCAATGATTATTATCCAACACTTCCATAGCTAGTGTTGTAGGAAGCTTAATGTACTCAATGGTCTGGATTTGTCCTATGATGCAAGTAAGTTTATGGCTAAACCAGGAAAAGAACATTGGGAAGTCATAAACTAGATCATGAGGTACCTAAAGGGAACAAGCATTTATGGTCTAAGGTAAAAAAAAAAAAAGATAAGCTCCTAGAAAGAAATAATTATTGGCTATGTGGGCTCTGATTTTTTTAGGAGACTTAGACAATAGACAGTCCTTGACATGATATGTGTTTACTATGTTTGGTTGCACTGTCAGGTGGAATGCAAGTCTCTAACCAATAGTGGCTCTATCAACAGCAAAAGCTAAATATATTGCAGCTAGTGAAGCTATGAAAGAGCCACCATGGATAAAGGGGATTGCTAGGGAACTAGTGGTTGTCCATAACCATGTTACAATGTTCTGTGATAACCAGAGTGCCATTCATCTAACAAGGGACCAGATGCACCATGAAAGAACAAAGCATATCGATATAACGTTGCTATTATCAACGATGTAGTCTTAGATGGAAGGGTATTGGTTGAAAAGATTTATACTCATGAAAATCCTACTGATATGATCGTTGAGCCAGTCACATGTGTCAAGTTTGAGCAATGCTTAGACTTGACAAATATGAGGTTTGATTCAGAATATTTTTTTGAATAAACCTGGAAATCTAATATCTGGAAAATCCTAACTCGAGCTTGATTCAAGGTTGAGAATTAAGATTTTTCACTATAATATGTGTTGTATACCTGGGTATGCCCCCAGTGTAAGTGTACTTTTTTGTTGAATATATTTACCCTCTAATAAAAAAATCGGAAGGTTATTATGGCCAATCAAGTTTGTCGGTTTTAGAAAGTTGGCAATTTCTTAAAACCTTGCAAAAACTCATAGTTATCTAAATAAACCTCTAGTTTCTTTCTATGTGTAAATTTCTCAAAATATTATACTCCAACTAGGTTGGCTTATTTTATATTTGTAAAGGGGGTCTTTTTGCAATTTAGCTAAAGTGTAAACCGTTCATTACACACGTTGGTTCACACTTTAAAGTTGGTATATTATGTTGTGTTACAGCATGCAAGATTAATATTTTATAAAATGAAAAAAAAACACTCTTCCAACGTGTACCGCAACAATGGCCTAAAATTGTTTTTTGGATGGGTGAAAATGGCCGAGGTAACTAATTTAGTTATAAAAATCACACAGGCGTAAATAAACCACCAGGGTGAAGTTCAGCTCATCAATACACAAAATAAATGAGCTTTTAAGCTACATTCCTTCAAACCTATGGGGGCCAACTACAACTGAATCATTGAGTGGAGGTAAATATTTTATGTGTATCATAGATGACTACTCTAGCAAAGTATAAATACTCATCTTGAAATCAAAGACGAAGCTTTTCAAAAGTTTAGTATTTGAAAATAATGATAGAACTACAAGTGGGTAAGATAGTGAAAAAGTTGAAGATTGATAATGACCTTGAGTACCTTAATGAAGAATTCAATAAATTCTTTAAAGAGGAAGGTATTGTCAGGCACAAAATCACACACTATAACTAAAAGGTTTTGTAGAGACAATGAATAGAACAATGCTTGAAATGGTGATATGCACGCCATTAAATGAAAATATTCCCGAAAATATTTTGGGTAGAAGTAGTAAACACAACTGCATATAGATGACTACAGGACACCTGAGGAAATTTGATCGGTTTTTCAACTCTAAGGTTGAAAATATAAGAATATTTGGATGTGTGTCCTATGCACATGTCAAGTAAGGGAACCTAGAGCCAAGGGCCAAAAAATGCATGTTTGTTGGCTACCCTGAATGAGTGAAAGTGTATGATCTATGTTATTCGGAACCAAACAAATGCAAGAGTCTCATCATTAGAGATGTAACCTTTAAGGAGTAAGAAATGTTCATGAATTCCCTGAAAGCATAAGATCAAATAGATATCAAAGTATAGACAGATGTTGGTTTTGAGGTGGAGCATGACTAATATAACAATGAACAACTTGGAACAACTAGTGTAGACTACAATGTTGATTTCTTATATAATGAGGAGACTTACCAAGATAATAATGATTAGATAACTACTGGCTGGCAAGGGATGGAAACAAGAGAGAACACAAAGCTCCCATCAGGAATGGCTATGCAGATCTCATCTCTTTAGCATTAACAGTAGCTGAGGATATTGATGAGGGTGAACCAAGAAACTTTCATGAAGCCTTCGGAAGCCTAAACAAAAGGGAGTGGATAAAGGCAATGGAGGATGAGATGCATTCATTAAACATAAATCAAACCCGGACTCTTGTGGGCATAATTGCAAGGCAGGAAATTATGGGATGCAAATGGATCTTTAAGAAGAAATAACGCATCCCAGGGTCTGAAAGACTAAGATTCAAAGCCATACTACTTGTGTTGGGGTTTTCCTAAGGAGAAGACATAGATTTCAATGAAATATATCCCATGTTGTGAAGAACAGTTCTATTAGGTTGTTGTTAGTTTTGGTCATTCAACTGAACTAGAGCTATTACATATGGATGTAAAAACAGTTTTTATATATGGTAAATTTGAAGAAAGAATCTTTAAGGCACAACCAAATAGTTTCTCTAGGAGTGGTAATGAAAACAAGTACATTTTCTAAAGAAATCTCTTTATGGACTTAAACAAAGCCCTAGGCAATGGTATCTAAGCTTTAATGAGTTCATTATTGGAAGTAACTATACTAGAAGCATGTATGACAGCTGTGTGTACCTAAAAAGCATGGATGACAGGTCAACGATATATCTATCGTTGTATGTAAATGATACGCTACTAGTAATATCTGATATAATTGAGATAAGGAAGTTAAAAACACATTGAGTTTGGAGTTTGAGATGAAAGACTTAAGAGCTTCCAAGAAAATATTAGGAATGAATAATACAGATATAGATGATGTAACAAACTATTTATATCTTAGAAGGATTATATTCCTAAAGTGTTGAAAATATTTTGCATAGCTGAATCAAAAGCTATAAAAACCACATTGGCAGCACATTTAAGATGTCATCTGCCTAATCTTTAAAATAAGAAGAATAAGTTATCTATATGGATAAACTTCCATAGCTAGTGTTGTAGGAAGCTTAATGTACTCAATGGTCTGGATTAGTCCTATGATACAAGTAGGTTCATGGCTAAACAAGGAAAATAACATTGGGAAGTCATAAACTAGATCATGAGGTACCTAAAGGGAACAAGCATTTATGGTCTAAGGAAAAAAAAAAAGATAAGCCCCTAGAAAGAAATAATTATTGGCTATGTGGGATCTGATTTTTTAGGAGACTTAGACAATAGAAAGTCTTTGACATGATATGTGTTTACTTTGTTTGGTTGCACTGTCAGGTGGAATGCAAGTCTCCAACTAATAGTGCCTCTATCAACAGCAAAAGCTAAATATATTGCAGCTAGTGAAGCTATGAAAGAGCCACCATGGATAAAGGGGATTGCTAGGGAACTAGTGGTTGTCCATAACCATGTTACAATGTTCTGTGATAACCAGAGTGTCATTCATCTAACAAGGGACCAGATACACCATGAAAGAAAAAAGCATATCGATATAACGTTGCTATTATCAAAGATAGAGTCTTATATGGAAGGGTATTGGTTGAAAAGATTTATACTCATGAAAATCCTACTGATATGATCGTTGAGCCAATCACATGTGTCACGTTTGAGCAATGCTTAGACTTGACAATATGAGGTTTGATTAAGAATATTTTTTTGAATAAACCTGGAAATCTAATATCTGGAAAATCCTAACTCGAGCTTGATTCAAGGTTGAGAATTAAGATTTTGCACTATAATATGTGCTGTATACCTGGGTATGTCCCCAGTGTAAGTGTACTTTTTTGTTGAATATATTTACCCTCTAATAAAAAAATCACAAGGTTATTATGGCCAATCAAGTTTGTCGATTTTAGAAAGTTGGCAATTTTTTAAAACCTTGCAAAAACTCATAGTTATCTAAATAAACCTCTAGTTTTTTTCTATGTGTAAATTTCTCAAAATATTATACTCCAACTAGATTGGCTTATTTTATATTTGTAAAGGGGATCTTTTTGCAATTTAGCTAATGTGTAAACCGTTCATTACACACGTTGGTTCAGACTTTAAAGTTGGTATATTATGTTGTGTTGCAGCATGCAAGATTAATATTTTAGAAAATGAAAAAAAAAAACACTCTTCTAGGGTGAACCGCAACAATGGCCTGAAATTGTGCTTTGGATGGGTGAAAATGGCCGAGGTAACTAATTTAGTTATAAAAATCACACAGGCGTAAATAAAATTAGGGACATTTACACCCATGTAATTTGATATATGAATTATTTACTCAAGCAATTTTGTAATAAAAAAGTTCGGATATTTGTGCAATTCACCCTTGTTTTTCAGCCATTTTCATAATTCTCCCCAATATTTTTAACTCTTCAAATAAAAATGAACTCGAAAAAAGAGAATTGTGTTTTTCTTTTGGTAATTTTTTCTTATCAAAATTACAAATTCACAACTCAAACTCGCAGTTTCACAGTTCATAGATTAGGAGATACTACACTTCGAAACTCAAACTCGAGGCTTGTGCCAGCTCAAGCCTAAAACAACTTAAGGCCTCTACTAGAATGGGACCCAAAACTTTAATTTTTATTTTTTATCATTAGCCTATTTCTTGTGGCTTTAAGAATGGTCTCTTTCAATTTGAGCATTTTTTTCATCTCCCAATATATTATAATATGGGGTCTCTTACAATTTCTCATTTTAACTTAGAAATTGTAGTAGATTATCATTTTTATTAATTTATATGCAAGAATGGTCTTTCACATGTGTAAATTCAAAAATGACCATTTTTAAATTTAGCAATTTTACGTTAAATATAAGCTTACTATTTTACTCATTCACTTATTTTATAACCACCAAGAGTAACTTCCTACCGCTTTTATTTTTTAATCTTATGTTTGTTTATAGTATTTTCCTAAATTATACTCAAACGTGTTCAACTTGCTTTGAAATAATTGTCCAATCTACAATAAATCTGCAAAAATCACTGAAAATTTCATTCTATTCTTGGTGTACTTTATAAGTTATTTTCACTCTCAAATAGGTAAGTTGGGGTTCAATCCAAATTATTTTTGTATGCTCATCTTCAAAGATGATTCTGAAACCGAAGATAATGTTTATCTTTTCACCAACGTCTAATAAAGATAGGAAAATGATGAAAACTATGACACATTAAAATGTAGCATAGGAGAAAGTAAGTAAATTATTTTCTTAACGACAAGTAAAAGATATGTTTGCCAATTGAAAAGATAAATGTAATTGAACAAGCAAGGGGCATTGGAATCTCCCATTCCATTTTTTCTTTTTTTTTCACAAAAAAAAAACCAGAGATGGAGATCTCCATTTATCCTATCTCTCATTTCAAATTGTAGTGACTTTCATTGAAGGCTTTCGATGAGGATCGATATCAGATCTCTACGGTTGCGTACGGAGCTCATGATCATGGGCTCGAAGGTTGTAGATGGTAACAATCGACGTCGATGTCGTGGTTGTTTTATCGGTGAAGCTATCGGTGGTTGCAGACGGAGGTGCTTACTATCCCGTTCTCTATGGTTGTAATTTCCATTACTCTCGTTGGTATTTTTTGTTGAACCTGATCTCGGTGTGAGATCGTCGAGCTAAGATGTCTGCAATTGTCGATCTGATCTGAGAGAGAGAGGGAGAGAGAGAAAGAGAGAGACAGAGAGAGAGAGAGAGAGAGAGTCTGTGTATGTACATTGTTTTTTATAATGTATTTTAAAGAGAACTATTTAAGAGAAGTGAGACATTTTTGTACACTATTAAATTAGTGGATCATTTTTACTCATAGACTTTATTTTAGGGCCATTTTTCCATTACCCTTTTTAACTTCTACTAGTTGAAAAGTACGTACTTCATACGTGTTAAAGTAATTTAAAATACATGTAGAATTTAAAATTACTATTAAACGTTGAAACAAATGTTATTTTTGAAAATAATTGTCAATCTAAATTAAAAGTAAAATAATAATAATAACAAATATGTTCTCTTGTTTAGAATAATGTGGAACTTGCACGATATATCATTGCTATTTGAATAATATATCAAATGATTATTCGATAATTTTAAGCTTTTATTATGTAAAAATATAATTTATCTTATTTAAAAATATTTTTCGCAATTCATTTATATGAAGTTTCATGTTTCGATAACATAAATTTATAAATGTCTAACGAATAAATTATTGTTGACTTAAAAATGATCTCAAAATTCATTGAAATTCATCTTTATGAATAAATATTTACGTTTCTAATTGTGAAATATTATAAAAAAATATTTAATTTTATGAATCATTTATAAAACAATTATTATTGAATATATAATAATATTTCGATATAGGTCATTATATTAAATGACAAAGTGGTGCTTAAATGGTAAAAAAGAGAATCAAAAGATTGTCTCTTTAAGCGCATTTTAATATACTAGGACAACGTTACGTGCGTTTCACGTATTATTTTTAGTTAGCATCAATGTCAATCATGAACAAAAGTCTATATGTTTACAATATAATCATAACAAAATATGAAAAAATAATAGATAAAAAACATCTTAATGTATGGACACTTTTTTATATGCAATATTTTTTTGTCTAATTTGTTTTTTTATCATCTTTAGATATACAAAAACATAGTAAAAACAAAATCAAGATAAATGTATGAATTCGTTATAGAAACACATGAATACAAGAATTCTGATTTCTTGACATTTAAAAAGTCACTTTTCAATTGATACATTTGGACATCTTTATTTAATGAGCAAATAGAAATATGCCAAGTATACTTATTAAGGGTAATTTTGGATTATTAAAAATGAAGATGGATAAAATTAGCCAAAAAAGTTCATTCCACACTTCCACATTTTAATATGATATACTAGTAAAAAATTATGTGCTTCGCACGTGTTGATTAATCTAAGATAAACTTATGATTTGAAATTAATATTAATCATCTTCGAAACTTGTTATAATATTTAAATAATTAGCTTGTTAATAATATTTAAATTGCATTACATAATGTTGTGGTGATTTTCCAACCACCAATAACCCGATGACACGTGTAAATGGGGTCCTCGATGAATGAAAGTTTTGAAAGAAAAAGAACTAATCTCACATGGTCAGTACCGAGAATGCTCGGGTTACACTGACTCAAGCACATGTAAGAGCAGGGATAGGGTGCACAAAGAGAACTCGGATAGCCACGAGCACAAGGCTATCATTACTCGTTGAAAGTAGCACTCAATAGGTCTAATTGCCATGACAGGATGTTAAGATAGCCTCCGTCTGATCATTTTGACATTGAATGTTGAATGTTTTGTGTTAAGGTTGATTCCCTTCTGTCGAATCGAAAACATGCATCGTGCTTTGTGAGGCTTCCCCAGCACACCTCCGAGAGGCTTCTTCGACAAGCTTTCTCCTACCCAAAGACTCAGGTATAAATTCATCTACCAAAAAAATAAAAGAGGTATGCCTTCTCACCTTAAGAGAATCATGCCAAAATATTGACCAAATAGTGACTTAGGCATTTGAGGACTTTAGGCGAGGTAACCACCCTTGGTTCCTCATTCTTTGTTTATAGTTTACATACATTGAGGCTGTGAGGAGTTACAGCCAGAAGGAAGGACACATATAACATCACCGCTGCAGATTTCCCCCGGTCTGGAGGACCCCTACACTTAGCACGAGAGACAAGCATACAAGCATCCGTATTGTTAAAGTTTTCGGTAACAATAGTTGGCACCATCTGTGAGAAGTGACTGTAGAGCCATTCTTGTTCAAAGCATTTGGAACCATTTTTTCTCTCGCAATGAGAGAATGGGTCCAGTATTCTACGTCGATAAAGTCTGGGATGAAAGGGAGGAGTCACCGCCGCCCCGTTAGGAGAGGAACTTTCTGCCATCATCATGATAATAGGTTGGAAAAAGGAAAAAAATACGGTGGTTTTGACCTCAGAAGTAACCAGGAAAGGGAAGAAAGGCATGTCAGTCACTGCTCAAGCCATAACAGTCTCTTATGCGGGAATGATCCTCCCTCGTGACTTAAAAGTTCACTGTCAGAGTTGTCACACACTCAAGCAACCCTGGAGGAAGGCTATCTGGGGAAGGGTGAGGTGACACCCTAACCTGGAGGAACTGTCACCGCTCAAAGAAGCTGAGACCAAAGTGAAATCATGCTTTGCAGAGCCAAACGCTCCCTTTCTGTAAAGTTCTGGTTAGGGTCATCCTAGGAGGACAGGGGAGGAGAGCAAGGTCGTTGGAGAACAAATGAAGACAAAGACCCCTAAAGGACCCTCTGAGGGAAGTATGTAAGTAGTTGTAAAAGATGTAAGAAAATATTGGTGGGACACCCTCCACACTAGTCCTTTGTGACCTTTTTTTGCCACCACCAATTTTGCAAAGCTCCAGCTCAGGCAAAGGAAGACCGTGCTGCACGGATCAATGGATGTGGGCATATTCCCAGTTAAAAATACAGAGCCCCACACCAATCATCCACCACGGGTGAAATGCAAATTTGGGCTAGGCAGCTCCTAGCTCACACATCTTGATTTAGGTGAAACGGAAGGACGAAAGTTATGTCAAAATTGGTACGCGGGCTCGTGAATAGAGCCAGGACATGAAGCCCCGATGAGTAGGTAAAGACGATCACAAGACTCCTTGCTTTGATCTTTAGTAGAACCAAGCTTTTCGCGCAGAGACACACGAGTGTGTTCCTCTTAAGCCCCCATATGAAGCAGATGAACCCACAGGGAAGGAGCCCGTAACTGGGATGCCATGCAAAGAGCCGCCCTGGGAACGAGCTTGAAAGAATGGAGGATCGATCATTCTCTTGCTAGAGCATCTGGAAAAGGAGGTTCAGCATAAATCAACGTCTGCCCATGGGCACAATGTGGAGTTCAAGGGTCCCCTCCATAAAGATAAAGATGAAAGCTTGAAAAGAAGGGTGCACTAAGCTCCAAAAATAGTAGGAGAGTAGCGGCTCAGGATATAAGAAGCTTAGTCATCTTCAGTTCGTTGCCTCAGTCTTTTTTCTAGAGAAAAAGGAGCGTCCTTTTAAATAGCCAACACGAAAATGTAACAGACGATAGAGATCGTGTACTTAGCAACATTTATCAAATAAAAGGAAACAATTGACTCTTCTACAAAGTACACTGGAGGATTAAAAAGTGATGACTGATGTGGTGCTCCAGCCCGTCAGTCATGATTAAAAAGTGATGGTTGTCATGGTACTCTAGCCCCCTATTCAGGATTAAAAATGATGAATAGCATGGTGCTCGAGCCCGCTAGTCGGGATCAAAAAGTGAGGATTGGCGTGATGTTCCAATTCGCCATTCAGGATCAAAAAGTGATGACTGGTGTGGTGCTCTAGCCCGCCAATCAGGATTAAAAAGTGATGACTTGCGTGGTGCTCGAGCCCGCCAGTCAGGATAAAAAAGTGATGACTGGTGTGGTGCTCCAACCCGCCAATTAGGATTAAAAAATGATGACTGGCGTGGTGCTCGAGCACGCCATTCGGGGTCAAAAAGTGATAACTAGCGTGGTGCTCCAGCCTGTCATTCAGGACCAAAAAGTGATGACTGACGTGATGCTCCAGTATGCCATTCGAGACCAAAAGTTGATGACTAGTGTGGTGCTCCGACCAGCCATTCGGAACCAAACGTGATGACTAGAGTGTTGCTTTAGCCTGCTAGTCGAGATAAAAAAAATAATGACTGTTGTGGCACTCCAGCCTACTAGTCAGGATTAAAAATTAAGTATTAACGTGGTGCTTTAGCCTGCTAGTCACAATTAAAAAGTAATGCCTACCGAGCACCCCACAGAAAAAGTGATGTATGTTGAAGGGGAGAGAGAGAGAGTTGACACCAAGAATTTTTATATGGAAAACCCTTGCGAGAAAAAACAACGGGAAAATATTCACTATAATACTTTTACATGTCAGACAAAGTATTTTTCAGATGTACACCACTCCAAGGTTTGGCTAAGTCTTGCCCATCTTCCATTGTCAGATAATAATATCAGTTGCATCCAATTTTGCAGACAATGTATGGCACTTCCTAATTCAGTCCCAACTTTCCTTCCGTTTGAAAAAAATTCTTTAGTACTAGATCTCCTTTCTAGAATCCCCATTTCTGAAGCAAGTTCTCATTTTTCGATTGTAGTTGGCCATTCGGATTAATGTCATTTCTCTCTTTTCCTCAATAAGGTCCAAATTTTCTTTCATCAGTTTCATATTCTACGGCTTGCTCAGACTTGATTTCATAATTAAGCTTCCAATCCCAATGTGTATTATTGCTTCTGTTCCATATGCCAAAGTGAATGGGTTTTCTCTTGTTAACTCTCTAGGAGTGATCCTGCACGCCCATAGTACTTGCTTGTAGCTTTTCCACCCATCTTCCTTCAGTTGATTCTAGTCACTTTTTCAAACTTTCTAATATGATTTGATTTGATCTTTCCGATTGGTCGTTTCCTTACAGGTAGTACGGTGGAGAAAATCAGTTGATCATTTTCAAGCCCTAAGAGAAAGCTTTAACTATCTTTCTCATGAATTGGAGCTCGTTGTACGAGATGAGTACTTGTGGGTTTCCGTACATGCATACTATGTGTTTCACAAGAACCCCTTCACTTCCTTTCTTGAATCCTTGCATGCATTTAGCTTCAATGCACTTGTAAAGTAATCTATTGCGACCAACAGAAAGAGTTTCTAAGTAGGTGCCATGGGAAGTGGCCCTATGATATTCAGGGCCCAACATGAATGGCCACACGCTTGCCATTGTGTTAAGCTCTTCAGGTTCCATTTTCACAACGGGCGCAAAGCACTAGCATTTGTTACAGTTTTTTGTATACTGCTTCGCATCCTGATGCATCTTAAGCCAATAGTATCCCTCATTCAATATTTTTATGTGCCAATGATCTTCCCCCGATATGATTTCCGCAAGCCCATATTGGGCCTATTTCACTCTCATTCATTTTCAATACGGACTTGAAAAAATATTTTATATAATATCTAGTTAATTAAAGAATACCTGGCACTTTGCTACAGAATTTTTCTTTCGTTACCTCAAACTCCAGTAGCATCTTGATTCCTGTTATTAAGGCTTCATATTCCGCTTCATTGTTTGATGCATTAAACCCAAAAAAGATGGAGTGTTCAAGAGTTTCTTCAAATAGGGTTTGCACCACTATTCCCACATCGGCCCATTTGTTATTCGAGGCCCCATAAACGAATAGTTTCTAGGATTCGTTCTCTATTTTTGTTTGAAACCCTTTCCTTATGTCTTTTTTACCGTGAGTGAAGTCTGCTACAAAGTCAGTCAATACTTGTCATTTGATTGACGTTCTTGGCTCATATCAAATTTATTATCCAAGTTCAGTTGCCAACTTTGTCACTTTTCTTCTTATTTTTCACGTGTGCAACAGACTTATGACGGGCTAATCCATTAACACATTTATGCTGTGAGCTTGGAAGTAAGGCCTTAGCTTCCTTGCCGCAACTACAACGACCAATACCAATTTTCCACCCTCTTACATCTGACTTTGGTTGCCACTGAACTCTTACTTATGAAGTAAATGGGCTTTTTCTTCAGGTCCTCCTCCCATATTAGAACGACACTTACTGTCGTTTGTGAGACTATCATGTACATAAGCAATTTTTCATCAGGAAGTAGCTTTAAAAGTGATGGCAAAGAATGACCTGCACTTCTTGTCTATTGAGCTTGAAAGGAATCTGTTCAAAGCTGCCAATTTTTTCGTCAGACTTTGCACTTCTTTATGGCCTTCACTTGATCTGGGCTGACTTCAATTCTTAATTGTGTTACTAAGTGCCCTAGAGATTTTCTCACTGCCACTCCGAAAGTGCACTTCTCTCTAGGTCATTTGTGAGACTACCATGTACATAAGTAATTTTTCATCAAGAAGTGGCTTTAAAAGTGATGGAAAAGAATGACCTGCAATTCTTGTCTATTGAGCTTGAAAGGAATCAGTTCAGAGCTGCCAATTTTTTCGTCAGACTTTGCACTTCTTTACGAGTTTTAGGGCATTTCATCCTCATTATGGCCTTCACTTGATCTGGGTTGACTTCAATTCTTAATTGTGTTACTAAGTGCCCCAGAAATTTTCTCACTGTCACTCCGAAAGTGCATTTCTCTAGGTCGTTTGTGAGACTACCATGTACATAAGTAATATTTCACCAGGAAGTGGCTTTAAAAGTGATGGCAAAGAATGACCTGCACTTCTTGTCTATTGAGCTTGAAAGGAATCTGTTCAGAGCTGCCAATTTTTCCGTTAGACTTTGCACTTCTTTACGGGTTTTAGGGCATTTCATCTTCATGATGGCCTTCAATTCTTAATTGTGTTACTAAGTGCCCTAGAAATTTTCTCACTGCCACTCCAAAAGTTCACTTCTCTAGGTTGAGTTTCATGAAGTTTTTTCTCAGGATTGAAAATGCCTCATCAAGATCTTTAATGTGTTCTTGCCGCTTACTGCTCTTAACCAGCATATCATCCATGTAAACTTCCATTGTTCTTTCGATTTGCTCATGAAATATCTTGTTCACAACCTCTGGTAAGTTGGACCTATATTTTTCAAGCCAAATGACATTACTTTATAACAGAAAATACCTTGTTGAGTGATAAATAAAGTATTCTCTTAATTAGGTTGGAACACTTTCACTTAATTCAATCTTGAATAGGCATCCATGAAGCTGAGGAATTCATATCCTAAATTTGCATCCACCATCTAGTCTATCATTGGCAATGGATGATTATTTTTTGGGCAGACTTTGTTTAGATTGGTGAGTCAACACAGATCCTCCATTTCTCGTTCTTATTTTTAAACATAAATATGTTTGCAAGCCATTCTTGGTAGTCAACCTCCCGGATAAAGTCAGCCGTTAAAAGCTTTTCCACTTCTTCTTTGATTGCTCCATTCCGTTCTGAGGCTTCTTTTCTGTTGTTTCATCAGTTTCATAGCGGGATCCGTATTCAACTTATGACATATTATATCTTCTAAAATACCTGGCATTTCTTGTGCCAAACTCGCGAAGATGTTTCCATTAATCCTCAAAAAGTCTTTCAACATTTCCTTTTTTGTTTCTTCAAGTTGGGCATTCCTCAAAGTACACAAGTTCACTGACTTATCCCGCTTCGTACCTTGGGTTAGACAGACCATATTACTCGTCCTTCATTTATTGTTATTGTTCCATTTTCTTAGCCTTTTAATCATCTATCTTATTTTTTGTCATCGTTCACCTAACGGATTCCAATGTCGTTATAGCGCAAATGCGAGCAGTAACTTGATCTCCCTTTATCGTTTTTATCCCTTCTGAGGATGGATATTTCAGTACCTAATAATAGGTGGACGGAATGGTCTTCATCTTATGCAACCACATCATTCCCAAGATCGTATTATATTGGGTTGGAGTGTCTAGAACCACAAACTCGGTTAGATGATTAAATGGCACAACATTCACCAGGGGAATTATCATTCCTTCAGAGTAACTTATTATTCCGTTGAAACCTATCAACGACTACGACGGGCCTTGTAACGTTTAGCCTCCCATGGACATTTTTTTAGGGTTTGATTGATGTAAAATATTGACGGCACTCTCGTTATCAATTAACACGCTTCTCAGCATGCAATTTCTAACTTGAATAGTTATAACCAAAGCATCATTATGTTGTATGTTGTTCTCCATATCTAATTCATCAAAGATCAACTACAAGTTTCCTTCCTCACTTGATGAACTTCCTTTCTCACAGCGTCCCTCCATTGTGGGCTTTTTGCAATACTTCTTTCTTTCTTCCTTGGTGGTTCCATCCTTCTCAGTCAGCAGAATTATGGTAATCACAATCATGAGCGGCCATTTCCCTTTGTCTTGTACCCCTTTCTCCATTTCCCACTTCTGACCATCCTTATTGACATATCGTTGGAGGTACTCATCCTTGACCAGTTCTTCAATATAGTCTTTGACTTGGAAATAATCTTTCATGTAGTGTTCATAGCTCTTGTGAAAGGAGCAGTACTTGTCCTTGTCTCTGTAGCTTGGCTCTTTCATCAATAGTGCTGGTCTCTTTAACCACAGCTTATTCTTGATCACCTCAAGAATCTGATTCACAGGCATGGTGAGAGGCGTGTAGACCTTGTCCTTGGAATGAACTTCGTCAGAGGATCTTCCCCTATTTTTAGTCTTTTCCGGTTTACTCTCATCTTGACCATCATTCTTTTCTGACCCTCCTGTTCTCTCCTTTCTCGTGCTAGAATTTTGTTCTCCTTTTCGTTGCTCTTCTGCCCTTCGTTCAGTCAGCTTCATCAAGGTTCACTTTTCTTCCTCCAACATGATATAAGTTTGGGCCCGTTGTAATTTTTTCGTGATGGACAATGGTTTCAGCTTTGACAAATCTTCAAAGAGGGAAGAATTTGGGTCCAGCCTTTATCTAAAAGCCAGCCTTACCACTCGATCCTCACAACTTTCTAATTTTTCCATTTCATTCCTTGAATATGTGTATGTATTCACGAATGGATTCTCCCTTCTTTATATTGGTACAACGTCATCACTTGCTTGAATCACCTGAGGTAGTCCATTTGATCGGATTTTCCTTTATAGCATATGAACTTGGGCGCCATGAATTTCTTGGGAATTGGGGCAGCCAAAATTTTTGAACTTAATGGAGAACGGGTAAGTGACTCAAGGTTCACTTTTCCCATGCTCCACAATTGCCTCATCTCCATCATCTTCTTCTCCAGCATCTCTTTTATTGCCTTTTCCGTTATGACTTTTGGCGGCCAGGTTTCTCCTGTTGTTTCCTTCATATGGTCATGAAATTGGATTTCTCCATCATCTTGCTACACGTTCCAATTGATCTCCGGATTTTCCCACATGTCATCTTGTCTGTCTGGTTCTGAACAGTTTTAACGTTTTTCATTGATTGTCCATTGACTCACTTTCACATGCATTTTCTCCAGATCCCGTTAGAGCTTGTTGATTTGGTCTTGGATTGTCTGCCACGCACTACACAACGCTTCATTGTTACGTTGTTCCATCTCCTACATTCCATTCAAAATGGTTTGAAGCATCTCTGCTGGTGGTGCAGGTTGATCAACATGGTTATTTCTGTTTCTATTTTGTTTCCCTCGTTGAGAGCAGCGTTTGATCTGGTTCAGTGCATTTTGGGAGGGATTTCATGAGTTTTCTCACTCTCAATAAAATCACCAAAATGTAAAAAAAAAAATCAGAACAAAATAATCTATGACAAAAAATAATATTAACAATTATTGGAGAGAGAGAATAACAGACAATGAACTCAAGAGTTTCACTTGATATTCGATTGATATTCAGGGTTTAACATCATTGTATTTATACATGAAAATTATAACTAAGTGATAGTAAATCATCCTTTTTCATTGCAAGCCTTACAGAACAGATAATATATCAATCTCGCCATTTTAAGAAAATATTCTTTTCCGAGATCCCTTTTATAACCTCAAACTAATCTAATGCTCATTATTCCATAATGCTCCTTGATTAATTCTCCGGTCTGAATTTTACCATATGTAAGATTGGGTTAGGGTTGTTCGATTTCCATATACACTAATATTCTTAAACTACCATTGTTTTGTTCATTTTGTTAATTTTTACTTCTCTTTCATATCCTTCAAACATATTCTATTTTCAAATCTAACTGTCAAAATTTATGGTAAGATTTTAAGAAGAATAATTTTAAGGTGATCAAGTAAAACTAAATTTTTAAGTGATCAATTGATGTATAATTAATTAATAGGTTGATATTTTATTACTCATTAAAATGATTTAACATCACTTAATCAATTATTTGATCAGTGTATAATTACTTTTTTTAAAATAATACTTAACTTTTGACCAGTTGAAGAGTAACTTTCCTTAATGATCCACTCACCTAGTTTCATATATTGATTATAATTAACAATGATATTTTTAAAAAATACTAATATTTTATGTTTGATATGGGGCTGCTTTCAAATAATATAAAATATAGTGGTAAAAGAGTAACTCATCTCCTAATCATGAATACATTTTTTTTTAATTTCTGATAATCAACTCTTTAATCTAATATTGGAATTAAAAAAATTAAAAAGATCAATGTCGGGTTGAGAAGCACTGACACTTCTATTTGTAGAGAGTGTAAGTATCAGACACCGACACATTAAAATCGTGCCTGATTTTTTTTATTTTTATTTTAGGAAACGTGTCAGTCACGTCAAGACTCGTTTCCGACACGTGTCGACACATTTCAAAAGCTTTTTTTGTACTTTTTTAAATAATAAAATATAAAGGTTGTAAAATAAATGAACAATATATATTTAACTTGTAATGAAAAAGTAAATGGTGGAAATAGAGAAAAAAGAAAGTCAAGTTTTAAAATATTTTAATTTTTAAATGGTTTTCAAATCAGATTTTAAATTGTAAAAACCCTTAAACTTTAAATTTCTTAAAACTAGAACTTAGTCGATTAATCGGTGATATCTTTAGTTTGTAAGTTATTTTAATTCATCGTTTTGATATGATTGGTACTGTAATTAATTTTTTATATAAATATTTATTTTCATACTTATAAATTGCATTATATATAACATATCCATGTCTTGTATGTTATATTTTAAAAAAATAATGTATCAATATCATATCATATCTACATCACATATCATGTCTATACTTTTTAAATGTCGAATGATTTTTGAACATATGGCGTGAAGAATTTTCCGTTGTTAATTAATAATAGAGCGGATGTAATGATAAGATTCCAGAGGACTGGTCATGGGTTAACCAAATGATAATCACACGTATAACTTTTAATATTTTGTATTAATTTCAAATCTCCTCTAACTAGTTTGACCAAAAAGAATACTGTCAAAGGTTACATCCCACACAAACCTTAACTAGGAAGGAGACTTAACTAGCAAGGAGAGAATAGCAATAATGGGGAGCATGGTGACCCTACCATGCATTACGTTTTTTTTCTGATGAAGGAGGCTCGAAGAATTGGAGTTGACTTATTCCTCTCTTTAACCAATAGCTTCCTTCCTTCTCTCATTTTTAATAGATTAAACGCACTACTACTACTTTACTTTAGTAATATAGCAATGGCGATATTAGTTAGAACTATTCCTAATGATGGGACTCACTAGTCACTGGTATGTTAAATATCAGTACTAGAATCTAGTCTACCTACACTTTGGTTCATGGTTTTTTACTATTTTTTTTAATTTTGATGAAGGATTTTTTTAATATTATACTTTGAACACATTTCGAATTTAATTTAGTTCTTAAACTTTGAAATTATTTTCAATTTAGTTTTTAATATGAAATTTAAAACGTGACAATTGGAGGTGATTTGTTTTAGAAATTGGTTAATCATGTTTCACTCACATAATTTATGGTAAAGATCAATTCAAAATAAATTGAATAAAAATAAAATTGAAGTAGGGGTGTGCAGGAATTTAAAGAATCGAATCACCCAAACCGAAACCGAGACGGTTAAGTCGGTACTTTTACTCTAATTATTTGGTTCCGTTCGTTTCACATTCATCTTACAAAAATAATCGGTTCGAACTGATTATAACCGGAATATATATATATATATATATATATATATATATTTAAAAGGGAAAACAAGTCTATAATTTTTTTGAACAATCATATCCACGTGTTTTTTTCAAATCCTAAATTTTCCTCTAAAATTACACATCACAATATTATTCATTGTTTTGATAGATCTAAACAACCATAAACCTAATCAATACAACTTTTAGTTTGAAATAATATCATTTTTCAAGTGAAACAACACCATCACTATTTGGTACATCTGATCAGCTATAAATCAAATGTATATAACTTTTGATTTGAAATAATATCAAATTCTCAAGTAAAACAACACCATTTTTTCAAGTGAAACAATATCATTTTTATAACAATGAAGAATATCACTTTTATAAGTAGAAAAATATATAATTGTATAAATATAATTGTGCAAAATATGCAAACGAGAAATTTAATTTGCAATAAAAATGAAAAATAGAATATCAAACTTTAAAATAAAATATGAAATAAATAGTTTAATTCTAACAACATCATTTTATCTTTTAATTTTTACAGCATATTTCTATTGTACACTATTTTCCTTCAAACATACATGACGTGGTACGACATGGTTGAATCAAAATATATCAACAAATATAAATAATAACAATACAACATTGTACAGGTTTTATTGAAATAAATTAAAAAGAAATCATATGGCGGTATATATTTTCATTTAATTCGCATAAACATTATATGATTATAAGTAATAATCATAACAAAAAATATAATATGTGTTACTTACATTTGCATTGCACGTGTATATTGGCTAGTATATATACATGTGTGTGTAAATATATAATAAAACCTAAAAGAATTTAGTCTCCGCCCCACCTACTCAAATAACCCTAGCCACCACATTTCTCTTCTCCTTCCCATCTCTCACGCCTCTTCTCAACTCAATATCAGAATCTTCAGCATCATCATCAACCACAGTCCATCACCTAAAATTTCAAGCCACAGTCTGCGGTCACAACCATCAAGCATTGTAGCTATAATCCATTTCATCACAAGTTGTCGTCCTCTTCATGCTCCATCGCAGCCCAGACGCAGCCATTCTTGCTCCATGGAAGTCCAGACGCAACCGTTCTTGCTCCATGGAACCCAACCACCGCCGTTCTTGCTCCATGGAAGCCCAACAATACCATAACAAAGTAAAAGTATGAGAGACTAAGAACTCAAGAGAAAATACTCTGATTGTATTTATATTTAGTATGTTTTTACACAGCCTCCTCTTTATACATGATAGTACATCACAACAAATTCTATAACATTCTAATTATGTTGCCATAGTTCAGGAAAAGCGAGGGTATTTTGTCACCCTAGAATATTACTTGATTTTGTTGATTTTATTCCTTACAATCTGCTTAATATTGTCCATCCATCGATCGCCCTTCCATTGACTTGATGGAGATCCCTTTCTTATTTGTTGATTGGTCAGGGGCTGGCAACGTGGAGGCCACGTAGTTTAGGAACCACACTTTGACCCCCATTACACTTAATGGCACATCGCCGTTGACGTGTAACATGTTTTCATTAAGTCGATGACGAGATTTTCACTATCGCCATCATCATTATTACATCGCTCCTTTCTCTAAGAAGCTATGGCATGCGTTATGAGACTGGCATGTTCCCCTTCTCCATTAGTTGTATTGGTGCATGTAACGGCGCCATGTCAATGACTGCTTCTATCACTCCGTTCAAGTGTCGCCCCTTGATTTCAGTCGTGTCTTTTCATTTAATGTTGTTCAAGGTCATTAAACTAATTTGGACTTTTTTCATATCCGCACCCTATTTTAAGGTTTCCCCTGTCACTTCCTCCTTCACGTATCCTACATTTCTACTATAAGTATCTCGCCTCCTCTCTATTTCTTTGCTCTTCTCTGTCTTATGTCTTTTTCACTTCAATAAATGGCGAAGATACAATCTTCTCTCCTTTGATCCTTAGGGTTAGGAATGAAGTAGAGTTTAAGGAGTATGTTAGAATCTATAAAGATACATTCCCTGGTAACGTTCACCGTTCCCTTGGCCAGAATACGATAATGAGATTCGCCTGTAGACCCCTACCCAAATTAGTTCCCATCCCATTTACGTAGCGCTACGCTTTGAATTCCTAATGTCTCATCTTTTCCAAGATTTTTTTCCGCATTAATATGTAGCTCCTTCCCAATTTATCCCGAATACTTATAGGATTATTCTTTGTTTTGAAGCCTTGAATATATCACAATTAATAGAGCTTAGATTGACCTACTTGGTCAAGTCGCGTGGGGAGAACTATTATATGGCTTCCAAAACAGATAAAAGGAGGGCTCTTGTAAAGGATCTCTTGATGGGAGACAAAGAAGGAGATATGGATGTCCTTAATATTTGGTTATGAAGAAAGCTTGCGTGGGGGAGGAAGCAGAAGTGACAATAAGGATGTAGTCATGAATGATGTTGTAACCTTTTTCCTCAGATCTAGAAAGAGGTGTCGGTCGTGAACTCGATAGTGGTAGGCCATCACGATGCATTTGACGTTTGCCTTTGAGTGTAGAGGCTTGATGTTCGCCCTATTGTCTATTAAAATGAGAATAAAGAAAGGGTTAGTAAACAAAGAAGGAAAAGAAGAAGTTAACAGTAAATATTAAAGAAACGGAGCTTAGTTGCACGAATTACTGAAAACGTACCAAGTACGGGGAACAATCCAACGACTTTATTTTAGTGTCAACAGATTCAAAATAAGAAGAAGAAGACCTTCAACCCTTGGTCTCTCACTACGACGCCATGAGGAGGCCTAAGACCCTGATTGGGGATGTTGCTTAATAGAATTTTCATCCTCATACCGATTGATCTAGCTCTTCCATGGCCCCTATAAAGGACAGAGGGGACGTGACTCCTCCTCTAGTTACAGATCCTCTCGCTTGGGAGCCTCCCATGGTTGATGCTCCTCCATCTACCGATCCTTCTCGACAGATTTCCATGCAGCTACTAAAGGTCGTGACGGTCCTTGCAACTTACGGATTTCCATCTTTGAGATAGTACATGTATTATCGTAGTGATTCTCCTTTCTTGATAGAGATTGTTAGAAGGTAATTCGAATCTTCCATAACGGAGCGGTATGTAGAGAACTTTGATCACTCATCTATTGTTACTAAGATCCTAATTTTGATTGCTTCATCATGTATTTCTTCTCCTCTTCCAAAGTGATGTTTGATTGTGCCACATGAATATTTCTACCATCATAATTATCAAACGGGGGAGAGTTTGGGTCCGATCCCCACCTGAACGCTACCCTCGCCACTCAATCGTCACAATTTTCCACCTTAGTCATCTTGTCTTTGAAATGGTGCGTGTATTCTCATAACGATTCTCCTTCTTGATATAGATTGTTAGAAGTTACTATGAATCTTCCATGACAGAGAGGCAGGTAGAGTACTATTCCAAAAAGGCAGACAATATAGTAATAAAGTTATTAATTAAACATGGTGGAAAAGACTAATGCCACTTTAGGGCATCGTCGTTTAGGCTGGTTAGGAACATCCAACACATGAGCTCATCTTTATGTTGATATTGGGCCATCACTTTCTTAAACCACTTGAGATGATCTATTATATATAAAAATGAAGAATATATAATTAGAGTTTTCTTCCTTTCTCTCACTCAATAGATTTTTTGAGGAAGAAACTCACTCTTTCCATTTGGTTGTCGCCCTTCACTTCTTTAAGGCTTGGAGCAGATTCAGTCTTCCTTCTTTCTTCTCAGTTTGCTTGGCTCCTGGGGAAGACTTTATATATAATAGAACGGAAATCAAGCAAAGCGAATTCCAATGATTCGAGATCTAGATAGCACATTGAGCTAAACAGCAGAAATTTGACCTAAAGCGCCGACGCCTGTCCGCCTATCCCCTTTTTTCTTCCTTTGCTGCCGCTTCGCTTCCAGATATGGGAGAAATTAGAGGATTGAATGAGGTACTGCTGACCAGGTGAGAGAGATATTCCCAATTGCACCAGCTCCGTCTTTCCTTTGTAACACTTGAACTTTGGGGCTATGAACTACCTCAAGATTGGTGCAGCGAGTATAGGCGGGTAGAAAGGAGAGATTTGAGTGATTTCATATTTTTTATGCTTGTACTCCCCAATTTACGCATTCCCACCATATTTCTTCTCATCTGCTTCCTTTTTATTATCTCTAGAATGAACCTTAACATCTTCCACCCATGTTTTTGCGACATCCCGTTGTAGAGCCACAATCTGCTCCTTCATTGTTTGTCACACATTACGAAACTTCTTTATTTCGGTTTTCCATTTGTGCTCCCTATCAATATGGCTTGTATCATTCCCTAAATCTCTAAAGGTTGTGCAGGCTGGTGGACATGACCTATCTCATTTCTGTCATTGAGAACTATGTTTGATCTACTCTTACGCATCTTACTTCACACTCTTAAGTTTGTGACAGGTCTCTCAATGAAAAGTACTAAATTGTATATTATTTCACAATACAATAAAAAAGGAAAAGTATGAGAGAGCAAGAACTAAAGAAAAATGCTCTGATTGTATTTGTATTCAATGTGTTATTCGAGATTACATGGCCTCCCTGTTTATACATGAAAATAAGTCACAACAAATTCTAGAGTGTTCCAAATCCGTTGTCATATTTTCAAAAACTTGAGGATATACTACGCTTTAGAATATTTCTTAATTATGTTGATTTTATTCTTTACGATCCGCTTAATCATGTCCGTCGATTTTCATCCATCGTTCGTCCTTCATTTGACTTGTTGGAGATCCGTTTCTTATTTGTTGATTGGTCTAAGACTAGCAACATGGCGGCCGCATGGTTTAAGAACCGTACATCTATAAATGAATTATTTTAATAGTAACCATTGCATTTCACCTATTTAATTTTTAGGATAATTTAACATTAACAAAAATTTAAATATTTTATTATTATTTTAAATTCTTTACTTTTTAATAAATTCATATATATGATGCAACTAAAAGTGTATTTCCTAAAAACTATATGTAATAAATATAAAATATTAATATAGAATCAACTAAATAAAAATGTCTTTCACCAAAAAAAAAACTAAATAAAAATGTAAAATCAAACGGGATAATTTTTAAACTAACAAACTCAATCGGTTTGCCCTATGCAAAAGGTTTGATTTTTATTGCATAAATTCACATGTTGGCACTTAATAACCAACATTTTCATATAATAAATTATCCTAACAATTCACACACATAAATTCACATGTGAACAATGTTGCTAACATGTAAATTTTGTGATTTTAAACTTCGAAACTTTTCAAAGAAAAATCATACTTATAACCCTTAAATTATAATTTCAATTACATATATCGAATTATACATATAGCCCTTAATCTATAACTTTTGCCATTCATTAAAAGCATGTCTTGTCAAAGATATCGGACAATCACAAATTTTGTTTGATTTATCTAACAATTGAACATCCTATAATTTTTTACTAACTAAAATTCACTCTCTCATTACATCTCAGTCCAATTTAATCCAACAAATTCTTTCATTTTCTTTTTATATATATATTTTGAATGAATATGTTTCGGTTATATTTTCATATTTTCGTTTAAATTAACAACTTAAAAAAATAGAAAACTAACTTGTCTCGGAAGCTGAGGCGCCAATGATTGTCGACTCCAGTCCAGACTGAGACTGATAATTCGTATTTAGATCATTCATTCGTCCATACTTTTCTACAACAACTCATGCCAATGTCAGCTTCTTGACACTTTCTCACCCAAAAGAGAGAATCTCAAGCATTCTTGACCTACGTCAACACACCTTTGGCATAAGAGTGATCGGTAAGCAGCTTTGTGTTATCTTGACTTGGCGTTGAACTTAACACTGTGACTCACTCTATTTCTCTCGCTCACTTCTTTTTCCGTTGTTGAAGTTTTTGAGCTTTGTATTTTGCCCTTCCTACACTGTCTGGTGAGATTCTTTCTTCATTTACATTTAACTTTCTTCGACTTAAATTTATTGTTGTTGCAACATGGTAAGCCATTTTGGATTGTACTGGTTTTGTCTCCTGTTAAGTTTCTTTTCGGTGATGGATTGTATTTTCGAGTTAGGGATTAGTTTTGCCTCTCAGAAGAAGTCTTCATGTATTTACGTGAGGATTATCGACTTGTGCTTAATCAGCAAAAATTTGCGGTTATTTTGTTGGTTTTAAAGTAGTTAATGTCCGATTCATTTTGTTTCTCGAGTCCTTTAAGCTTAGTCCTGTTACTGACTCTGACTACTTCTGTTGGAATTGGCGTTCGTACACATGTCCGGCCGCTTGTCTCCCTGTATTCTAATTTGGGAAATTAATGAAACATACTTTAGTACTACACTTTCAACTAGGCTACTTGTTAAATTCGCCGTTTCATCCAAATCTATGGCTACTTTGCCCGTGTTTAAAAATTAGTTAGTTCTGCATTTTGAACTTTGGATTTAATTGTAGCTGGTGACTCCTGAATTCTCATGAAATATTTCTATTAAATGACTGACCATGTATAGCAGGAAAAGAGTGAAGAATTTTGGTTGGATCTCATGGGAAAAACAGTTCAGCTTTACGGATTTTCTCGTAATATCTCGGCAGAAGCTGTGAAGACTTTTCTAGAGCAACGTACAGGTTATGGAACTGTTTATGCTATTAAAGTTAGAAAAGCCGGGAATGGAGGTCTTAAATCATATGCGATTGTCCAATTCACCACTGTCCATGAAGCTGAATTGATTATTTCCTTAGCTAATCAACGCCTATTGTATGGACGTTCTGATCTGAAGGCTCGCATAATGAAGCGTGATATTGTACCGAAGCCAAGAACCTTCCTTCATAGCTTGGAAAACATAGCAGTAAACTTTGGCTGTCAGATCTCAAATGAAAAGTTCTTTGTT
This sequence comes from Datisca glomerata, assembly GCA_003255025.1. Classification (NCBI taxonomy): domain Eukaryota; kingdom Viridiplantae; phylum Streptophyta; class Magnoliopsida; order Cucurbitales; family Datiscaceae; genus Datisca; species Datisca glomerata. The sequence goes on along the minus strand of QANY01012022.1, from coordinate 1,140,914 downwards.
CTGTGGAAAGGTATGGATGTTATGGTGAACTTTAGGACTGGAATGCGCAAGTTACAATTTTTGCTTTCCCATGATGATAAGGAATACAGGCTTGAGCTAAACCATGAGAGCATATGGCAGATTGAACTACACCAACCACGTGGTCAAACTACGAAGTATCTTCTGATTCAGGTTCATTGACAATTGTTATTATTGCTTATTGCATTTATCTATATCTTTAACTCTTGTTAGCTTAGGGTGAACACAGAATACCTGCACTGACAATTTTCAGACATGTAAAAAAGGGTAATATGGCACAAAGGTGAGAAATAATAGAAAGAATAAGCTTTAATTTCAAAGCTTGAAGTGGCATTGCAGTGAATCATGACTATTCTTTGACAGACCATAATCATTTCAAGGACCAATAGAGCATTGTAAAAGGGGTTCTAGAAGTGCCACACTAGCATCTGAATCATACAGTCTTTCCATCTTTCCACAATTAATCATGAAGCCCATGTCTCTATTGTTATCACTACTTTGCTTCAATAAGATACCACTTTTCCCATTGAATTTTCATATAGAAATTCGTTTTCCGTTTTGCGTCCGAGTTCTGATCATGTTTTCGAGTCCTCTTCTTTATCACACATCCTTGAACTTTGAAATCTAAGTTCGTTCTTTCCTTATAGTTATGACCAAAGTTGTCTCTTCATGCCCTCATGGATTGCAGTAGATCATGCATGTAAGGCTTGAATGTTTAACCTTGAATGACATTCATTCTTTCCCCCTTTCGTCTCCATGTTTAGGAGTTTAAAGTCTCTCGCACTTTAAAGTCTCTTTAGCAAAACAATAATACGTATAAATATAAAGAATATTACAGAAGTACGAGGAGGATAAGGAATCCTCGACAAGTTTTTATCAAGTTCCAATGTTTCTCCAATTAGAGAAATCAAATAATAAAGGATATCGACGAAAGTCTTTAATTAAACAAACTTTCTTGCTATTTTTCTTGCATGTTGAATGTGACAAAGGATTTTGAGTAATAGAAAGTTCTTAACTACTTATTGTTCAGTTATTTGGTGCTCCACGGATATATGTGAAAGACATACCCTCCTCAGGAAATGTATTTGAAGATCCTACGTTCAACTTTTTTAAGGAAGTCCCTGATGACCATTGGGTTCGGACAACTGATTTTACTCCATCTTTGTCTATTGGGGAGTGTTCTGCTTTATGTTTAGAGCTTCCCTATGGCCGCCCACTTCCCAATTTTAGAGAAAATTTTGCATACTACAAAGAGGTTGAAGGCAGATTTATCTTGGAGAGTGGCAGGACTTATTCTTGCGACTTAGATCTGGTTCCCATTGTTGGTCCTCACCCAGGTGTTAGTTTGCCATATGACATTATATTTAAGATAAACTCGTTGGTTCAGCATGGATGTCTTCCAGGGCCAGCACTTGATATTAGTTTTTATCGCTTGGTTGATCCAAGTAGAATCAATACTGCATTTGTTGAACATGCCCTTGAGAAATTGTTTCATAAAAAAGAATGTTGCTACGAACCTTTGACTTGGTTAAGTGAGCAGTACAGAAACTATATAAGGCATCCTCCAAGGTCGCCTGCAATATCATTAGATGCTGGATTAGTGTATGTGCGTAGGGTTCAAATAACACCTACTAAAGTGTACTTCTCGGGTCCTGAGGTTAATGTATCGAATCGTGTACTTCGTCATTTTCCTGAAGATATTGATAACTTTCTTCGTGTATCCTTTGTTGATGAAGAATTCGATAAAATGCGTTCAACGGATTTATCTCCACGTAGTTCATCTGGAAATGAGAACAGGAAAACTGAAATCTACAACAGGATTCTCTCCATCCTTAGAAATGGCATTGTTATCGGTGATAAAAAATTTCAATTTCTTGCTTTTTCATCAAGTCAGTTGCGGGAAAATTCAATGTGGATGTTTGCTTCAAGAGGTAGGCTCACTGCAGGAGATATCAGAGAGTGGATGGGCGATTTTCGACAGATTAGAAATGTCGCAAAATATGCTGCTAGACTGGGCCAATCCTTCAGTTCATCGACAGAGACTCTTAGTGTAGGTAGACATGAGATGGAAGTCATTCCTGACATAGAGATTCAATATATGGGAATCAATTACATATTCTCTGATGGAATTGGAAAAATATCTGCTGGTTTTGCTAAAAGAGTGGCTGAAAAATGTGGCTTTAGAGGATCTGTTCCCTCTGCCTTTCAGATTCGATATGGCGGGTACAAAGGTGTTGTTACCGTCGACCCAAACTCGTCCGTGAAATTGTCGCTGAGGAAGAGCATGTTCAAATATGAATCAGAAAACACAAAACTCGATGTCTTGGGTTATAGCAAGTATCAACCTTGTTTCCTAAACCGCCAGTTGATTACACTTTTGTCAACACTTGGAGTTGAGGATCATATTTTTGAGAAGAAACAGAGAGAAGCTGTAGATCAGTTGGACGCCATACTAACAGATCCTTTGAGTGCGCGGGAAGCACTAGATTTGATGTCTCCAGGAGAGAATACTAACATCCTGAAGGAAATGCTCATATGTGGGTATATGCCTGATGTTGAACCTTTCCTATCAATGATGCTACAAACTTTTCGGGCATCAAAGTTATTAGAATTACGGACTAAAACCAGGATCTTTATTCCAAATGGAAGAGCAATGATGGGATGTCTTGATGAAACGAAAACTTTAGAATATGGGCAGGTATTTGTGCAATTCTCCGGTGGTAGATGTAGGAATTCCGGTGAACCAGACCGAACTTTTCGTGTTATTGGAGATGTAGTTGTTGCAAAAAATCCCTGCCTGCACCCAGGAGATGTACGTGTTTTAAAGGCTGTGGATGTAGCATCTTTGCATCATATGGTGGATTGTGTCGTTTTTCCGCAGAAAGGATCAAGGTAAAGTCAGTACTTCAGGACATCATTTTGGTACCAATCTAAAAAATTTCAACTTTTATATCCAACTCTATAATAACCTTCGTGTATGTCAAATTTCTTATATTTTATGTTTCATAAGCAATACCTGCTCAGTCTTTAAACACTTCAAATATATGAAGCAAGCATGTGACCCTGCGCATGTGGTATGAAATTTTTTTAGCATGTAAAATCTTACCAATAAGAGGCAATCAAAATCATATGCTTTAATTTTTTTNGGGGGGTGGGGTCCTCATTTAGCGGGAGTTGAAATGGTCAATGCTAACTCTCTTCATAACATTGTTTTGAGACACTAATTGTTATCATACTCGTAGTCAATTACCGTTATCGGCATCAACATTTCTTATCTTCTCCTTTTCTGCTACTTCTTTCTCATTCTCCTTTCATCATATATGAAGTTACCAACCTTTTCTTGTGTCTCTAACACATCCATGAGGTTTCCATACAGCAGGACGATGTTATTCAAACTCATTAGAACTGTGAGATATGATTTTCATGTCTGTCTATAGACAAGGATCTAATTCAGAGTCAGAAGTATTTTGTTCTTTTTTGACAGCTGTTGTTGGAATTTTTTGAAGATGCCTATACCTGATAAAGTTTGGTTGTAATTTTAGACCTCATCCAAATGAATGTTCGGGAAGTGATCTGGATGGTGACATCTACTTCGTTTGTTGGGACTCTGAATTAATTCCTCCTCGACAAAATAAACCGATGGATTATAGCCCAGCACCAAGTATTCAACTAGATCATGATGTCACGATGGAGGTATATTTCTCTTATAATAATATCTGATCTTGTTTTCACTTGGAATTTGAAATTCTGTCTGTTCTCTTAGAAGCCCTAGTCCATTAATCATCATCTCTATGTATCTCGTACGCCCTGAACTGCTAATAGCGTCAACCAGACTTTGAAACCACTTGTTGAGATTTTTACTCAAAATCCCTATCCATCGCAGTTCAATATTACGTAGTCGATAACCAATTATCAATATCAGAGTAAATTACTAAGCAGAGATAATAACGAATTTAATAGGGAAAGTGAAAAATATTAACCATGAATTTAACGTGAAAATTTTTTCAGAGTGAACGGAAAAATCACGGGACAAACTCTGAATAATTCTTCCACTATAATAAATAATCGGATACACCAACCTTCTTCTCTAGATAGAACTAGAGGTTTATACCAATAAAAAGATTAGTACTCATCACCGATAACGATGGATACACAATAAAATAGAATAATCTTTTCAGTGTAGAGGCTCTCAAAATGAACTGTAAAAATAATGGACCGAATATCAAACTGTTGAGGATGACCACAAATGCACCCTCAGATTACTACTGTCATTGTCTCTTCCCTCATATACCGGTTAGCTCACCAATTTATCTTCACCTTGAACAACGGAGGCGGCTAACTCAGGACGTAAAAAATTCCATCACCTAAAACCCTTGGCGGGCTAGCTCAAATCGTTAAAAACTCTTATCGCCTAGGACTTGGGCGGCTCACCAAGATTGTGAAATTCTTTAATTTCACTTAACCTTAAAAAAAACTCATGTACGCCACTTTATGTGGCTGTGCAAGCCCATTGTGGTCCTGTTCTTCAATTGGGCTCCAAGCCTACTTCCTCCAAATATAGGAGGGATAACCCAACAGTGTGCTAGGATTGTGACCTGCAAAATTGAAAAAAAAAAAAGCCTGCTCAAACTTCATTACTCAACTTCCTTTAAAACTACGTCTGGTTACAAAATGGAAAATACCCATTTATATAATAATGGGCTTCTTCATTGAAGAATATTGATTTTTGCATATTTTTAGGATCTCCATCTTCATTATTAGAGTGAGAAAATTTGGCATAAAGATTATTTTTTGGTAATCATTGTTTATCGTATTGAAGAGTATGTTGTTCATTACTCATCTAATAACAATTGGATGGTTGAATTGAGCTGGGATTTTTTGGATATGATGTAATTGTAAATCTCTTTGTCTAATTATTTGAATGGCAACTTTGACCAGACTACTCTGTGCTAGTAATATTATATACAACAAAATGTTGGGCAATGAGAAATAGTTGATGGGGAAATAGTTGATGTACGATTCTTCGGTTTGGCTCTAATAGGAGAACCCTAAGTAGTTAAATTCTGGAGCGTTAGATGATCATTCCTTGCCTACTAAGAGGCAACGAAGAAAAGAGGTATCCTTTGGAGGTGTCATTGCTTGCTACACTTTGAGTTTCTTTGTTGGTGCATAACACTTGGACTCGTCCTATTGGTTTTGTGGGAAAGATTTGGAATTTCTTTCCTCAAAAAGTTCCTTTAAGAAAAATAAAATAAACAATTTGGCCCCCGTTTTGTCCTCTGGCTTTGTAAATTGTTACATTGTTTTGATGATTCCTTATGGAATGCAATGCCAATGTGATTTTCATTGTTCATCTGCTCACAGGATGTCCAGGAGTATTTTGCCAACTATATAGTCAATGACAGCCTGGGAATCATTGCAAATGCTCACACTGCTTTTGCAGATAAGGAGCTTTTCAAAGCAAGAAGCAGTCTTTGTTTAGAGCTTGCAAAGCTATTTTCGATTGCAGTTGACTTCCCGAAAACTGGGGTACCAGCTATAATACCATCTCATCTACGTGTAAAAGAATATCCTGATTTCATGGAGAAGCCTGATAAACCCACATACGAATCACAGAATGTGATCGGAAAGCTTTTCCGAGAGGTGAAAGAGATTGCACCCCATAATAGCTATATTAGGTCCTTCACCCGCGACATAGCAATGAGGTGTTATGACACTGACATGGAAGTTGATGGCTATGAAGATTACCTTGAAGATGCTTTCTATCACAAAAGCAATTATGATTACAAGTTGGGAAACTTGTTGGACTACTACGGGGTCAAAACCGAGGCTGAGATACTGAGTGGAAGTATTATGAGAATGTCAAAATCTTTCACCAAGAAGCGAGATGCAGAAGCAATTACCATGGCGGTTAGATCACTGAGAAAAGAGGCTCGAAATTGGTTCAATGAGATGGGAAGTGGCTCAGATTTTGGCTCTGATGATGTCTATGCAAAGGCTTCAGCTTGGTACTATGTCACATATCATCATAGCTATTGGGGTAGTTACAATGAGGGAATGAATCGGGATCATTATCTTAGCTTCCCGTGGTGTGTTTATGATAAGCTGATGGAAATTAAGAAGGATAAATCAAGATTAAGGAGGGCTTTGAACTTGTCACTCGAGCAACGCTTCAGTCAAACATTGAGTTTGAGTTGAGAAGTTGCTTACAGGTCCTAGCAGCTCATGTAAATAATCAAACTTGCATGTTTAGTCATGAATGCCTCAAAATCTTGCCTTCTTTTGCATTTGCGTTCTTGTTTAATAGCTTGGGAACTGTCTTTTCCTGTTTATGATGTTTCAGACTTGGTATGAGATCATGTTCTAATCTTGTAATACTTGTTAACCAAGAAACTATTATTAGCGTCGAGTGGAAAACATGGGCTTTTTGTCAGTTACTTTTTTGGACAAACTATCTTTTATTGAAAAATTCTATGCTACTGTTAGTAACATACTGAGAGGAGAGAAATAAAAAGGAAATGCGAGAGAGCAGAAAGATATAGAAAGGAGTGGGAGAGAAAAATGAGTAGGTTTCTCTTTTTCTTTTTGTCTCTCTTTCTTGATATTTTCAGTATGTTACCGTAAAACAACATAAATTTCTCTCTGCACATAAAATGGCCCTTTATATTTCATTCAAAGAAGATGATTCACAAAGATCGGGTCGATTAGCACACAGTCCATAAGGGGAGAGAGAAAAACAAATTGGCAAAATCCTTGCAAGAACTAAAAATTTGAATATAGTAACTCCTGATTTGACTTCTTTGATTATGACTTATGCTTTTATTAGTTTAATGAATACAGAGTTTGAAACGTTCAACTCAATGGATGATACGGTTAACTTATTATAGAGTTCATTTGAGGTGTATTCTTAATGCCCTCCTGGTTCATTGGAGAATATAAATTTGGACAAAATACAAATTTTCATATGTTTTTTACTAGATTAGTATAATGGATCATTTATTGATTTCGATTTCACTTGAGTATTCAACAAATGTTTCTTTCATGTGTTTTGTTTATAATTGTCATCAGTTTTTTTCGTTATACCCGAAATGCTTTACGCGTTATTTATGTATTTTTTATTTGTTGTTAATCATCGTTAGTCGTTGCGTGTTCAATATGTGTTTCATTGTTAGATGTTCAATATATGTTATAATGTGCTTCAATCTCATATTTTCAAAAAATATTATTCGTTTGATTCTATGGTTTATGTTTTCGAATCATTTTTTCTTGTTTTGGGTAAATCATAATATATATATATATTGCAATAGCGAGTTTATTTTATGAAATAAAAAATATATTAGTTGATCAATAAATATCAATAATTTATTTAGAAAAAAACATTTATTGTCATATACTTAAAGTAAATCAATGATCTATAGATTTCCAAATATAGTTTTGATAACTCATGCAGTATATTATATATTGAAAATATATAATATATAAAATATTGAAATGTTACTATATTAATTATTTTTTGTTGTATTACATTATAGAGTTTTTGAATGGTTGACTTTCATGTAATTTTCGTAAGCATATATTTCAAGTAATCTAAAGATCCCTACTATTGTTATATATGATAAAAGATGAGATGAGACAAAGTCTTGTGATGATTTTTGTTCTAAACCATTATTGGTTGATGATAATATGATGTTATTGAGCTAGTAGAAGTAATCAAGATGGTATTGGAGTTTGTTGATGGAAGAGACCAGTTTGAGATTATTGTCAATTTACAATTTGGCAATGCTTTATATACTACTGTTGAAATAAAAAATGACCAGAACGTTCAATGGTATGTTTCGTTGATAAGGAATGAGTATGAGATAGTTACCCGCTTATTATTGACAGTGGTAAGTTCAATAGAAACCAATGCATTGAATTACAAAATTATGTGTTTGACGAGGGTAGTCAAATAGAATCAATCGATTGTGATGATGCTCAAGACGATGATATTTTTATTGCTCTGGTTGATTTAGAAAATATCCTTAGTAGTTTTGACATTAAAAAGAAATCATTGTTTAAAAAGGCGTTGCACATGATTGAATTGAAAGAGATTTTTGAATTTAAAGATTGAAAGATTTAATCATGAAAGAATAAATGTTTGTTGTGTTAATGATTATTGTAAGTGGTTTGTTCGGGCATCTATATATAAATGTGGTGAGTTTTGGATGGTTTGTGAGTATATTAAAGAACATAGTTGTTCATCAGACATCATTCAAAGTGTTCAATGCCGAGCAACATCTGATATCGTTAGTCAATACATCAAAGGTAGATACAGAAATGATGATTACGAGATCAGACAACGCTCCAAAGACATTATCGATCATATGGGATTGAAATGTGAGGTTACTATTAGTTATTATAAGGCATAGAAAGCCAAGCAAAATGCATTGGATTTGCTTCGGGGGACTCCAGAAGAGTCGTATGCAAGATTACCATCATATTGTTATTTACCGAAAGAAAAAAAATCCAGGTATATTATATTTATTCAGTATTTTTGCCCATGTTTGACTACAAAATCACTTATTTTTATTGTATTCATTTTTCTGTTAACTATCAATTTAGATATTTCTTTTGTAGGCACCGTGATGATAATTCAGAATGATGGGAGTGACACATTCAAATATCTTTTCATGTGTTTGGGGGCTGTATTGAAAGGTTGGCGATATGTTAGACCAATGATTTCAGTTTATGGAACTTTTATAAAGAGCAAGCATCTCGGTACGCTATTAACAACATCTTTGTTGGACGGTAATAATCAACTTTTTCCTTTGGCTTTTGCTATTGTAGATTCAAAAAATAATTTATCTTGGGTTGGTTCTACGAAAAACTAAAGAAAGTAATTGATGATAGGAAAAATTTAGTTATTATATCTTATAGACACAATAGTATCCCAAGGCGGTTTATAAATGATTCATGAGTGGTGTGCATGATTTGTGTATGCATCATCTATTAATTAATGTCAAGTCTAAATATAAAAACTCAGTTTTTGCATTTTTTTTATCAATGTTCAAAAGCTTATACAGTTGAAGACTTTGATATCAATATACATGCATTGTAATCTATATATTCTTCAATTTGTTCTTATCTTAAGGGTGTTGGTTATGAGAAATGGGCTCGTTCTCAATTTTTTAGACATTGATACAATGTCATGACCACAAATATATCAGAGAGTCTTAATAATGTACTGAAATATGCTTGTGGTTTATCGATTACATTTTTTTATTGATTTTTAAGGCAATTGACACAAAGGTGGTTTCATGAGCGTAGTAGAGTGGCAATTAGTTGCATGATAATGACAATAACTCAGTGGGCAGAAAAACATCTAAGTAAGCAAATAGGTCTTTCCCGATCAATGATTGTAAGTATTTTTGTATTGATATATTTATTAAATATATTAGTACTCAATAATCATATAACATATTTTATATTTACAGGTTATTTCCATTGACACACATGAATTTCAGGTAATTGACGGTGATTTACCATTCATTGTACACATACCAATAAGTCATGTACGTGTCGAAGATGTGGTATAGATGCAATACCTCATGCACATGATTTAGTTGTAATGGCTAACAAACACTTGAATTCATACTTGTATGTTTCGTCATATTATTTCAAGATTGAGCTAGATGCAACAAGTATATATCAAAATAATGGTTAACTGATCTTTTGGTTTCTACTAACAAAAATAATGGAGGTCAGTACACTTTGTGTCATGAGGCCATGCTTAGGAATTGCTTCCAAAGTCAGTATACTCGAAGTTGTGATGCAAGACCAAGGATGAATTTGTCCCAAGCCAGCAAGCTCATCATTGGGCGCTGGCTTTCCAGCGCCGCAACGCCAGCACAATAAAAATTCCTAAAACATAATTGATATTTAACATTTTTGAAATTCACAAAAAAATCATTGTAGCTCTTACTAATTGATATTTAACATTTTTCTAGTTTCAATAGTACACAAAATATTGAATAAAATAAAAATATTCACAAGAAAAAAGTCACAAAACATAATCAACCATATATTTATCACAAAAATTCACAATAGTCGGTTGATCAAAATAGATAATCCATAAAACCAAACTACTTAAATCCATCAGATCTATCAACTACCAATTTAAGTACTAAAAATAGTAAAACATCAGTTTTTTCAATCAGTTACAGTCGATAAACCAAAACATTAATCTATCCATCTCCTTCATGTGTCTGAATGATGATATGAAAATTTGGAGGTGTGAAAATGTTAGTTCCAGGATGCGAGATGATTTCCATGCTCTATTCAGATATCTGCTTCTTTTGTCTTTTGCCATAAAGTTTTGATATATCAAGTCCCTTTCCCTTGCACTGTCTGGTCAATGACACCCTTCTAGATGGAGACTTGTTGATGGTCCGTGGAACAGGTGATGGAACAGTGGACAGGACGATGGGTGCGTCCTGTCATTGAATTCAAATTTTAAATTAGTCGATCATAATCTACATATATATAGTTATTTAAAAGTACATTAATTATTTACCTCTGTATCATCCAAACTTAAATTTAGCAGATCAATAAATACATCATTATGATTGTCCATTTCCACTTCACTGGCCAAATTGACGTTTAGGTCCATCTATCATGTCCTTATTTGAAGTGGTGGAAGTTTTTCATGAACGTGTTGGGTTTCTACACCTTTACCAACACTCTGAAATGTATGTTATAAGTTCATATGCATAATTATGAAAAATTATATTATTCAGTCTTCCAATGGCTTACCACGCAAAATATAGTCCATTTTACAACAGTGCCTATAATGATCAAACAATTACTTAGAATGATATATTAACCACTAACAAAATATATTTTATATCAAAAACCATGATTTTCATAAAAAGACACAAAGTAGTTCATAATCAATAAGTAAAATACATACCTTTGTTTTGTCAGAATCAGTAACTCTTCCAACATAGAGTTGATCATCTCAAACTGCTTATCATATGTATCCTCTAGATATTCAAATCTAGCTTAAATTGAAAATTGCTTCACTATTTTTCTTTTCTTAGATTCAAAAACATCAACAATATTCTGAGCTTCAATTTGAGTTGGTCATCATACTCAGGTTGAGTGTCAACCATTTCTTTACAATTTGATGTCCTAGATTTTCTTTCATAATGTATATACTCTTCAATTCATCGGATGTTGCCTCAAATTTTCAATCTCTAGCTTCAATCATTAAATGTAAGTATGTAAAATTAATAACAAATTTATATATAAAGGTAATATAACAAAATTACTATATACTTACATTTTTATGTCCAAAAACCATGTCGGCCAAATACTTCTTATCTGGTTAACTTGTGACTGTCCAATTATTGATCCTTGGAGTACTACTCCCTACTCTTTTTACAAACAACATCGGAGGTGTCGTCAACGACGATATTGTTTCAATAGCCCAAACGATTAATGCATGTGGAAAGCCATAAAAAGCATGCACATTGCTGTCGGGAAAGTTACTAATTTTTCCCATGCTTGCAACATTAATCTCAAATGCAACTTACCCCAAGGATATATATCAAACAGATAATCTTTATCAACCAACAATATATGAAACGGGTCAACCAAAATATGCTCATATTTTGGTATCAATAGATTTTCCAGAAAATATAATTTCGCAAGCTTAACTATGTATTCATCATCATCATCATTTCTTGCTACTGTCCAAGTGTCAAATGCATAACTTAACATTTTCCTAGATATTGTCTTATTATTCTTAAAATACTTATCCTTCACTTTCCCATCTCCTAAACATCTTCTATCAATGTGTCCTTGTGATGTGCATCTTAAACCACTAATGATCGCAAAATCCCTCATAGTGAAACGAGCGACTCGTCCATTGAAATTGAGGCAAATAGCATCACCCCTATCATGGTGGAACTATTTCTAGCTATATGCAACAATAACTGCACAAGATACTTCTTAACTTGGAAATCCAGAAAATGCTCAGATTTACATGCTCCATTATTGTAGGCTTAGAGAATAGATTCAACTTAAAATTTGAATAGCGCATTGAGCTAAACAGCAGAAATTTGACCTAAAGCGCCGATGCTTGTCCGCCTATCCCTTTTTTTCTTCCTTTGTTGTCGCTTCGCTTCCAGATATGGGAGAAATTATAGGAATGAAGTTATTAATTAAACATGGTGGAAAATACTAATGCCACTTTAGGGCATCGTCGTTTAGGCTGGTTAGGAACATCCAACACATGAGCTCATCTTTATGTTGATATTGGGCCATCACTTTCTTAAACCACTTGAGATGATCTATTATATATAAAAATGAAGAATATATAATTAGAGTTTTCTTCCTTTCTCTCACTCAATAGATTTTTTGAGGAAGAAACTCACTCTTTCCATTTGGTTGTCGCCCTTCACTTCTTTAAGGCTTGGAGCAGATTCAGTCTTCCTTCTTTCTTCTCAGTTTGCTTGGCTCCTGGGGAAGACTTTATATATAATAGAACGGAAATCAAGCAAAGCGAATTCCAATGATTCGAGATCTAGATAGCACATTGAGCTAAACAGCAGAAATTTGACCTAAAGCGCCGACGCCTGTCCGCCTATCCCCTTTTTTCTTCCTTTGCTGCCGCTTCGCTTCCAGATATGGGAGAAATTAGAGGATTGAATGAGGTACTGCTGACCAGGTGAGAGAGATATTCCCAATTGCACCAGCTCCGTCTTTCCTTTGTAACACTTGAACTTTGGGGCTATGAACTACCTCAAGATTGGTGCAGCGAGTATAGGCGGGTAGAAAGGAGAGATTTGAGTGATTTCATATTTTTTATGCTTGTACTCCCCAATTTACGCATTCCCACCATATTTCTTCTCATCTGCTTCCTTTTTATTATCTCTAGAATGAACCTTAACATCTTCCACCCATGTTTTTGCGACATCCCGTTGTAGAGCCACAATCTGCTCCTTCATTGTTTGTCACACATTACGAAACTTCTTTATTTCGGTTTTCCATTTGTGCTCCCTATCAATATGGCTTGTATCATTCCCTAAATCTCTAAAGGTTGTGCAGGCTGGTGGACATGACCTATCTCATTTCTGTCATTGAGAACTATGTTTGATCTACTCTTACGCATCTTACTTCACACTCTTAAGTTTGTGACAGGTCTCTCAATGAAAAGTACTAAATTGTATATTATTTCACAATACAATAAAAAAGGAAAAGTATGAGAGAGCAAGAACTAAAGAAAAATGCTCTGATTGTATTTGTATTCAATGTGTTATTCGAGATTACATGGCCTCCCTGTTTATACATGAAAATAAGTCACAACAAATTCTAGAGTGTTCCAAATCCGTTGTCATATTTTCAAAAACTTGAGGATATACTACGCTTTAGAATATTTCTTAATTATGTTGATTTTATTCTTTACGATCCGCTTAATCATGTCCGTCGATTTTCATCCATCGTTCGTCCTTCATTTGACTTGTTGGAGATCCGTTTCTTATTTGTTGATTGGTCTAAGACTAGCAACATGGCGGCCGCATGGTTTAAGAACCGTACATCTATAAATGAATTATTTTAATAGTAACCATTGCATTTCACCTATTTAATTTTTAGGATAATTTAACATTAACAAAAATTTAAATATTTTATTATTATTTTAAATTCTTTACTTTTTAATAAATTCATATATATGATGCAACTAAAAGTGTATTTCCTAAAAACTATATGTAATAAATATAAAATATTAATATAGAATCAACTAAATAAAAATGTCTTTCACCAAAAAAAAAACTAAATAAAAATGTAAAATCAAACGGGATAATTTTTAAACTAACAAACTCAATCGGTTTGCCCTATGCAAAAGGTTTGATTTTTATTGCATAAATTCACATGTTGGCACTTAATAACCAACATTTTCATATAATAAATTATCCTAACAATTCACACACATAAATTCACATGTGAACAATGTTGCTAACATGTAAATTTTGTGATTTTAAACTTCGAAACTTTTCAAAGAAAAATCATACTTATAACCCTTAAATTATAATTTCAATTACATATATCGAATTATACATATAGCCCTTAATCTATAACTTTTGCCATTCATTAAAAGCATGTCTTGTCAAAGATATCGGACAATCACAAATTTTGTTTGATTTATCTAACAATTGAACATCCTATAATTTTTTACTAACTAAAATTCACTCTCTCATTACATCTCAGTCCAATTTAATCCAACAAATTCTTTCATTTTCTTTTTATATATATATTTTGAATGAATATGTTTCGGTTATATTTTCATATTTTCGTTTAAATTAACAACTTAAAAAAATAGAAAACTAACTTGTCTCGGAAGCTGAGGCGCCAATGATTGTCGACTCCAGTCCAGACTGAGACTGATAATTCGTATTTAGATCATTCATTCGTCCATACTTTTCTACAACAACTCATGCCAATGTCAGCTTCTTGACACTTTCTCACCCAAAAGAGAGAATCTCAAGCATTCTTGACCTACGTCAACACACCTTTGGCATAAGAGTGATCGGTAAGCAGCTTTGTGTTATCTTGACTTGGCGTTGAACTTAACACTGTGACTCACTCTATTTCTCTCGCTCACTTCTTTTTCCGTTGTTGAAGTTTTTGAGCTTTGTATTTTGCCCTTCCTACACTGTCTGGTGAGATTCTTTCTTCATTTACATTTAACTTTCTTCGACTTAAATTTATTGTTGTTGCAACATGGTAAGCCATTTTGGATTGTACTGGTTTTGTCTCCTGTTAAGTTTCTTTTCGGTGATGGATTGTATTTTCGAGTTAGGGATTAGTTTTGCCTCTCAGAAGAAGTCTTCATGTATTTACGTGAGGATTATCGACTTGTGCTTAATCAGCAAAAATTTGCGGTTATTTTGTTGGTTTTAAAGTAGTTAATGTCCGATTCATTTTGTTTCTCGAGTCCTTTAAGCTTAGTCCTGTTACTGACTCTGACTACTTCTGTTGGAATTGGCGTTCGTACACATGTCCGGCCGCTTGTCTCCCTGTATTCTAATTTGGGAAATTAATGAAACATACTTTAGTACTACACTTTCAACTAGGCTACTTGTTAAATTCGCCGTTTCATCCAAATCTATGGCTACTTTGCCCGTGTTTAAAAATTAGTTAGTTCTGCATTTTGAACTTTGGATTTAATTGTAGCTGGTGACTCCTGAATTCTCATGAAATATTTCTATTAAATGACTGACCATGTATAGCAGGAAAAGAGTGAAGAATTTTGGTTGGATCTCATGGGAAAAACAGTTCAGCTTTACGGATTTTCTCGTAATATCTCGGCAGAAGCTGTGAAGACTTTTCTAGAGCAACGTACAGGTTATGGAACTGTTTATGCTATTAAAGTTAGAAAAGCCGGGAATGGAGGTCTTAAATCATATGCGATTGTCCAATTCACCACTGTCCATGAAGCTGAATTGATTATTTCCTTAGCTAATCAACGCCTATTGTATGGACGTTCTGATCTGAAGGCTCGCATAATGAAGCGTGATATTGTACCGAAGCCAAGAACCTTCCTTCATAGCTTGGAAAACATAGCAGTAAACTTTGGCTGTCAGATCTCAAATGAAAAGTTCTTTGTTCTGTGGAAAGGTATGGATGTTATGGTGAACTTTAGGACTGGAATGCGCAAGTTACAATTTTTGCTTTCCCATGATGATAAGGAATACAGGCTTGAGCTAAACCATGAGAGCATATGGCAGATTGAACTACACCAACCACGTGGTCAAACTACGAAGTATCTTCTGATTCAGGTTCATTGACAATTGTTATTATTGCTTATTGCATTTATCTATATCTTTAACTCTTGTTAGCTTAGGGTGAACACAGAATACCTGCACTGACAATTTTCAGACATGTAAAAAAGGGTAATATGGCACAAAGGTGAGAAATAATAGAAAGAATAAGCTTTAATTTCAAAGCTTGAAGTGGCATTGCAGTGAATCATGACTATTCTTTGACAGACCATAATCATTTCAAGGACCAATAGAGCATTGTAAAAGGGGTTCTAGAAGTGCCACACTAGCATCTGAATCATACAGTCTTTCCATCTTTCCACAATTAATCATGAAGCCCATGTCTCTATTGTTATCACTACTTTGCTTCAATAAGATACCACTTTTCCCATTGAATTTTCATATAGAAATTCGTTTTCCGTTTTGCGTCCGAGTTCTGATCATGTTTTCGAGTCCTCTTCTTTATCACACATCCTTGAACTTTGAAATCTAAGTTCGTTCTTTCCTTATAGTTATGACCAAAGTTGTCTCTTCATGCCCTCATGGATTGCAGTAGATCATGCATGTAAGGCTTGAATGTTTAACCTTGAATGACATTCATTCTTTCCCCCTTTCGTCTCCATGTTTAGGAGTTTAAAGTCTCTCGCACTTTAAAGTCTCTTTAGCAAAACAATAATACGTATAAATATAAAGAATATTACAGAAGTACGAGGAGGATAAGGAATCCTCGACAAGTTTTTATCAAGTTCCAATGTTTCTCCAATTAGAGAAATCAAATAATAAAGGATATCGACGAAAGTCTTTAATTAAACAAACTTTCTTGCTATTTTTCTTGCATGTTGAATGTGACAAAGGATTTTGAGTAATAGAAAGTTCTTAACTACTTATTGTTCAGTTATTTGGTGCTCCACGGATATATGTGAAAGACATACCCTCCTCAGGAAATGTATTTGAAGATCCTACGTTCAACTTTTTTAAGGAAGTCCCTGATGACCATTGGGTTCGGACAACTGATTTTACTCCATCTTTGTCTATTGGGGAGTGTTCTGCTTTATGTTTAGAGCTTCCCTATGGCCGCCCACTTCCCAATTTTAGAGAAAATTTTGCATACTACAAAGAGGTTGAAGGCAGATTTATCTTGGAGAGTGGCAGGACTTATTCTTGCGACTTAGATCTGGTTCCCATTGTTGGTCCTCACCCAGGTGTTAGTTTGCCATATGACATTATATTTAAGATAAACTCGTTGGTTCAGCATGGATGTCTTCCAGGGCCAGCACTTGATATTAGTTTTTATCGCTTGGTTGATCCAAGTAGAATCAATACTGCATTTGTTGAACATGCCCTTGAGAAATTGTTTCATAAAAAAGAATGTTGCTACGAACCTTTGACTTGGTTAAGTGAGCAGTACAGAAACTATATAAGGCATCCTCCAAGGTCGCCTGCAATATCATTAGATGCTGGATTAGTGTATGTGCGTAGGGTTCAAATAACACCTACTAAAGTGTACTTCTCGGGTCCTGAGGTTAATGTATCGAATCGTGTACTTCGTCATTTTCCTGAAGATATTGATAACTTTCTTCGTGTATCCTTTGTTGATGAAGAATTCGATAAAATGCGTTCAACGGAGATGGTGTAATTGGATCATATCATGTACTTCATCTGTTGAATTTAATGTTCTTTATTAATGGTAGAACTGGGCCTAGTTTTAAACCATCTAGGGGAATTCATCTGGAGGACCCCTTATCTCCATATTTGTTTCTTATCTGTACGGAATCTTTATCATCATTATTAGTAGGTGGTGTTCTATCTAACCAGATTTCAGGATTTCGATTCAATCGTAGTGAGCCTACTTTGTCTCATCTATTTTTTGCAAACGATTCGATTCTTTTCTGTAAGGCGGATAGGTTTGAATTGGAGGTTATCATGGGATTTCTTAATGTCTATGAGAGAGCCTTGGCCAGGAGTTTAATATTCAAAAAAGCTTGATTGCATTTAGTGCAAACACTCATGACAATGTGAAACAGAGTTTAGCTAATTTCTTTGGTTTACATGGTGCATCCTCTTTGTCAAAATGCCTACACCTCGAAACTGATTTTAGAATGTTAAAAACTAGTATCATTAATGATATTTATGATAAATCCATGTGAAAGATTGCAGGTTGGTTCACGAAGCTTCTGTCACAGGCTGGTCGCGAAGTCTTAATTAAATCCGTAGCATTCTAATTGCCCAACTATGCAGTTTTTGGTGGAATAATGCAGCCATAAAACAAGGAATTCATTGGGGAACTTGGAATAATTTGAATTTGAATAAGCCAAAATCAGAAGGAAGAATTAGGTTCAGAGATCTGTGCGCTTTCAATACTTCCCTTCTGGCTAAGCAATGTTGGAGGATTTTGATTAATCCATCTCTTCTTCTCCATCAAGGGCTCAAAAGTAAATATTTTTCTCAATCTGAATTTTTGGAGGTTGCTTTTGGTCGACGACCATCATGGGCATCGTGAATTCTGATAGAGGGCAGAAAATTACTTATGGGAGGTTTCAGATGGGAATGTTGACAAGATTAATATTTGGGAGGATCCTTGGGTCTCCATACCTCAATTGTTTAAAGTGGTAACTCTCGGAAATAATGCTTATACTAAAGTGAGTAAGCCTTTGTTGGATAGCAGAAATGGGTGGAATATGCAAATTCTTGACTCGATTTTTCTGTCTTGTGATGTGGAGACTATCAAATCGATTCCTTTGAGTAGATGGGTTGGGACATGCTAATATGGAACTTCAACAACAGTAGAATGTACATAGTTAAATCCGAGTATAAACTGACGGTTCAAATGGCTCAAGATGGCAGATCTGGAAAGGATCACCCTGGTGATTCCAGTTGCTCTGAGAAAGATAATGCTATATGGAAGAATATTTGGAAGTTAAAAACCACTTTGAAGTTGAACGATTTTATGTGGAGATTATTGAATAACTATTTGGCTTATAAAAGTAACCTAATCCAAAGAGGTATACTTGCTAACCCTCTTTATCCTTTTGTGAATCTGGTAATGAAAGTCACCCCCACCTATTATTTAATTACAATGAAGTGGATAAGTTCTGTTTTGGTAGTATTTTCAAGGTCAATACCTCAAAATTGAAGGGTACCTCCACAATGGATAAATGAACATGTCTTACTGATGTGTTCCTTAATCAAGAGAATTCAAAGGAACTATGTGTGTGGTTTGTCTTTCATCTTTGGTATTTATGGAAAACTCACAATAATAATATGTTTAATGGGGTGGAGATTAATCTGAGAGATACAATGGCAATTTCTGTAGATAAAAATCATGAATTTTTACAGGCGATTTCTCCCAGTATCGAACAAAATGAGGTAGCAAATTTTTCAGATCAAAGGATTCGGTCCAATGGCTCTTAGCTATTGTGTTCTGACGTTTCCAGGAATTTTGAGGGCCTTTGGGGAATCGTGTGGGCTCTTTGGGACGCGAATCTATCTTGTATGGCTGAGCGGGTACCAATATATGTCTTCTTCAAATTCGGTTTCTCATGCTGAAGCTTTTGCTATCTTTGGGCATTATAATATTGTCTCTATCACAAATCAGATATTATCTCTGCGTTCTCAGACTGCTTTGTTCTTATTGAAGCTATCAATTATAGGAACACTCTCAACCCGGACTTTGGACCTTTAGTTTTTGATATCTGTACTTTGTCTAGTAAGTTAATTTCTATTGAATTTAAACATTGTCCTAGGACTAAGAATATCCTTGCCCATACTTGTACTAGAGAGGGGAGTTTTAGTAATGCTTCTAATCTTTTATGTAACCCTCTTCCTGACCATTCTCCCTTTATAAAATGGAATTTGATTTGTCCTATTTAATATGAATGAAGTTATTTGACAAAAAGTTTTACTCTGATCTCATTTAGTCCATAAAAGTATAATTTTTCATATCAAATCATGAAAATCGTTGAGTAAAAGATTACGAAATAAAACAGGTTTGATATTGTCCTTTTAATGAATTAGTCATTTTTGTGTTTAATAAATGACTGATTTAGTGTAACTAGATTTTTGAAGTCTTTGTTGATTAGTTGGTCTTTTGGATAGGAATCTGATAAAATTGTCCCTTTTATTTTGTATACCCTTATGAGACCCACCAGTTTTTGTTTCTCCATTTCTTTCTCTTATCTATTACGTAGGCCCTTCCACTCCATTTTCCCATCCAATTACAGGTCCTCTTCCTCCATCTCTCCCCCTCCATTGACGAAAACCTTCCTACACCCTCCCATTTTTCTATCCACCTCTCCCTAACTTGCCAGTAATTCAACCCTGATGATGCCGCAAGTAAACTTACCAATATCCTATTAAGGGATGCACTATTGACTGCAACCTACATCCTTAACCAAGCGCCTTCAAAGTTAATTACGTAAACCTTTATGAGTTATGGACCATCAAAAAACCTGATTTGTGTAATATATGACCATGAGATTCAATAGGAATGGTTCACAATACTTGTCATAAGTTTGAGAATGAGTTTCCAAGAAAATGTGAGGATAACAAAGGATGTGACCTTTACGAGATGATAAATCGAGAAGAAGGCACTACAAACAATTTTCTAGAGAATAAGGAAGTAATTCTCGAAACTCCTAAGGATAGTGAGAGTGGCTTAATGCCTAATGAAGACGATCAAGTAGGTTTATTTGAAAGAATCTCAATTGCGTAGAATATGTGTGGAAACATTTCCTGCTAGTGATTTGAGATCGAAAGGGAACCTTTCATGGTTGCTTGACAAGATGATGATGAGTCAACATCATATCAGGAAGCTCTCTCATCTCTTGCTTCAAAGGATGGATTAAGGCAATGAATGATGAGATAAGTTTATAGGACTAACAAGGTTTGGGAGTTAGTAGACACTCAGCCTGGGTGCAGGACCATTGGGAAAAATGGGTTCTAAAGATCAAACGAAACGCATATGGTTCAATTCAAAAGTATAAGGCCCATCTCGTGCCTAAGGGCTACATTCAGAAGGACAGTGCGGATATGAGGATACTTTCTCACTAGTAGTGAGCTTTGCCTCGATATGCTTAATTCTTGCCATTGCACATTTCGATCTTGATTTACACCAGACGAACGTAACGACATTTCTCAATGGAGAATTGGATGAAGAGTTCTATATGGATCAAACTAAAGGATTTAAAACCTATATATTTGAGCGCAAAGTTTGCAAGCTCAAAAGTTCCACTTATGGTTTGACATTGTTGTCTAAGATTCCATTGAGCTACTATATCAAATAGGTTGACCGTGATAGAAGAATATGATTGTGTTTATATTAAACTCTCTAAAGGAAGTTTCATAATTATTTTGTTGTCGCCTACGACATCTTATAAGTAATGAAAAAAGAGAGTCACATATCACCACTAAAGAGTGGTTGTCCTCTTTTTATTACACATGGTTGTCCTCTACCTTTAAAATGAAGGACATGAGTAATGCAGAACTCATTCTAGGAGGAAAAATATATTGAGATCATTCTAAGAAACTTCTTAGTTTATCTCAAAAGACTTATAAAAAGAAGACTCATCTTTGCAAACTCATAGACAATCCTATTAGAAATGATGGATCCATAAGCTAAGATGTGTGTCCTAATACTTACGAAGAGAAAGAAAGGAAGGATTGTGTTCCCAATGCAAGCGCGGTGAATAGCATTATGTATGTAATGATGTATACTTGGTCGGATGTATGTTACATTGTTGGGTTTGTGAGTAGATTCCAATCTAATCCTTGACTTGCTCATTAGAAAACATTTAAAAAGAGTATTTTAACATCTTAAGGGCTCGTTTGGCAGTAAGGATAATACTGTACTAAATCTATCGGACTGTGGTGTATTGTACTGGATTAAATAATAATGTCTAGTGTTTGGTGCTGTATTAGTTAAAAAACTGTAACACTTTTACAATGTTTGGCACATCATATTACTAGATTGTAAAACTATGTATCATGATTTGATTCGCAAAATCATATTTGAAATTCATTAACATGTTATTTTACATTTTCAACTATAAAATAAATTATCTAATTCATGCTATATAATAGTAAATTTAAACTAATCCATTCAATTATAACAATAATTATTATACTAAAAAGGTCTTATGGAAAACTGATCAATGCAAACACAATTAAAACAATAAATAACATATAGGAAAAGAAAAAAAATCCAACAAATGCACAATAACACAGTCAAACGAAGACCAACAGCCAAACAAAATTTCTCTTCAGATAAAAATGCAAAAAACCCAAATTGCATGGGAGATCACCGCCAAATTAAAAATGCAAGAAACCAAAATAACTTTTGTGATTTTCATTGTTGGTTTGGGAGGATTCGACAAGACAAGAGAAAATTGAAATAGAAAAATATATAGGGAGAAAAACAAAGAGATGAAAGAGGGAGAGGCTGCTCTTGTAGGAACGAAGCTTCATCAGCGGGAATGAAGCTTCACTGGTAGGAACGAAACTTCACCGGCAGGAACGAAGCTTCGTGTGGTTTCAGGTCTCCATTAGAGATGTTCACGGTTTAGTTCGGTCTATTTTTTGGCAAAAAGATGAACTGAACCGAAACTTTAGTTCGGCGATAAACCAAACTAATCATGCTAAAAGAACCTAACTGACCTGAACCGTGAGTTTCGGTTCAGTTCGATATTATTAATTAAAAATAATTTTTTAAATAATTTTTAAATGAATTTATTGAAAAAATATATAAAATTAAAGTTTTGTTTCAGTTCGGTTCGATTTTATAAGAAATTATATATAAAAAATAATAAAATATATAATTCAATGTTTCGGTTCGGTTCTGTTTGAAAACCACCAAATTTCTGAACTTAACCGAACCAAAATTTTGGTTCTCTCATTTTCCTGAACCGAACACGTATAAAGAATCGACCGAACTGATCATTTTCGACCCGGTTCGAGATAATTTTGAACACCCCTAGTCTCCATGAGTCTTCCGCTTTGATTTTCTCAGTCCCCCTTAAAAAGAGGGGACTAAATTATCCCATGTGAGTGAGATTAAAGAGACCCGGCATATTAGCTAGCACAGACTCCATATTTTTAGCAAACGTCAGACAATACTAAAATAGTATCGTCCTACCTTTAGTACTGTACAATACATGCTACCAAACAAGCCCTAAAGGTACAACAATACACATTTTATTATCAAGGCTTAAACTTGCGCTTTATTGGCTATAATGATGTTGTAGTGATCTTATGAGCGCAAATCTACTTTTAGATATGCCTCTTTCTTAACATGACATCTTCACTTGGACTAGAAAAAAGTAAACATGTATAGATTTGTTGATTATGGAAGATAAATATCTTTCTTACTCTACAACTGTGCAAGAGGCAGTCTGGCAAAAAGGTTTTTTGGGCATCTAGATATTGTAACTAGTATAAGTGAACCAGTGACAGTATATTGTGATAGCATGTGTCAAGGATACTAAAATATCATGGAAAATCACACACATAGATAATAAATTTAATCAGAGATATGATTACAAAAATGAAGTGCATTATGACTATGTATTCTAGTGCCATTTCTTTTTGTGCAATCATGTATCTAGTGAAATATAATATATATGTGTTTGGTTAGAGGATCATGGTCTTTTTAACATGTTGCCTATGACTATGTTTTGATCTAGTTATGAAATTTACATAAACTGTCGACATGTAATGACGCTAAATGTGTTTAATGACATAATAGTTAATATATGGATTAAACATCACTCTTAGTTGAAAAATAAAGATGGATCAAAGATGTTGTAATCCAACGTGACTAGATGGGTCTAGAGTATGATGAATTGCTCATAGGGCACTATGCTAGTACTTATGAGTTGCTATGGTACTTCTAAAATCTTTTATAAATCCACGCGATGGTCCATCATATTTCTAGTGAGAATGAAGATGATGAATAGAGATAATTGTAGGATGAGATAAGGTTGTTAAGATTACGATCCAGATCGTACGATCCTACGATCCCATAAGGGGTCAGCGATCTAGATCCTATAGATAATCCTTTTTCAGTATGATCAGTCCAGGATCATGATCCGGATCATGGGATCGCGATCCAGCACCGATCCTGGTGCTTAAGTAAATTAGGTAATTTTCTTGGGTGAGCTAAACTAAATGGGCTACACTTAGTTAAATTAGTGATGAGTGACTCATAAATAGTCCATTAACTCATGGGTCATGGTGGGTTAAATTTAAAGACTACATTGTTATTAGAAAAACTGTTGATGGTAGGATTTAGACTACATTTGTTATTAGAAAAACTGTGAATACGCTAAAAATGAATAGGGAGAGTGTGCATGAGCACTTAGTGTGTAATGGATTTTGCATTGATTATACACGTTGGTTTTTCCATGGTAAATCCATATTGTAGAATTCAAATGGATAAGAGCTTAATGAAAGAAATGTGAACCATACATCTGTGTATAATGCTTGTGATGACAATATGCATGGCTAGTTGCGTGATACATTTGGAGTTGTAGATAATGAGAGAGAAACAGATGATTTGCAAACAGAACCAACTGTTAATAATATGAATGAGCAACTAAATGATGCTCAACACGCAGAAGTGAATGATTTATCTGACTAAGTTAGAGATAATAATGTACCTTTTATATCCAGGATGTAAACGTTTTTCAAAACTCTCATTTATTGTGCATCTTTACCACCTCAAGTGTCTTCATGGATTGAGTAATGAGACGCTATCGGGGTTGCTTGAGTTATTGCGTAAAGTTAGTTAGCATTTCAAAACTAAATCACGATAACCAATTGAGTTTCATGTTGATTTTTGTTTCGCTAAGGACAAGGCCTCAGGAGTGCTACTTTTGTAAGGGATTCTTAAGGATGAGCTCTACATTCTTACTTAACCTCATGTCAAAGGACCATCTGTCTACAATTGTCCAGTAAAAGATGACATATCCTGTAATACCGTTTCTGATAAGCATGTTCAATGCATCTGTGAATTTGCTGCCTCCATTGGAAATAGATATTATAATCAATTTTCTAAGAAATCAACAAAAGATCTTCTTTACCTATATCTTACGATGCATCTTCCATAAATTCTTCTATTGAGAGTAATAGAGATTGTAAAACCTATCCTATTTCTGATTCTATAAATTATCATAGGAGACTAGATCACATTGCACAAAATATTTTAAGCAAAGCATTAGATTCTGGTACTATTACAATCCTTCATTCTATATGTCATGCCAAAAGGGCAAAAATCATGTTCTTCCCTTCAATGGATCCAAAACCACCAAAAAACATATATGTTTTTTGGATGACTATAGTAGGTTCTCTTAGATGTTCCCCTTGAATCTCAAATCTAAGGCTTTACATATCTTTACCGTAATAAAAAAGTTAGCATAAATTGTTTTTGATAAAAGGATTAAAACCATTCAATCTGATTGGGGAGAGGAATTTAGAAGCTTTACATACTACCTAGAATCCAATGGGATAGGTTTTAGACATCTTTACCCCATATTCATCAACAAAATAGAAAAATAGAGAGAAACACATGCAGGCCTAACTTTGCTTGCTCAATCTCAAATGCCACTTACCTATTGGTGGGATGCCTTCCAAACTGTCATATTCCTCATAAATAGCCTACTTACACCCGTGTTAAACATGATTTCACCATTTGAAAAATTGTTTAAAAAGTACCAGAATATAATACTTTAAAAATATTTGGTTGTGCATACTTTCCCCATCTTAGACCTTATAGTAGGTATAAAAGCAGACTTTCCTTCTAATATGTGTGTTTTTCTAGGCTATTCACCTAATCACAAAGGCTACAAATACTTTCATCCTTGCGGTAAGGTGTATATCTCTAAGTATGTTGTATTTCTTAAAACCATGCTTCCATTTCAATCTTTGTTTAACAAGTCACATGGTGAACCTAACTTAAAAATAGTTACAACTCATTTACCTAATATTAGCTCAATTTTTCCTTCTATTGTCTTAAGATGCTTATAAAACTCTAACCAAACTCAATCTGGCATGGATAATGTGAGGGGTGGCTCCCTTAAAAATTTATGACGTAATAGTGCCAAGTAGCTCTACTTCTCTAGCTTAAATTAACCAAATCACATATCATGCACATAGTGCACCTTCAATTGTTGATAAGCTAGTCATAAATATATATATCCAACCTCAAACATAACCAAATTCATACCATTCAATGATTAATAGATCCAAGAATGGAATTATCAAGCCAAAAGCCTTCAAAACCACAAAATATCCCTTATCTAGTCCAAACTTATCCACTGAACCTACTAATATTAAACAAGCACTTAGTGATACCAACTAGACGTAGTCTATAGTAGATTGTATTTGGTGCCTTTTAGACCTAATATGGCACTCATAGGGAACAAATGGTTGTTTAAACTCAAGTTGAACCCTGATAACAACATTTAGGGACACAAAGCTACACTAGCAGCCGAGGGTTTTCCTCGAACCCCTGACATTGACTTCACTGAGACTTTTAGATTCAATGTATCTTCTTCTTTATTCTGATAAGAAATAGATATATTCATGGAGAATATTCTCTGATCAGAATATTTTGGTTATCATCTAATCCTCTTTAACAACCATTGAGATTATCTGATAGATTTGATGTGTGCCTATCATTTCTCTGTATGACTGATTATTATATCTAATTATGACAGAAAAATGATATCGGCTATCTCGAGTAGCCACGATCCTAAGTATGAGATTACCTCATCATTCGTACGATATTGGTAGTGTAAGTATATGTGGGGTCATGTCCATCGATCTGGTCGTGGAGGGTGTCTCGGTCATCATGGTGACTTCGGTCACGGAAGTGTCCTCGATTTGGACTTAATATGGGTCCTAACACAGAAATTGGAGTATTGGGCTTTGTTTGGAAGTATTATTGAGTGGGCTTTAGCCCGTGTATTTTTTTCTCCCCTATAATTTACCCCCACTTCTTGAGTCTGGAGTATAGCGATAAAGTCAGGAAGTATGCCATCGAGGGAGCCATGAGCTTTTACTTAAGACTCTGTCTTTGCACTTCATCGAGTGTTAAACATATGTTGGAGTTGAGATCGTAAAACAGTAGAGTTTGTGTCCAAATATCTAAGTAGTTGTTGTTGGTTCATGATGACGTCATAGAGCATCTTGTGACTGAGATGAGCTTTCTTCATATTTGTAAATTGACTCTTGGTAAAAATGTCGTCATCTTGATTAATGTTAGACTTCTTCATGTAATGATGTGCGTGATCATGCTAGGACTTGAAGCTCTGTGGTTCAGGTTTGTGTGAGTTGCTCCGAGTAATTATCAAGATCGAGTCTCTATGATTTTCATCTGACAGTTAAGCGACTTGAGTTGGATCGGTGGTCATAACAATAAAACTTTTACACCTTCGCTTGAACGCATCGTGAGGACTTGGTGTTAGAATTGAATTCCTTTGATCTGATGTAGGCGATAAGATGGCCAGTCTGTTGGGATTGCTTTACTATGAGATCGACTCGACGCAGTGATGTTTTTGGGTATTTTTAAGGATATGATTTTTTTCAAAATCTTGCGTTGCATTCTCGTGTTGATCCATGCTTGACCATATATCCAGTACATTACTTTGGAATCTCATGTCTCTTGGCGGATGATGGAGTTATTACACTTAATGACATGCTTCCTGAGGAATCTTCTTGCCATCCAGAATTACTTTCAGAAACTAAGTCGTGGCTGGGAACCAAAGGTTTTGATACTTTGGTTGTTGACCCTTTCTCGTAACTCAATGTTTGAGTTTATTGGTCTATCCAAGTCACGTAGTGATTCGACTGTCTAAGTCGTCTGTTGCTTTGTCTGAAATTTATAGTGATTTTGTAGCGTAACATGGCACAACGAGTGTGCTTAAGCTAGCCTTAAAGGAAATCGGGCGGTTCTTCTCCTGGACATTTTCTCCCTCTCTAAGGCATTTAGGTTATGCTTAGAGAATTATTATACTTCCTCTTTTGTGCTTTAGTCTAAAATTTCTTACTATAAATGAAAACGGTAAGACTCTGTCAATCGGACTTCAATTTATCAGGTTGGATTTGAAGTTGTTGGAATAAACTAGATGTAGTTAGGTAGATGTTGGTCTATTCTTTTCTTTTTGCAACGTTATTCAATTTATCAGGTTGGATTTGAAGTTTTTGGAATAAATTAGATGTAGTTAGGTAGATGTTGGTCTATTCATTTCTTTTTGTAAGGTTATTCAATATTTTTTCAGTTTGATTCTGTAATCATTGATCTTTGAATTACATATATGATTTTAATATTGATTTAATGGATGTGTCAAGATAAGCATTAAGTAACAAAGATCAAAGCATTCAGTAGTAGGGTACTTAGTTATCTGGGTACCATACTTATCTAGGTAACTTCTGATACATTAATCTTTTATGTGACGTATAGTAATATCGTCATCTTGATGACTTAGGGTACTTAGTCATCTGTATGACTGGGGGTACTTAACCTTCTGTGTGACTTGGGTCCAATATAGTCATTTGAGTGACTTTGTGTACCTTAGTCATCTGTGTGACTTGGAGTATCAAAGTCATTTGTTTGACTACGAGTGTAAAGTCATCTATTTGACTGTTGTAGTCATCTGGTGCTTCAGGTACCAAGGAATATTACAGTG
The DNA here is from genome assembly GCA_003255025.1 of Datisca glomerata. Lineage (NCBI taxonomy): Eukaryota > Viridiplantae > Streptophyta > Magnoliopsida > Cucurbitales > Datiscaceae > Datisca > Datisca glomerata. The sequence goes on along the minus strand of QANY01012022.1, from coordinate 1,112,416 downwards.
GCCCTTTTACCTTATGTAAGGTCTTTTCTCCTATTCTTCTTAGGTACGTTATGAGGTCATGGCGACTGTGATAATTATCAAAGTACTTCATCCCAGCATCTCGTGTACTCAGGTGCCCGAAAATATTATCGTGGTCTTTTACCCTAGGTACGGTCTTTTTCCAATCATCTTATGTGAAAAGGATGCCTCGTTAGGCCATCTCCTTGGATGAGGTCATTTTACCCTTCGTACTTTTTCCAGATTATCTTGTGTGATAAGGATGCCTCGTTAGGCCGTCACCCTAGGTGAGATCTTTGGTCTGATGGTTCTTTGACCTCGGGTGCCACGAGATACTTCCGTGGTCCTTTTACCATATGTAGGGTCTTTCTCTTGATCATCCTTAGTAATCAGGAGGTCTCGTTAGGTCGTCTCCTTGGTTGAGGTCTTTCATCCGATCATCTCATGTGCTCGAGTTCCATGAGATATTTTCATGGCCCTTCTTCTTTATTCTGATAAGGCTTTAGGTAAAAGCTCATGGCTCCCTCGATGGCATACTTCCTGACTTTATCGCTATACTCCAGACTCAAGAAGTGGGGGCAAAGTATAAGGGAGAAGTCAATGTCAGGGCAAATTATACTTCCTCTTTTGTGCTTTAGTCTAAAATTTCTTACTATCAATGAAAACGGTAAGACTCTGTCAATCGGACTTCAATTTATCAGGTTGGATTTGAAGTTGTTGGAATAAACTAGATGTAGTTACGTAGATGTTGGTCTATTCTTTTCTTTTTGCAAGGTTATTCAATTTATCAGGTTGGATTTGAAGTTGTTGGAATAAATTAGATGTAGTTAGGTAGATGTTGGTCTATTCATTTCTTTTTGTAAGGTTATTCAATATTTTTTTAGTTTGATTCTGTAATCATTGATCTTTGAATTACATATATGATTTTAATATTGATTTAATGGACGTGTCAAGATAAGCATTAAGTAACAAAGATTAAAGCATTCAGTAGTAGGGTACTTAGTCATCTGGGTACCATACTTATCTAGGTAACTTCTGATACCTTAATCTTCTATGTGACGTATAGTAATATCGTCATCTTGATGACTTAGGGTACTTAGTCATCTGTATGACTGGGGGTACTTAGTCATCTGTATGACTGAGGGTACTTAACCTTCTGTGTGACTTGGGTCCAATATAGTCATTTGAGTGACTTTGTGTACCTTAGTCATCTGTGTGACTTGGAGTATCAAAGTCATTTGTTTGACTACGAGTGTAAAGTCATCTATTTGACCGTTGTAGCCATCTGGTGCTTCAGGTACCAAGGAATATTATAGTGGCCCTTTTACCTTATGTAAGGTCTTTTCTCCTATTCTTCTTAGGTACGTTATGAGGTCATGACGACTGTGATAATTATCAAAGTAATTCATCCCAGCATCTCGTGTACTCAGGTGCCCGAAAATATTATCGTGGTCTTTTACCCTAGGTACGGTCTTTTTCTAATCATCTTATGTGAAAAGGATGCCTCGTTAGGCCATCGCCTTGGATGAGGTCATTTTACCCTTCGTACTTTTTCCAGATTATCTTGTGTGATAAGGATGCCTCGTTAGGCCGTCACCCTAGGTGAGATCTTTGGTCTGATGGTTCTTTGACCTCGGGTGCCACGAGATACTTCCGTAGTCCTTTTACCATATGTAGGGTCTTTCTCTTGATCATCCTTAGTAATCAGGAGGTCTCGTTAGGCCGTCTCCTTGGTTGAGGTCTTTCATCCGATCACCTCATGTGCTCGAGTGCCATGAGATATTTTCGTGGTCCTTTTTCCCTACGTAGGGTCTTTCTCTGCATCATCTTTAGTGATAAAAAGGCCTCATTAGACTGTCTCCTTAGTTAAGGTCTTTCGTCCAATCATCTCATGTGCTTGAGTGCTACGAGATACTTCCGTGGTCCTTTTGCCCTATATAGGATCTTTTCTTCTAATCATCTTTGGTGAGTAGGAGACATTGACGGTCATGACCTTTATCGAGGTCTTTCATCCAAACATCTTGTGTGCTCTGGATAGCAGCTCTACAGAGCATTCTTTGAATCCTTCCTTCAATTTTAGAACTTTGTTATGATTTTCCCCCATCCTTGTGTCTAGCTTGAGAATCTCTGCTAACATACGATCAACGCTTCATATTTGGCTTCATTGTTTGATGTCTTGAATGCGAAGCACATCGTCGCCCTTTTGGTTACGGTCTCCTTGATATTTTGAGTATCAGTCTGGCTTTGCTTCTGCATGCGTTTGAATAGCCATCCACGTTGAACGCCCATTCAATGCATGGGGTTCTTTCCTTTTGCCTCGATCAATCATGTCATCTTGCTTGACATATTCTATACATACTGACTCCTCTTTCTCTTGGGGTGGGGTCATCTCAACCACAAAGTCAGCAAGTGCTTGAGCCTTGATTACGGCCTGAGGTTCATATCTTATGGCAAACCCTCCCAACGCTTCCATCATCTTTCGCATGTACTCATGAAACATTTTGTTGACTAAATGTTGATAGGTGGTTCTTGCGTTCTTCAGTCCGAACAACATACTTTGTAGCACCAATTCCTCATCTCAAAGAAAAATGATATCTTCTCTTCGTTTGAGTAAGGCATGTGTATCTAATTGTACCCAGAGAAAGCATCCATGAGACTGAGCATGTCGTGTCCCATTGTAGAGTCCATCAATTGATTACTTTTTGGAAAAGGGAAGTTGTCCTTTGGGCATGCCTTATTCGGGTCATTGAACCTTATACAGGACTTCCACTTTCCGTTCTTCATATTTTCCTTTACCGTGTTGGCCAAGTAGTCTGGGTAGTGGACCTTTCAGGTCTCGATAATTATGCTTGCTCTCTCGCGGGAGCGTTTGTGTAATCTGTGACCTCTCAGGTCTTGCTTGATGTCTCACATGAGTATTTGTGTAATTTGTGACAACTCGGGGTCTTGATAATTATGTTTTCTCTCTTATAGGAGCATTTTCATAATTTGTGACCTTTCGTATCTTGATAATCATGTTTGATATCTTCTGGAGCATTGGTGTAATCTTTGACTTCTACAGTCTTGATAATTATGCTTGCATTCTCGTGAGAGCATTGATATAATCTGTGGTCTCTTGGTTCTTAATAATCATGCTTGCTCTCTCGTGAGAGCATTTGCATCATATGTGACCTCTCGGGTCTCGATAATTATATTCACTCTCTCGTGGGAGCGTTTGCATATTTTGTGACCTCTTGGATCTTGATTATTATGTTCGCTCTCTCGTGGGAGCGTTTGCTTATTTTGTGACATCTTTGGTCTTGATAATTATGTTCACTCTCTCGTGGGAGCGTTTGCATTTTTATGACATTTTAGGTCTTGATAATTATGTTTACTCTCTCATGGGAGCATTGTAATTGCACTTGTATATTCCTAGGGAATTTACATTGTATTTCTCTTTCTAGTTTCCTATCCCCTACCGAGCGAGCCCAAACTATCCATAGACCTCATGCTGAGATATCATTGTGATATAATTAAAAGATTATGAGACTTTATATTATGTCCTAAGATCTCGTTGCTTATAATGACTTCATGCTTGATATCATACTAAATTAAATTGCTTTAAAAATTATTCTTGAAAAGAATAGTAAATTTGAACATAAAAAATAAATAACGTACCTCAAATATTTAATGGAGAACATCGATGTGACTCTTTATTTTGAGAGAATAAAAATTTTAAATAATACAGATTTGATCTTTGTGGTCTGTGTCTGAATCACAAAACTCGCTCTTGTCCAATATGCTAAATAATATTTATTGTATTATTTTTCTCAAAATTTTAATGAAGATCATCGATATAACTCGCAATTTTGAGAGAATAATAAATTTAGAATAATGTTGATAAGAACTGTGTGGTCTGCGTCCCGATCCTATAATTCACTCATGTCTGAGATATTAAATCTTATTGATACAAATAATTGTTATTCTCCTGACATTAATAATACCACATCAAATAATGTAAATCAATTAAAAAAGAATTTTGATATTAATCACATTAAATAAAATATAAATAATATAAAAATAAGAAGGGAAAAGGTGTTGGGCCTGTGAAAAGCAATGTTTGGATTCTAATTGAGGCAGGGAGGCCTGTACAAAAGAAATGGCCAGAAACTGGGATTGCGGGACTTGGGCCATATGAGGAGCCAAGGCCCACTCATAAAGCCTTGGACTCGCGGGTCACGCGCATCTCGAACTCGGGCTCATGTGAGGCGCCGGTCAAGCTGGGTCGCGCTCATGCTCCCTGGGCCGCGGGCAACAAACTAGTTCTCTATTGGGCTCATATTCAGGGACCCGTGGGTTATGTGCCGAGTAGGTTAACCCGAGGAGCTGATAGATTTGATTGTCTGATAGATTTGATGTGTGTCTATCATTTTTCTGTATGACTGATTATTATATCTTATTGTGACATGAAAATGATATCGGCTATCTCATGTAGTCACGATTCTAGGTATAAGATTATCTCGTCATTTGTGTGATCTCAGTACTGTAAGTATATGTGAGGTCGTGTCAATCGATCTGATCGTAGAAGGTGCCTCGGTTATCATGGTGATTTTGATCAAGGATGAGCTCTCGGTTTGAACTTAATATGGACCATATCTGAGAAATGAGAATATTGAATTTTATTTAAAAATATTATTGAGTGAGTTTTAACCCGCATATTTTTTTATCCACTACAATATGCATCATAGATAGCAACTAAGAATAACAATAAAGTGATAAATTATTTTTATGTTATCAACAAAAATATATCTTTTGTATGTTTAGACAAAATGTTTTTAAAATAAATTTATCTTTGTGAAATAAAATTCTGAATTAGTGACTGACAACCATAATAATTTATTAATAATAAAGTCATAAATCCAATTTAGTATTATGTTTTAATTATTTATTAACAATATAGATCATGACACATTATTTACATCATTGGAATTTGGTCTGGAAGTGGGGGAAGTATTAATTACTTTAACAAAAGAGAGCCATCCACATAAGTTGGGACCAGGGGAGTAAGAAATAATATTATTCAATGCGGTCAATCTGAAGAATAAACTTATCGTATACCATATCATTTAATGTTTTTGTAAAAAGCTACAACATAAAAGGGTACGTTATAATTAGTTATTCTTTAAATTCCAGATGCAGTGAGATTAAAAAAAAAGGAGAATCTTCGCCAGAAAGATAGATGATATAGAAAAATGTTAAATGTGAAAATAACTATTCACTTCACCTGATTGACAGTCGCACGTTACACAATTTTTGAGTGACAATTCTGGAACCTGTACTTTAAAGTTTTTTTACACTTAAGCCTATCTTACATTAAATGTGTTAAATTTAGTATCTCTATGCACATCATTTATATGCGTTTCCTTATTTAATATGTATGTCATCTTCTCATCAGTTCTCCAAGTACTAAAATTTGGGTAACATTCAACCTTATCAAATTTTTATTGTGTAGCATGTAATTGATAGACTCTGAATTTTCAGATAAATCCACTACTCCAAATATATTCATAGAATTTTGTAGTAAATAATTTTTGAAATGGAATTAAATCAATTTTTCAGAAGGCATTTCTCTAACTTAATTGCTTTAAAACACAACTATATACGTAGATTATGTGATGATAAAATAATCAAAGTGTAAGAGTTGATTTTATATTTATCCATAAAAATGGGGTCAAAATAAAATATCTTCATTATTTAGTAATAAACACATAATTACTTGTTTTTTCTCCCCATATGAGAGGGGGTCAATAGTAGAAAGTAGAAGGCGTCTTTATAAAAGACGTCTTCATTAATAGTAGAAAGTGTATTTTATAAAGATGCATTCAACGATACTTTTATTAACCTCGCAATATAGACAGAAAAACAAAGAGTTGTTTCGCGAACAAAACGCTCGATAACAGAAACCGCTCAGTCATAGCTGTTCGTCGTCGATTGTGGTCGGAGTTTACTGCCATGTTGTCGGCATTGCACCCTCTCACTCTAATCTCACTTTCACTCACACAAAAAAAATTTTAATCTCTCAAATGACTAGCAAAAACTTCTCAAACCCTAGATATATTTCTAACTCATCTGATCTTGTAAATTTGTTCTTCAAATCTTGAAATTATTCATTTTTTAATGAATGTTGTATGAATATATGTCATCAATTTTGTAATATATCCCTTTAATTTCTCTCAGACCCTAGATTTTCATGTGTTTTGGGTTCTTGAAATCTTGAAATTATTCAATTTTATAAGCATTTTCTCAATTATGTGATGGTTGAACTCTTAATTCATAGGATTTTATTTATGAATGAGTTGATATATTATGGAATTGTAGTTAATAACTTTGAATTTGTAGATTAATTTATAAAACTTTTAGATCTAATTCTGAAATTGTTGTGCATTACTTAGTAGGTTGACAAATGGGGGAAATGCCTATAGTAGTTTTATGTTACATGAATGGTAATATCGTAATCGGTGCAAATGAAGTTTCTTATAATCAACCTTCAATGAGGGGAATTGTAATTCATAAGAAGATTACTTTTAACGAGCTATATTATACTTTATGTGAAACCTTGTCAATTAACCGTCTACATTGTAACTTGGACATAGTTTACCATTACCCACTTACTCTTGGTGCTGGGTCATTCAACTATATGAAATTTTCGATACGGAATGATAACGATGCTCATGTGATATTTACTATTGTGCTTCAAATTCCTCCACCTGAGTTATATTTAACTAAAAATGCTAGAGATGTAGGAGGTCCTAACATAAACTTGTATAGTGACAATATGTGTGGTGGAGTTAAGGTACATGATAGTGCAACAATTTCTTCTCCATTCCATGACAATGGCATGCACCCTACACTGCAAGAAAATATACCTAGTAGTAGTTATTTGCCACATGAAGATGCAGATGCTCATGACGTTCATATGAATCCATCTAGTCCTCCAAGTAGCTTCTTCTTAGTAGAGTTTGAGGAGATAAATGCGTCTAATGTTATTGATGAAGATGATGACCAAGTTGAAGATGATGATATTGTAAACCCCTCAGTTGAAATACTCCTTTGTCTCGAAGGTATGGAGTGTCCAGCTCATCTTAAAGAAGTCAACAAGATCACATATGCCTCGAGACGAACCATTTATGTCTCAGCAAGAGCCATACGCGTCGCCGGTCTTTTATACATTTGGAGGTGAGTCAGTGACTCAACTTGGTTCTACTTCTCAACCATTTCATCAACTTCAACGGCGTAGAGGAGGACGAGCTAGTGCTCCTAGAGGAGGAGGTAGAAGACGTGCCTGAAGCTCGCCTAACATCATGGATGACTCTCAGCCACCTCCCTTCATTTTCGCTCCACTTCACATGTATTGTAAATTGATTTCTCTCTAAACTAACATCATCTCTTTCGTTTCAAGATCTTCATCCATTTTCACTTCACCACCATCCATCTTCGTTTCAATTTGTTGGTCTTCAATTTCTTTGTAGGGTTGTGGACATATATCGAGCTTACATGGAGAGTCCAAAATACAAAAGGAACGAATTCTTTGAGCTACAAAATAAAAGAAAAAAATTGTTCTTTTCTCAGAGGCCTGTGATTAATTCTTAATTTATTAGTCTACAATTTTAATTTATTATTCTTCGATTTCAATTCTTACTTTACTAGTCTACAAAATCAATTCTTTTCTTAATTGCTTGTGCAAAGTGGGGTTAGATTAACCAAGCATACTCATTGTTTGATGAAATGCATAGGAGAAAGATTCAAGCCTTGAAGTTTTCTCAAGGTGATGTGTTGCTGCTTCCTGCTGCTGTCTTTAACTTCAATCTGGTGATGCTTATATGTTGCTGATGTACCTTATGTTAGAAGCTGTTGCTTCTTGCTAATTGATTATTACTTTGCTGCTGTGATGAGAATTGGTTACTGCTCTATTTTATGTTTTTGACTTGAAGCCTTGTCTTTGGGGTTATTATTAGCCAAGTCAATGTTGCTTATGGTTGTCCCTCAGTCTGTGTATCTACCTAGATTGTGTCAATGTTTGTCTTTGGCTTATGACTTGTCTAGCTTTTGATTACTTGCTAGCGAAGCATAATTTTGGGATGTAGACTTTTGTAATATCAGGGATATATCTTTTGTATATGTGTATGTATTTACTTCGATTATTAATATATTATTCATGAAGATGGTAAAGACAGTGTGAGCCAACAATACATACTAAAAAGAAATAGAAGTAACTGGTAACTTGTGGTTCCACTCCATCTTCAACTTACAGGTGTCCATCTCTGTCTTCAACAACCGGTCCTAACTAATGGGTTTCGTGTTTATTCTTCTTGATAGTAACCATTCTTTATCAATTCAAATTAAAATGTTGATGACCCTGAGAAAAATATAAACAAGTAAGTGAACGTCGAAGCAAACATTGAAAGTTCCTTGTCGATTTGTCTTTCCAACCATATCTTCAGTCACTTCATAAATTGCAGGACACATATCATCTTTAGACGAATGTATTCCCATTTTCTTTAAACTCTTCAATGGCGAAAAGAATCATTGACCACATTTTGTAAGTCAAATTCAATTGCCTTGTACTGGTTTTAACCTCTTAACTTTTCCGGCACTTTCTTCATAATATGCCACAACCACAATCAACATCTGGTCTTGTTATTGGGAAGACATTTTCAATTGCTCTTTCCATGGATCTGTCTTGATCAATAATTATAACACTTGGAACCCAATTATCCATGCATGACAACCAAGTTGAAATAGCCAAGTAAATGTTTCAATATTTTCACTCGATATCAGTCCACAACCAAATAATATGGATTGACTCATAGTGATTAACTCCAATAAAAGGAGCAAATGACATGTCATACTTGTTCGTCAAGTATGTTGTATCAAATGATACAACATCACCAAACTCTTTGTTAAGCAACCCTACTTCTTTCATCAGTCCAAATACATTTTGCAGCCAACCTTCATCTTTCAAATCTATCACGTAAAAAAGAAATTTGAATAATTAGCTTACATTTAAAAAAATAATTATGAATCGCAGTGGCATCGCCATCTCCAAGTCGTAGTTGTCTTACTCTACCAATATAATTATAACAATCTTTCTCTAAAAAGGGAACATTCTCATGCTGACCAACTTCAACCACGGAGGAATAATTTTTTTTGTTTGGTCTGATCTCCGCTCGGTCATTCATTTCAAGCTTTCTTTTCACATACGATCTCATTATCCTGTTACACTTAAAATAACGTGATTTGCATGGACTCAATCCGTGATTGTCGTCAAGGAAGAGGGAAGTCACTCACCATTTCCCATTGGGGCATATGTGTAGCTGCACTTAGCTTAGCCTTGCAATTTGATTTTGTAACTAGATGCATATTGAAAGCATTTCTTGAATTGGATGGTGTACGATCAAAGCGAGAGCATGCAACAGTCACCGATCTAAATTCTCCATCATCTCCTTCATCTCCTTTAGATGAAGTTCTCTTCTTCACTGGAAATCCCATTTCATTTCCATATTTGATTTAAAACTCAAATAAATCATCAACATATCAAATATCATTCCTACATGCGACTCTTTAATTTAGTCTCTCACAACTAGTTGATTTTCTCATTCTTTTCGTAATGGTCAAAATCATCCATCTTCAAGTCAGAAGATCTCGTTGAAGTTTCTTTCGCCATTTCTACATATGCAATATCAAAATAAGTATGTAAAAAATAAAAGTAAGAGTTGAATGATTCTCCTACGCATTTCATCAAACAACGAGAGTGCTTGGTTAATCTTCCCTCACACTTCTCACAACCATTTAATCGCAAGCCTCTATAAAAAGAATTGGTTCTGTTTGACCTTCCATGGAGAGTTATGGGCTGATAAATGACTACATTGATACTAGGAGAGCTTCGATAAATTGATACTAGGAGAGCTTCGATGGAATGCCTAGAAAAAGAACTTTTTTTTTTCTGGGCTCTCATTTGAAGCTCAAAGAATTTGTTTCTTTTGTATTTTGGTCTCTCTCCATGGAAGCTCGATAGTGGTCCACAACCAAAAAATAAATTGAAGACAAACGAATATAAGATCTTAAAATAAAAGAGAAGAAGTTGGCTTAGAAGGAAATAAAGTTACAGTACATGTGAAGTGAAGCGAAAAAGATGGAGGTGGTTGATGAGGGTCATCCATGGTCTTGGGGCTGGATGCAGTGTCTTCCATGGTCTTGGGGCTGGATGCAGTGTCTTCAATGGTCTTGGGGCTGGATGCAGTGTCTTCCATGGTCTTGGGGCTGGATGCAGAAATTTCATGAGGGAAGATGAAGTGGACTCATTCAACTTGCCATTTTATTCACCAACGCCTGAGGATGTAATGGAAGTTATAATTGTTAATATTTAATTTTAAAATTTATGATGGACAGTTAGAAATTTCATGAAATGATGGGGTAATTTTTGTCCAAAATATTTTCTCCTCCATACCTATTTATATATTCTTTTTATTCATGGTATTTTATTTCACTGATGTTAGGGTACATATCTTAAATATCAAAATATTCAATAATTAAGTACATAGAGAGAAATTGAAGAGTTCAAAAAATAGTTCAGACAATATGGTCTAAAAAATTAAAATTTTTATTAATTATTTAATTTTAATTAATAATATTTAATCTCATTTATATATACTATAAATATAGATGTTCGGGATGACAAGAACATGTTCAATCCTTTAACAAAGTTTTAGCAAAATAAGCTATTTTTAAAATATATTTTAATATATGTCATGTTTTGTAGGATTTTGAATTTCTTTTACTTATTTACTCCTCGAAAAACCGACTAAAAATTAAAATTTCAAAATTTGTATACAATTGCATTTTTTTCGACATATAAGTTTTAGTAACTATGTTCGGGATGACAAGAACATGTTGAATGTATTAACAATTTTTTTTAGTACATATGCTATTTTTAAATCGGCTTTTTATGTGTCATGTTTTGTTGATTTTAATTTTTTTTTACTAGTTGTAACCTAGAAAAACTGATTCAAGTTTAAAATTTCAAGTTTTGGGTATCTGATTTTGCAATTTACATTATTTCATGAGGATAAATTCATTAACTTACATTAATAGACTCTAATGTTTAAGAATCCAAAATATGACATTTTTGTAATCGTAATATTTCAAGTCAATTTTGGTACTAGAGGGTTAAATTGGAAATACTTTCACAGGGACTTGTGAGGGAAGATGAAGTGGACTCCTTCAACTTGCCATTTTATTCACCAACGACTGAGGATATAATGGAAGTTGTAGAGAGAAATGGGCATTTTAGGATTGAAAGAATGGAGTTGACAGATCCAGCTTCATGGTTGGAGGGATATGTGGATATAAGAGTATGGATTACTCATGTAAGGGCTGCCATGGAAGCAACCTTTACAAAACACTTTGGGATCGAGGTTGTCAATGAATTGTTCGAACGGGTGGTTATAAAACTTTCGGAGTTCTCTGATCAAATCCATTCTAACCTCCATGAAAAATTTCAGCTCTTTGTTGTTTTGAAGCGTAGAGATGAGGATGTTTGAATGAATGTTAGTTACTTTGGGAAAAACTTTCATTTTCCCTTTGCTACAAAACATGGTTGTGTGTTGCTGTTGTGATTATTAGACTTTATATGCAGCAAATAAGAACTGTGGATCATCTTTTGTTTTCGAATAAATTACATCAACCACCCTAGCTTGCATATTAACGTGATTGCTAAAGATCAGTAGAGTTGCAACGGAATCTGAAAGAAATGGACACGAGGTTTTTGTTAATGTTGTAAATTGTCGAGGATAGATGCGGGCTGCATAGAGTTTATAATATATTTATTTAATGTAAGCAAGAATTTTACTATTAGTTAGTTTATTACTTATTTTTTTTTGTTAGCATTATTGAGTGGATGATAAATAACTAATTTATCAATGGTAGATTGTTATTTACTGCTATAGCAGACAACTAGTTATCTAAGTTGTTAATGTTACTTGGAGAACATAAATAATATAGACATGAAGTACATGGTGTATTGACCACTTACAGTATTGTAATACTTGAGATATCTGCATAAAGGAAATTTTTATGGATGAGTGACGATCCTCAGAAAGTTAGCATGCAATCTTCGCCAAAATATTTAGATGAAAATCTCAGCTCCCCTCAGTCAGAATAGCTCGGAGAAACGGGAGCAAAAATGGTAGAAAATATGATAAAATCATCTACAAACGACTACGTTATTTACTCTAAAAAAGGGGTCGTATATTATTGATTAGGCCGCCAAAAAACCTAACATTTCTTGTAATTTAAACTAAAGATTTATCTGAATAAGTTTATTAAAAATGTGCAAGTTATGCTAACGTAAATAGAATGGGATATTAGCAAGAGTGACGTGTCAGAAGGATGAGGGCACTCACGGTATCAAGGAAGGAATCCAATTGGCACCACGTATGCTGAAATTGAATGAATATAGAGCTTTGTAAGGGATGTCGTTTAAGTATATGAAAGTGGGTATCCAATGATATCTTTCTTTTATGATCATTGTAATCCCCTCTATAAGGGGCGCCTCTAAATCTATAAATTCTGTGAACCCAATATCATGTTTTTTGTATTTCGACATCATCCACCCTTGAGCTTGGTGAGAAAGGCGTGTGCGGTGTCCCTTGCTTGAGAACAATCTGAGGGTTGTGATCTGGTAGGATTAAGATAAAATTAAACCGTATTGAGAGAGATAAAACTCCTTGATGAATATGGTAATCTTAGGTTCCTCGGTTATGTTGCCTTCTTCTAGACAATGGATTAAGGCGTGAAACACCGCCTCTAGTAATACGATACTCAGAACGCCGTTTTGATATGTATAATGGTGGAGTATAGACATTTTCTTTATCCATGGCCACGTCATGTATAAGGTCATACCTATGACGGTGACAAAAGGAAAACTCATCTCGAGGCGTCCTTGTGGAATTTGTAGGTCCGATATGAAATCAACGGCTACTTGATGCCATGTAGGCATGATCAGTTAAGGGCGGTCAAATTCAGTCACATTTAAAAGGTGAAACTCATCGCCAAAAGAGCTTAATTACACTTGTTCCACACTGCCCCATCTATAAAGGGGGCCTTTGGCATCATTTTAAGGATCTTCGCTTTCACACCCCATAGGCCAATAGAGAGAATATTCTGAACCTTGAAGTTCTCACCAATCTTTAGAGAAATGACATTTTGTCATATTCTTCATTCAGACACATAATTTCCACGTTCCCGGACTTAGTTGATCATAGATTAGGTCCTTCCATTGCACATCATCCAAAAACCTCTTAACATTGCATATTTTAGAAAAAAAAAGGACATGTGTATGGACTTCTTTGTACATAAATGAAACTAAAGGAGTGACTGTGTAATAAGACAAATGAGAGAAGATGTTGGTATAATTTTCCTTTATGTTTTTAATATAAAGTAACAAAGAAAATTCAAAATATTACTGTCTTAAACTCACAATTTTATTAATGTGGCAGGTAACCGTTTATATCAACCTATCTCATCAACGCAAATATCATTTCAGATCAATGAGTTTGAGATAAATAGTGATTAATTAAATTGACTGACTGGAGTTTCTTGAGTAGATATTAAGTATATTAAGTATTTAGAACCTACCATTACATATTTTTAATAAACAAATGTGGCTTACTCTCTTTGTCTTCAGTTTCATTTTATGTATATCCATGATTAGAAAATACATAAGAAACAAAAGATAAATTTAATCGTACATCTTCAATATTATTTGTAGTAAATTTCTTTTTGTAACAGAATTGAAAATTTTACGTATTTTAAGTAAAATCTAGAGACGGTTATTTATCCAATTCAAATGATATTTCTTCAATTACATTTGTAAAGCCTTGATACTTCTAATAATAAGTTTTAAAATTATTATTAACGTTAAATTTAATATATTAATTTTCAAAATATTATAAATATAACAAAAAAATAATAAAGGTAATTTACTCATATTCACAATTAAAGTATTACAAATAAAAGTAAATTTAAATATATACACATCACTTGAAGATCATATATGTATAATAAAACTATAACAAATAGAAGAAAACTTGAATAAATCATGCAAAATCTAGAGATGATAAATTATCTATAATAGTTTTTTATTAAAGAATACGCGATCATAATAAATTTATATCATAAGATAAGATGAAAATAAACTAAAAATATTATTTAAGATAAAAAAATTAAATATGACAAACTATTTTATGACGGATAATGGACAGTGAAAATTATTACGTTTATTATAAAACTAAAAAAATTAATGGTCTCAAATAGTGATTAGATAAAACAATAAACAAAATCATATAGATAGACAATAACTCATTGTTATTGGCTGAAATAATATTTATGATGAAAAGATCTCTAAAATCTTATACATGATCATTCACATTCCTAATAACATAATAATATAAAATATAAAATCTTATAAAGTATTAGTAAAATAATATTTAGTGAATAATAACGGATATATTTTGGGTAGGTTTCGATGTTACAATCATCTTCTTTAAGAAATAACTTGTGTTGAGCTGATGTCGATGATCATTTTTTTATTCATGAATGTCTATTTCAGTTTATGCGCGTCTAGACTAATCTTTCGTTACTCGTGTACCTTGCCCTTATAAGTTTCTTCACGATTCAGATAAATTGCTTGCTGATCTAACATTAGGGGCATTGACCCAAATGAATTGTCTGTACCCAAAAGAGTTCGAAGCTTGAACATATAAGAGGGAGCAAACCCTCAAATATAAGTCCACTTCAAAACTTGAGCCACCTTGGGTTGTCAATGAACATATATAGAAACATGTGGAATCCAAGGGAGTGCCAAAACTCAAAATATGTAAATATAGATAATAACAGTAAGAAAATGTGAAAGTGTGAAGACTGAAACCAACCTCAAACCTAAAAATACTCAGAAACAGAGGTCGGATTTTGACAACCTGAACTCACACACTAATGGTTGAACTGGCTTTATTATCATTGTCGTCGATGTTGTGCTCTATTGTTGCCAGCTTTACGCTTCTTGATGCGGATGAGTTTGTCGTAAACACACCATGGAAAGCTAAGAAAATGATCACAAGTCTTTCCCTCATTGTACAAACCCCAGTAACTATGATGATATGTCACATAGTACCATGCTGAAGCTTTTGCATACACATTGTTTTGTGCAAATTCCAACCCGGTTACCTGTGATGAAATTATTCAAATGGTTAATAACTTCACTTTAATCCAACAACTTAAATTTTTTGTATTAGTAATAATTTAACATCGGGAGAACTTTTGATACTCTCGTGAAACGTATTCCCTTCAAAAATTATATGGTACTGCAAAAGAGCTAATCATATGTGGAGGAAATACATACTACAGAATACGAGGTTCTGCGTTCAAACTCTAATATTGTCAACTAAAAAACAAACAGACATACACGTAAAAGGGCGTTAAGAAATAATTCAAATAATTAACTTCACCTTAACCAGATATTGTACTGGACTCTTTTTGAAACATCAGTAAATTAACATACCTTCTCATCAAACCAGCTTCTAGCATCTTTTCTCAGAGACCTTATAGCCATACTAATGGATTCTGCATCCCGTTCCTTGTTGAAAAACTTAGACTTCTTCAAAGAAATCCCGCTAAGAATCTCGGCCTCAGTTTTGATCCCGTAAAAGTCCATCAGATTCCCCAACTTAAAATCGTAATTGCTCTTGTGATGGAAAGCATCGTCAATGTAGTTTTCAAAGCCTTCAACTTCCATGTCAGGATCATAAGACTGTTTTGCTACGTCCCGCGTAAACGACTTGAAGCTAGTAGTTTCCGCAACGTCTTCCACCTCTCGGAAAAGCTTTCCAATGACATTCCTCGAAATGTATGTTGGTTTGTCCGGCTTATCCATGAAATCCGGATACTCTCGGACATGCAGATGGCGTGGTATTAAGGCCGGTATACCGGTTTTTGGGAAGTCAACTGCAATTGAAAATAGCTTAGCAAGCTCTATACAATGCCTGCTCATTGCTTTCATAGGTTCCGCATCGGCAAATACAACGTGGGCATTAGCAATGATTCCTAAGCTGTCATTGACCATATAATTGGCAAAGTACTCTTGAACCTCCTGCGCTCCAAGGTATATGCAAATAATTGTAAATTATTTATTGGGAAATAAAACTTGGTTACATATATGATGTCATATCTAGTTTTTATAGAGTTGCCTGTGATGAGTGAGTTGTACTAGTAATATGTATCCAATCTAGAGTATAATATAACTAAGAGAGTTGCAAGGTCTATTTGTGAGTGTTTTTTTGTCTAAGAAGAGCTTTTATAAGTTCGAAATCCTTGTTTTAGTTGATAATTAGTGAGTGAATACATTATAGTTTGAGAAGCAATTTCATGTACTTGAAAACATATTTCTCCATAATTAAAACAGTTGATATGTAATTGAGAAAGAGCTTCTAAATGTAAAGAACTAAGTTAAAGAAAATCACATATTAAACAAGTGTGGATTCAGGGTGAGTTTTGGGAGTACTTCTCTTGGAAAACCTTTTTCTACACTAAAATATGACATATTAACCTACAATTGTTTAACATGACATGTGCTTCTTCAACATAGAAGATTTCATCCAAATGTTTCTAAAGAAATAATGCTCAAGGTAGGAAAAGAATGTTTTGAAATACATAAAAATGGTTCCAACAAAGATGCTCACTATAATTATTAACTAAAGTATTATATTCATAACCTAAAAGCGCTTCCAAACAAAAACACACCGAGATATACTCTTAATACAGCATTTTGATACATAAAGCGCAAAGAAGTACTCTCGAACTCACTGTTTAACACTTTGATATAATGAGACGGAACAAAAGCCAGTGTAGTGGAAAAACTAGTTCTAAAACAAGTGCTTATATATATTGTCATTGTTTAAGAGATTAATATACCTCCATTGTGACGTCATGATCCAGCTCTACACTTGGCACGGGTGTATAATCCATTGGCTCAACTCGCTCAGGTGGAATCAAGTCGGGATCCCAGCAAACGAAGTATACATCTCCGTCCAAATCGCTTCCCGAACACTCATTTGGATGAGGTCTAATTTAATTAGTTTTGATCAGTAAATCATGACAGGATATGAAGCCAGTTAAAAAGCAGATAACCAGTAATCAATTTTGTAGACAAATGAATGGCTGTGTATAGGAGATTAAACATTGTGCCTTTCGTTTCTAAAAGATGGTCAGAATCTGACTCTTGGTTAAAATTAGACGAACTGTTTCTGAAATTTCTTGGATTTTTCTTCTTCCAGATTGGTATCCAATCTGTTAGAGCAAATATTCATTTTTCTTTGGTATGATATACTAATGTGTTATAAAGTATTGTTCTAGATAACTTGCTGCGTTACATGTTTATCGAATGTGAGTCCTAATCTTAACTGATGTTGAAAAATGTTTACAAAAAGTTTATACTAACACTTCTTAAATACTACTACCAAACCAAGTTTTTGGGTATTGAAAGATTTTCATTAAAAAAGTGGCAAGAGAAACACTTGCATTTATAAAAGAAAAAACAGAAAATTAATATATGCTGATAGTCGATACCAACTACAATGATTTTTCAGTAAGATGTCAACTAAAATGATGATAAGATCAATATTGAAGAACATATAATTTACTCGAAAACCAAGGTGCTTCTTTGTGATCTATATATTAATAAAAGAGGAAAGATAGTAGTTTTCAGAAGAAATATGTCCTCCTAAAAGATAATCAGTGACCCATAATTTCAACTAGACAACAGTAAAAACAATCATCTATGTAGGTCTTCTTACCTACTACTACTATATATATATATAGTAGTAGTAGTATAAATTGTATTATGAATCTTATCTGTGAACTAAGAAAAGCTATTTAGACTTCCCAAAGTTATGGATGAGATAGATGGGACTAAAGCTGTCTACAAAAGCAACCATACTTAGATGTTGCGAGAGAAAACTTACCTCGATCCTTTCCTTGGAAAAACCACACAATCTACCATATGATGCAAAGCCGGTACGTCAACAGCCTCTAAAACACGGACATCACCAGGGTGCAAGCAGGGGTTTTTTGCAACTACAACCTCTCTATTAACTATAAAACGCGGGTTTGATTTCTTTCCACTAAAGATGATGGAGTCGTCATATAACTGCCCTTGTCTGTGACCTGAAAACTGCACAAACACCTGTCCATATTCCAAAATTCCCGTCTCGTCGAGACATCCCATCATCGCTCTTCCATTCGGGACAAAGATCCTAGATTTTTTCCGCAAATCCAACAGCTTGGTTGCTCGGAATGTTTGCAACATCATTGATAAGAAAGGCTCAGTGTTAGGTTCATAACCACACTTGAGCATTTCCTTCAAGATCTTAGTATTCTCTCCTGACGACATCAACTCCAAAGCCTCTTGAGCCTTTAATGGGTTTGTCATTATCGTGTTTAACTGATCTATGAGTGCCCTTTGTTTCTCCTCGAAAATACGATCCTCAACTCCAAGGGTAGAAAAAAGAGTTATCAACTGACGATTTAAGTAATAAGGCTGAAACTTGCTCCATGACAAAACGTCAAGTTTATTGTTTTCTGATTCATACTTGCACATACTTTTCCTTAACGATAGTTTCGCTGAAGAGGATGGATCAACAGCCACGACGCCTTTGTACCCTCCGTATCTTATCTGAAAGGCAGATGGATTAAATTTCCTCACACCACATTTTAAAGCCACTTCCCGAGCAAATTCATAAGATATTTTTCCAATTCCATCAGAGAAGATATAGTCGATTCCAGCCGATTGAACTTCGATATCGGGAATAAGACGAACTTCATGCTTATCAACGGTAAGAGTTTCTGTGGAAGATCCAAATGATTGGCCCAATCTAGCGGTGTATTTTGCCACGTTTCTTATATTGCGAAAGTTCCCCATCCATTCTCTTATATCAGCAGCATCAAGTCCATTGCGTGAAGCAAACATCCATGTAGAGTTCTCTTTTAATTGGCTTGATGAGAATGCAAGAAACTCAAACTTCTTATCACCAATAACAATCCCATTTCGTAGGACAGAGCGAATCCTTTCGTAGACTTTAGTCTTTGCCTTTCTATCATCGTCTATGGACGAAGAACGTGGAGCTAAATCAGTTGAAAACATTTTATCCAACTCCTCATCAATAAACGAAACACGAAGGAAGTTATTAACGTCTTCAGCATAGTTGCGTATTACACGATTCGAAACGTTGATCTCTGGACCGGAGAAGTACACTTTACAAGGTGTTACCTGGACCCTATGCACATTAACTAATCCATCCTTTGATGGTGTCGTAGCTGATTTCGGAGGATTCTTCGATCTGCGATATTCTTTATACTCCTCGTCTAGCCACCGTGAGGGTTCATAGCAACACTCTCGTAAGTGATATAGTTTCTTCAGGGCGTGCTCTACAAAAGCCATATTTTTTGTCCGTGGGTCAACCAGCTGATAAAATGTATTATCAAGGGATGGCCCTGGAAGACAGCCATGTTGAACTAACAAATTAACCTTAAAGAGAATCTCATATGGCAAAGCAACATCGAGAGGAGCACTAACAATCGGGACCAAATCCTGATGGCCCGAATAAGCGGAACCGCTCTCCAGTTCGAATCTACTTTCGGTTTCTTTGTAATAAGCAAACTTAGCATGAAAATTTGGAAGTTGGCTACCGTATGGAATCTCCAAACATAAAGCAGAAGACTGCCCAATAGAGCATGATGGAGTGAAATCAGTTGCACGGACCCATTTATCATCAATCTCCTTTGCGAAATTGAGAAAAGGATCTCCACTTACACACCCTGTTGAATTTGCGTCTCTCTCATAAATCCGGGGAGCACCGAATAACTAACAAAAGAAGTGAAGATCAATAGGAATTCTTTCCAATATTGCATGACGGTTGAATTAATTAAAGGCGCTCCAAGAAACACAATAAACATGAATTTGACTAATGGACTGATAATCTCATATCACAAATGATTATCAATTATACATGCATCATTATTCATACTTGTCCGGTGCAGTAGATTAAAGACATTTCGGGTCTCAAATTTAGCCGCAAGAGGGGGATGAGTAAGAAAGTCCCAAACCAGAGTCGCTGACTAGGCAATGAAGACTGGAAGGACAGCTCGAATTATTGAACAATTATGCATAGAAGGAGATAGTTCTATTTCTTTTCAGTAAAACGAATTTAGAAACAAAAGAAATCCGATGGTGGAAATCAAATTGAAAAACAAGAGCAGCACTCCCATGGAATGCTAACCAATTCAAAATTTTCTACAGAACAGTTTCAAACCAAAAATTTGCTGAAGCAATTTGCATATAGCAAAACCTCAAGCCAAAGCTTGCAACAGCCATTATTTCAGCTTCAAGTTCATGCATATAAACAGAATATTATAGTTCAGTTCAGTATCATTGAGAATCAAAAGTCAGTGAAGCAACCTGAATCAGAAGATAATCCGTAGATTGACCACGTGGACGATGTCGCTGGACCTGCCAAATGTTCTCATAGGAAAGCACAAGCATGTATTCCACATGACGATGGGATATGAAGAATTGAATTTTTCGCTGTCCAAAGCTAAAATCTGCGGAAACGTTCACCTCTTTCCATAGCACGCTAAACTTTTCCTTTGAGATTTGACAGCCAAAATGCACTGTAAGGTGTTTAAGGTTGTTCTCAAAGATTATTGGCTCAGGTAAAATGTCAAACTTCGACTCCCAAGCCTTTAAATAAGAAGTCCCAAACCAGAGTCGCTGACTAGGCAATGAGATAATCAACTCGGCATCTTCGACTGTGTTGAATTGGATGATAGCATAAACTCTTCTGCCTCTTGCCTTCGAGCGTTTCGTCGTAAGAGTACAAACAGTTCCTTTTCCTGTAATTCCCTCGATGAATACCTTAACTACTTCATCGGTTACGCCAAAAGGAAATCCGGAAAGCTGAACCGTTTTACCCATTCAATTGAAATCAATTTTCTTCAAACACTCTGCCATACAAAGCCAGTCAATTTAGGAGGTATGAAACCAAAATAAGCGCCTACCTTAGCCTTCGTAAATTTAGGAGAAATTTCACACACCAACAATAACAAGCAAACAGTTAGATCTTAATCAACTTCAATAGTGTGCATGAGCATAGCATCCAAGCTAAGCTTCCAAGCAATAGTCTAAAAAGTATTTCCATCTATCTCACGTAATGTAAAGGAGAAATTACGTTCTCACATTGAATGCAACTCACATGATCAAAACCAAAAGGACTCTACGGAAGCCACAATGCCGAGGAAAAATCTAATGACGAAGAAGAACTTCAATGGCGTGCATAAAAACTGATTTACTGCTTAACATTGTTGAAGATATTGAAACTAATAATGGAATCGTTCTCAACAAAAGGAAGAAGCAAAACTTCAGAAAATGGCTAGTAGAACAAAAAACCCAAAAAAATAATGGGAAAAAAGAAGAAGAAAAGATCAGTCGATCGTAAAGTTTCCTCAAAGAAAATCATTCACGCACAAATAAAAACAAAGAGAAAAGATCGACAAACGTTCCACTAACCACAGATCATCATGAACCCAGAAAAACACAAAATCAGTGCAAGGGAAAACGTACGACGTTATTGCGATTTCAATACAGTAGAGTGGAGAAATGGAAGGAAGACCAGCAAAAACAGCAAACCGAGTAGAAAATACAAATTGAATTAAGCAGAGAGAAGATAGATTGATCAATTCTAAGTCAAATATGTTAGAGTGACTGTACGGAAAAAGAGAGAGAGAGAAAGGACCTTCCTTCGAAACTGCTCTTTTGCTGACCTTTTGAAGCTGACGTTAAAGGCTCATGTGAGAGTGAGACTGACTCGTGTCGGCCAAAGACTTTTCCTCGAAGTACGAGAATAAATTCCAACATATAGTCCAAAATCTAGTATGTCTCGCTCGGTTTTCTTTTACGATGAAAAAAATATTAAGATAACGTATCATTTCTCTACCTTTCAGTAAGATGTTCATTCAACGATTTATTTTTGTTTTAGATTAATTTTATAACTGAATTAATATAACTTGTTTAATAAATGAATAAACTAAATCAAAATCAATCAAATATATAAACTAAACCAAACCAATTATCAATTTGGATTTAGTTGGGTTAGTAATTTCATTTTCTTTATATTTAAAGTTAATGCAAGAAATTAATTTATCTTAATAAAATGAGTTTTATTTCATTGAATAATGCTAGTGTGATAAAAAAATCGATAAAGTTTTGAGCGACCAAATGGAGTGAAAATCATTTATAAATTGTTGTTTTGTGACTCATTAAAATGATTTGATAAATTAATCTACGAATGATTGCTTCATCATTTGATCACTTAAAACTTTATAAATTATTTGATCGGTGTAGAATTACTTTATTTCATTAGATAACTTAGTAAATAAGATAATTTCTACGTAATCAATAGGTAATCATTTTGTTTCATTAAGCTGAGGTCGTGTTCTACATAAGGATTAGCTAGGTTTGGATGAAATTATGCTTATCCTTATATTTAAGTAGTCAGTTTGATTTTATATTGGGTGATTTTAAAAGGAAACTGAGCCCAAACCAAATTTAATAGTTTCTTTAAAAATGAAACCAAACCTTTTTTAGCATTTAAACCATCCAATAAATTATGGTTTGGACGGTTTAGTCGGTTCGTCGATTTTTTTACACACCCCTCATTCTCAGCATAGTTAGTTAATTCGAGTATAGTAAACTACGTAGTATTACTCGATATATAATATAAGAATTAAACAGTCAAATATTCAATAAAATCTAGTTTATAATTTGAGTATGTGAAATTAAAGATATAAAATTAAACAGAGTATTATTTGTATTCATTTGAAAGATTCGGCTACATAATTTACAAATACATGTCAATATAAATATTTTATGAATATATATAACAATAAAATATCATAATAGAAATAAATCAAGTCTATTCAAATTTATTATTCAGTCTATAATCTACAACGTGCAAACAAGTAGAATTAATATATTAATAAAAAATTACATGACTCAATAAATATTAACACTTTTTACATAACTAGTTAAATGATACGTTTAGTACATGTGATATGTATGATTTTATTATTTTGATTGTTTCTTAAACATTATTTGTTCATAAAACTAAGAAAAAGACTTTGTATAAGATACATTTATTAGTAAAAGATTAGAAAACTACAATTATAACTTTTATGATTTTCATAACTCTCATTCACCAAAATGTTTCCAATTAAGTTAGTTATACTAGAAGAACATCTTCTATACATCTTTTAGTTAGATTATTTTCATACATTATTTTTTTTATCTCTACTGGTAAATGAACTAACATGTTTTATTCTTGAATTGACTATTAATTGATTTTTCCTAATATTTATTTTAATGAGGAAATAAATTAATATGTTCTCATGTCTAAAAATAAAAAGTTTACTCAAGAGAAAAATTATTTTGAGAAATCAGGAATTGAAAAATTAATAGACTCAAGGGTAATTTTGAAATTGTAAAATAAAGAGTGGACAAAATAGTTCAAAAATGATTCTCCTTCTCATTCCAATTTTAATATTTTAAATTAAAGAAAAACATATAAAATTAATATGAGAATGTTTATCAATATACATCTAAGCTTATATATATAAAATAATAATAAGCTTTATTCTCATTTAAATTCACATTTTTTTATATTTACTCATTCTTTATATACTTTAATAAAAATGCTTATCAACTAAGATAAAGCAATTAAAAAGAACTAAAATAATTATAGTATTTTAAAATAAGCCACTTTCGGGGATTTATTTTTCCAAGCTTATAAAACTCGCGTATTGACTAACACTAGCCGAAGTGCTTATACAATAAGTTTTAAAATTACCATTAACGTTGAAATAAATATATTAGTTTTCAAAATATTTATAATAAAACTATTATAAATAAAAAGAAATTTGAATATATTGTGCATCACCTGGAGATCATATATTTATAGTAAAACTATAATAAATAGAAGAAAACTTGAATAAGTCATGCATTAGAGATGATAAATTTTTACAACAATTTTTGAATTAAAGAACACACTATCATAATAAATTTATATCGTAAAATAAGATGAAAAGAAACTAAAACCAATTATTTAAGATGAAAAAAATTAAATATGACAAATTATTTTACTACGGATAATGGACATTGAAAATTATTACATTTTTTATAAAATTAAAAAAATCATGATCTCGAACAGTGAATCGATTAAACAATAAACAAAATCTTACAGATAGACAATAACTCATTATTATTGACTGAAATAATGTTTATGATGTAAGAATTTCTAAAATCTTAAACATGATTATTCACATTCCTAATAACATAATAATATAAAATATAAAATCTTATAAAGTATTAGTAAATTAATAATTAATTAATAGAATTATAAATGACTTAAATACAAAAAAACTTAATCTTATACTATATTTTGTGGGCTTAACGGGTAAATGGGGAAATCAAAATTTTATTCCCCTTAAGTCCATTTTAATATAGTGGAGATAGAGATTGATCTTAACGAGGGATGTTAAAATACCCGCAGGTTCCCAATTGATTTAATGAGTGAGTTTTAAATATTATCTATTGGTGTGGTTTTAACTGGGTGGATAATTTTTTATCCAATATATATGGGCTTTTGTTTAAGACAATAATATATAATGAAAACTATTATGTAATTCTATTAGGCTTGTGATTATCAATTAAATTTCATCGATTTTGTAATTATAATTGAGCTAAATTGAATCATAAATTGAATAGTCATACTACATTTTATCAATTTTATTATGGAATTGTATCATAATTCATCAATTTTAAATTGAGTATCCGTTTCCCTCCATTTCCTGCTAGGTTCTTTAAATTCCGTCGGTGGCGTAGCTACCGAAATTAATGCAGTCAATTATGTCTCTCCTAGAAGTTGGTTAGCTACCTCTCATTTTGTTCTAGGATTCTTCTTATTCGTAGGTCATTTATGGCATGCAGGAAGGGCTCGTGCAGCTGCCGCAGGGTTGCGGTTATCCTGCACTTGGAAGAAGAAGTAGAAAAAGGAATAAATATAGTGATAATTTGATTCTTCGTCGCCGTAGTAAATAGGAGATAAAATAGAATTTGTTTTCCCCTATGAGATCGAGTATGGAATTCTGTTTACTCACTTTAAATTGAGTATCCGTTTCCCTCCCTTTCCTGCTAGGATTGGAAATCCTGTATTTTACATATCCATACGATTGAGTCCTTGGGTTTCCGAAATAGTGTAAAAAGAGGTGCTTCGAATCATTACTATTTGACTCGAACCTGTTCTAAAAAAGTCGAGGCATTTCGAATTGTTTGTTGACACGGACAAAGTCAAGGAAAACCTCTGAAATTATTTCAATATTGGACCTTGGACATATAAGAGTTCCGAATCGAATCTCTTTAAAAAGAGGATCTTTTGTTTGTCTGATGGTAGCCTGCTCCAGTTCCCTTACGAAACTTTCGTTATTGGGTTAGCCATACACTTCACATGTTTCTAGCGATTCACATGGCATCATCAAATGATACAAGTCTTGGATAAGAATCTACAACATTCATCAATTTATTAATCAAACGGAAACAAAATTAATTTTTTATAATCGAACTAAATTGAATCGTCAATTTTATAATTGAATAATCAAATTGAAATTCATCAATTTTAGGACCAAACCAAAATAAATAATCAATTTTATAATCGAGTAACCAATACTAAAGTTCATCTTTTTGATAATCAAACCAAATTAGAATTCATCAATTTTAACATCAAACCAAACTGAATTATCAATTTTAAATTTTATCAATTATAATCAAATCGAACCAAAGTACATCAATTTTACATTTGAATAACACTAAAATTCATAAAATTTATAATCAAGTGGAACCAAAATATTTATTTTCATCATAACAATATATATTTATCTACGTAAAAAAGTGGTATTTTTCATTGTTAAAAAATGGTGTTATTTCACTTGAAAAAATAGTATTATTTTGCTTGAAAACATGATACTGTTTCAAATCAAAAGTTATATTAATTAGGTTTAAGGTTGTTCACATGTACCAAATGACCATAATTTGTGGTAGTGATAAAAAATAATAGTAACAATAAATAAGAATGTGACAAGTATACTTTTAGGAGTCATTTTAGGATTTAAAAGAAATACACGTGGACATGATTATCCAAAAACATTTCTCCATTACTTCCCCCGTTTAATATATTATAGATTATCGGACAATCTCGACATATAAGTTGTAATAACAATAGTTTCTAACACGTGCATTGCATACGATAGACTAAATAAAAAATCAATTAGCATAATGTCTCAAAAGATGAACAACTACTAAATAAAAGCAGTTAAAGATATGTGCAAAAAATTATATAAAGCATATTTTCTTTGTAGTATTCATATTTTATTCAAATATATATAATTACTTCATACTCTATATATTTTGTAACCAATGAGTCATATTTGATTTATTTTTACATTTTTCATGAGTTTCGTTTATTTCATGATGTTAAGGCATGTTATCTTCAACATTGAAATATTCAATAATTAGGTGCATAAAGGGCAATCAAGACGTTCTAAAAATAGCTTGAACAATATTGTCCAAAAATTAAGTATTATTCTAAAGAGAGTTTGGACGATATTGTCTAAAATAATAAAAGTGTTATTAAATATTTAGTTATAATTATTGATATTTAATTTTAAAATTTATGATGGACAATTAGAAGTTTCATGAAATAATGGGGTAATTTTTGTCCAAAATATGATCCTCAACTCCAAGGGTAGAAAAAAAAGAGTTACCAACTGATGATTTAAGTACTAAGGCTGAAACTTGCTCCACAGTGAAATGTCGAAACCTATGCCACTTAACTAGGTTGCCTCCAACAAATGTATAATAGCCAGATGTTGATCTCTTGCCTGTTATAGTCCTAGCCCAGTCAACATCAGTAATTACTTCATCTTGTAGTTGACCATGATTCTCAAACATTAGACCTTTACCTGAAGTTCCTTTTAAATACCTTAAATTTCTATAAACAACCTTAAAATGTTCCGATCCTATTGAGTGCATGATTTGACTTACCATAATGATAACAAATGCTATATCTGGGCGTGTATGGGACAAATAAATCAGCCTGCCAACTAATCTTTGAAACTGCTCCATTTTCACTACTTCGTCGAGTATGGCAGGTTGTAACTTCAAGTTAGGCTCAATAAATGTCTCGACAACCTTACACCTAAGTAGACCCATTTCACCAAGTAAGTCCATCACATATTTACATTGAGAGATAAAAGTATCTTTCTTTGATCTGGCAAACTCCATTCCAAGGAAGTATGTCAAAGTACCTAAATCCTTGTTTCAAAGTCCTTGGAAAGTACTCCTTTAAGTCTCTCAAGTTTCAAAAAATCGTCACCTATCAAAATTATATAATCCACATAAACAGTCAAAACAATAATTTTTCCTTCATTTGAAATGTTTATAGAACATTCCATGATCTGCTTGACTCTAATAGTAACCATGATTCGTCACAGCTTTTCAAAAACATTCAAACCACGCTCTATGAGATTGCTTAAGGCCACATATAGATTTTTTAGTTTACACACCTTATTGATACCAAGTTTACCTTCAAATCTTGGTGGTAACTCCATAAGCACTTCCTCTTCCAAGTGTTCATTCAAAAAATCATTTTTTACATCTAACTGGTGCAAGGGTCAATTAAAATTTACAACTAGAGAAAGAAGGATACAGATTGAGTTTACTTTAGCTACCGGAGCAAAAGTTTCTTGCTAGTCAATTCCATAGGTTTGTGTAAAACCTTTTGCCATAAACTTTGTCTTGAATCTCTCTATACTGCCATCAACCTTATATTTAACAGTAAACTCCCACTCTCAACCTACAATCTTCTTATCCCTGGTAAATCAACAATCTCCCTAGTGCCATTCTTTCTAAGAGCATTCATCTTTTTCAAAACTACTAATTTCCAATCTGGATGATCAAGTACTTCCTGAACGGTTTTTGGAACAAACATATGAGATTTTAGAAGTAAATGCCTTATAATTATTCGAAAGTCTATGATATGAGAGATATTTAACAATAGGATGTTTGGTGCATGCTCGGACTCCTTTCCTAAATGTTATAGGAACATAAAAGTATGAGAAATCGGTATTAGAATGTTCAACAATGGAGGGATTAGAATATGAAACTAAAGGGTTACCTGGCGTATTCGAAAGACCAACACTTGGAGATAATGACTGAACCTGTATCGGGATTGTAGAATGATCTTTACTATTGTGAACATTCCATCTAGTATAAACCGAAACCTCAGAAGTAAGATCATTGTGATCATTTTGTAGTATTTCTCCCCACGTTTGTGGAACATTTATGCTCAGCAAAGTCAGATCAATATTCTCAGTGTTTTTGTTATTTAATTATGGAAAACACAGGTTAGGCATAAGTACAGATGTTTCCCAAAACTAATCTTCTTTTAACCCGTTCTCCCCTTGAAGATAGGTTTGGCTAAAATAAGGTTGATTTCCAAGAAAGAAACATACATGCTAATGCGGATCTTCCTTCTTTTCAGGTTATAACACTTATATCCTATTTTATTTGTATCGTACCCTATGAACACACATTTTTCCGCTCTAGGATCTAACTTAGACCGAAGATGACTAGGTATATGGAAAAATGCAGTGTTCTAAACACTTTTAATGGCAAATATGAAATTAACTTGTGTATTATGAAACTTGAATAGGCTTCATATTGATTAAATATGAGGCTATCAAAATTGGTTCTCCCCATAGATATTTTGGAACATGCATAGAAAACATGATGACCCGACCTACTTCAAGTAAATGGTGATTATTTTATTTAAACAATACCATTTGTTGAGGTGTATCACGACATGTGGATTGATGTTGAGTACCTTTTTCAATCAAAAAATTGTCTAAACATTGGTTGAAATATTTTGTATGATTATCACTAACTAAGATACTAATTGTTGTTTGAAATTGATTTTCAACCATATTGTAGAAATTCTTGAATAATTTTTCCACCTCAGATTTTTCAGTCATCAAATACACCCAACATAATCGAGTATGTTCATCTATGAAAGTCACAAACCATTTTTTTTTCAAATAAAGTAGTTATTTTTTATGGTCCCCAAACATCACTATGAACCAAATAAAAAGGTTTTGATGCACGATAAGGCTTTGAAACATAAGAAACTTGATGACTTTTTGATAAATGACAGCTTTCACACTGAAAAGAAGAACAATCCAGATTTTAAAATAAATTAGGAAATAAATGTCTTAGATAAGGAAAACTAGGATGTCCTAATCTAAAATTCTAAAGCATAACTTGTTCATGAACAGAAGGTGAACTAATACTACTACTCAAGCCTTGAGCTTGTTTATTCATGAAGTTGTCATCCAAAATAGTAAAGACCATCTATCAACCTAGCACTGCCAATCATCATCCTCAAGCTCTAGTCCTGGAATTCATAGTGAGAATCAAAGAAGATAACAAGACAACTAGAATATTTTGATAATTTACCCACAGACAGAAGGTTACAAGAAAGATTAGGGACATGAAGGACAAATTTCAAATCAATTATTTCAAAGATTTTATAAAACCATTTCCTGCAATAGGTGATAAACTACCATCTACAATCCTAACTTTTAAATTACCAGAACAAGGTGAATCGGATTTAAATAGTTTAGAAAGGGTAATCATATGGTCAGATGCGCCATAATCAATGATCCATGATGCAAAGCCAAATAACTAGGAAATGCACTTGGAATACTGCATGTTTGAGCAAGGCACTACTAGGAATACCAAATGCAGAGTTGGACCTTAGTAGTTTGAGAAGATGATCCATTTGTTTTTTTTTTTCTGAACGGACTTGTCTCAACCTCGTTAGTAGATGGTGTTACACGGTTAGATCTTTCACTCGGTTTGCTACTTTTCCAATTTATAGTCTTCCCATAGATTTTCCAACAAGCTTTTCGTCTGCTCTTAGTTGCTTGATATGTGCCTAGTTGGCAGTAGCATCAAAGGAGACGAGTTGAATTCTTCATTGAACTAGCAACCCCCTTTTTACCCATGACATTTCTACGATTTTCCTCCCTCTTAAATTCTAAAAATACTTCATTGATGGGAGGAAAAGGATGTCTGCTGACTATCCTTCCTTTCACTTCATCGAATTCTAGATTAGGCAAGAAATTTGAAAATCTAGTTGCACTCCATGATTTTTTTATAATAATTACAGTCATAAGGGCTCTTCCATTCATAATCATTAAACATATCCAAGTCATGCCATAGTCTTTTCAAGACACTAAAATACTTGGCGGCGCTGTCTTCTTGTCAAACCTCACTGAGTTGTAGTTGTAATTCATAAATTTGAGATTGATTGCCAAGATCAGAGTACATTTGACTTACATTATCCTAGAGTTCTTTCACAATAGGATAACACATGTAATTTGAGTTGACATCTTCATCCATAGAATTCACATGCAATGCCATGACCATGGAATTTTTTGCATCCCAATCAGCATAGGTGAGATCTTCCTTCATGGGGGCTTTCTTTTCTCCAGTTAGATATTCGACCTTCCCTCTTCCTCGAATATACATTTGAATAGACTGAGACCAATGTATAAAGTTATCTCCATTAAGCCAAATAGAACTAATATGGACAGTATGGGAGTCAGAGTTGGTGATTTTAGTTTTTGTGTTATTCAAGGTAGTAGCTTTGATGGATTCAGATGAAATGCCAGACATGGTTTTAAGGTTTAATAGAGATTAATTTAAATCAAGGAGTAAGTCCAAGATTTTAGGGTTTGTTAGCATCAACAACGACTCTGTTTTGGCGTAAAAAACCAGAGTAGAAACAGGGACAAAAATTCTGTTCGTTTCAGTAATGAACAAATAGAAAAAATAAAAAAGAAAATAAACTTGCTCTGATAACAAATTGACACAGAGAAAAGGTGAGGAATAAAACTCTATGTGATTCTCTTGTTCTTAATTCATAAAAGTAATATCACAAGACTCCTATTTATAGACTATATAAGGAACAAAAAAGGAATATATAATTAAAAAACAGCTAAATTAAAGGGATAGACAGATCCTATCAGGAATTTACAAATGGGGAAATCTTCAAGGATCAATATCTTAATAATATCTCCTAGGATCTTGGCAATATCTTAGCCAAATAATCGAAACTTTCCAGCAAAATAAATGAGATAGGCATTAGAATTGTTTACTGCATAGACACATCTGAGAATTTATTGAAAATGGTGTCAATCGAATTGAAAAACAAGAGCAGCACTCCAATGGAATGCTAACCAACTCAAAGTTTTTGTATATAGCAAAGCCTCAAGACAAAGCTTGGAACAACCATTATTTCAACTTTAAGTTCGTGCATATAAACCAAAGATTCTAATTCAGTTCAGTATCATTGACAGCCAAAAGTCAGTGAAGCAACCTGAATCAGAAGATAATCCGTAGATTGACCGCGTGGACGATGTCAGTCGATCTGCCAAATGTTCTCATAGGAAAACACAAGCATGTATTCCACATGACGATGGTATATGAAGAATTGAATATTTCGTTGTCCAGAGCTAAAATCTGCAGAAATGTTCACCTCTTTCCATAACACGCTAAACTTTTTCTTTGAGATTTGATAGCCAAAATGCACTATAAGCTATTTAAGGCTGTTCTCAAAGGTTATTGGCTCTAGTAAAATGTCAAACTTTGACTCTGAAGCCTTTAAATAAGAAGACTCAAACCAGAGTTGCTGACTAGGCAATGAGATAATCAATTTGGCATCTTCGACTGTGCTGAATTAGATGATAGTATAGACTCTGCTGCCTCTTGCCTTCGAGCGTTTTATCTTAAGAGCACAAACAATTCCTTTGGCTGTAATATGCTTGACGAATACCTTAACTACTTCATCTGTTACGCCAAACGGAAATCCGGAAAGCTGAATCGTTTTACCCATTCAATGGAAATCAATAACTTTCAAAACATCAATTCTTTTTCTCTTTTGTTTACCAGATCGCAAGACCACGGTTTAGGAAAAAATATTATGCTAGATTGTGGTCTAACATTATTGTGTAAAAATTAACACCTACTAGATCATATCTAGTAGAAATATTCCGTTAGGCCATAGTCTAGCAGAACATTGATATACAGAGTGGGGAGGGAGAAGGCCTGAAACCTTGAGGGAGAAGACAACCTCCATTAATGGAGTGTTGAAGCTTCCTCCGCTTCCAAAATCGCACAGCTTCGCTGTAGACAAGGGTTTCCCAAGGGTTGGGTCAGTCACAGTCTAATTCAATTTTAGTTCGGTTGCAGAGAAACCCACAAAAATCCTTTGTTCATCTATTTTCATTCTAGTTTTTCAACCATCTCCGTAAGGCGCAAGCTTAAGTTCCATGAGCTTTAATTAGTGTTGTAATGTTATGGGGAGGGATAAGTAAGTCTTTTTCACTCCCTTAAAGAGTCATGGACCCTTCTCAAGGGTCTTGATATCATTGAAACATTTATTAGGGTTTTGGTTTCGTTAAAGTATTTTACAAGGGTCTTTCCCTCACAATTTTCCTTGAAACTAATAATGGAATCGTTATCAACAAAAGGAAGAAGCAAAACTTCAGAAAATGGCTAGTAGAACAAAAAGGCAAAAAAATAAGGGGAAAAAAGAAGAAGAAAATATCATTCAAATTCCCATATAGTCCAAAATCTATGGTATCTCGCTCGGTTTTCTTTATGAGGAAATATTACGGAGACAACATATCTTTTCTCGTTCTAAGTAAGGGTGTTTACTGACCGATTTGATTTGATTTTAAATTAATTTTATAACTAAATTAATATAACCAATACGATAAATGAATAAATTGAAGCAAATCAATCAAACATGTAAATCAATCAAAATCATACAAATTAGTAATTTGGGTTAAATTGGATTTGCGGTTTCATTTTATTTTTATTTAAAGTTAACAAAGCTTAATACAAGAATATATTTTATTTTAATAAAATGAGTCTAGTCTCATTAAATAATTTCAGGGTGATCAAGAAATTAATCAAGTTTTAAGTGACCAAGTAGATGACAATTATTTAAAGATTGCTGTTTTATGACTAATTAAATTGATTTGATAAATTAATGTATGAATGATTGCCACATCACTTGGTCACTTAAAATTTTATCAATTACTTGGTCAATGCAGAATTACTCTATTTCATTAGATAACTTAGTTAATAAAATAATTTTTACATAATCATTAAATAATTATTCTTATTTCATTAAGCTGAGATCGTATTATACATAAGGATTATGCTAGGATTAGGATGAAACATGCTTATCCTTATGCCTAGATAGTCAATTTGATTTGGATACGATGATTTTAAGAGAAAACCAGGCCCAAACTGAATTTAACGGTTTCTTTAAAAATGAAACCAAACCATTTGTACCATTTAAACCGTCCAATAGGTTATGGTTTAGGTTGGTTTGAGCGGTTTAGTCGGTTTATCGGTTTTTTTAGACACCCCTTGTCCTCAACATAGTTATTTAATTTGAGTATAGTAAACCACGGAGTATTACATGGTATATATAATATATGAATTAAACGGTCAAATATTCTTTAAATTCTAGTTAATAATTTGAGTACGTGGAAATTCAGGTACAAATTAAAACAAGTATTATATGTTTTCATTTGAAAGATTAAAAATGATGAAAAAATCGGCTACATAACTTACAAATACATATTAATAAAAAATATTTTTAATATAAATCTATAATATATTAAAAGCACAAGACTTTGAGAATCTTTTTTCGACAATTTTATCCACCTACTATTTTTTTTATCATAAAATACCCTTAAGAATACATTTATGGTGCATTTTTATTGGTTGTTCGTTATCTATTGATAATGATTATTTATTTGTTAATTGATTAATTAATGTATAACGTTTGAATAGATATAGTAGAATTTATGAAATTTATTAAAATCGTCACACTTCTTTCATCTTTAAAGGTTTGACCTTTGTTTTTAGTCCTTTCTTTGCTTGAAATTTTTAATTAAACTATTACATTAACTAATTTAAAGTATTAGAAACAAGAATCGGTAAAAACTCACCACTTTCTAATTTTTGTATTAACATGTCATAGATTAATATAATATAAACTATAACTAAAAGAGGTAGGTGAATATACATGCATAATCTAATACTAAAAGAGGTGATCAATGCATACATATTTTTGAATGATTTTGTCGGTATGTTTTTGTGCAAATAACAAATTGTATTCAATATAGTATGCCTGTTGAGTCCTTATTCATTATTAGTCTTAAAAACATAAATAATTAACTATAAATAGATCTCATATAATGACACGTAATGTGTAGTCTTTCATTAGTTAATGATAATTACTCTTCCACCAGCTAGCATATCAAAATACAAATTAACTAATTATACACGTTAAAAAATTAAGTAATTTTTCTAATTAATTGATAAAACTTTAGAGATATTCCAATAATTAAAGATGATAAATCATATTCTATCTAACTCTTTGCATTTAACTTTTAATATTATAACATTGCAATATCATTATTGCTTCAACTGTTATTTCTTAAATCTCTCTCCCCAAATTCTATAAGCTCACTCCTCTCCCATAATGCTCAAGTTTGGTTTTCATGCATTGTCATAATTGTAAGAGCATAATTACCGGTAATGTCGCAAGCCCTAAAACCTATCCCTATGCTACATCAAAGCTTATAGGTAAATTTTGATGTATTATTATTATGTTTATTTTACTGTTTGTAATTTTCCTTTTGGTTAGGTTTTAAAATAATACCGGACACAAAATGCATAATCACGTAAAAATATAATATTTAGTTTTGGGTTTTAGTTTTGATTAAATTTTATTTCTTTCACTGGTTATTTATTTTTTGTAACTTTTTCTTGGAGACAGTATTTATCTATATTAATTATTGATCATCTTTATTAAATTAAAATTTCTTATATTTAATTTTGTAGCTTAGGATTTCAAAACATTTTCAGTTCACGATATACATTCGATAATTTCTACCTGAAATATATATTAGAAATAATATTTTTATTTAAATAGATGTTTTTAATTTTTGACAACCTCATGCAACACACGACCATAATATATATATATATAGTTTAATAATATTGTTCTTCTTCTTTGCCCAAATGGTTGATTATTTTTTTGTTTAATTGTTTCTCTATATATTTGATTTTCTCATATGTGAATATGATATATCAGTTTCTATTAGGTTTATTTCAGGCACCGCAATAAAACTTTTTTAGAGATTGTAAATCCCGAGGGTAGGGTAACGGTAAGAGGCAAAGGAGAAAAGAGTTAAGCTTTATAGGAGGTTGTCGAAGTCATAGCAGATTTGTTAATCAAAATATATGACGAAAATTTTAAACAAAAGAATAATTTAGTAATCTTGAATGATGAGTAGGTTATTTAGTAGTAATTCTTCTTGCAGAGTAGATCTATAATGAATATAATACCAGACATAATTAATGAAGAACATGTTCAATACTTAGCAGATGATCATGTAGATCATAAGGTATGTAAATATATCCAAAATTCCTACTAATGATATTTATAAATCAACATGATCTGTTACTTCTTTCAAGCCTTAACATCATGTTGAAATAATTGAAAAAATATAAGCTCTTTAGAAAGAGCATGAAACTTGTCAATTAATTTCTTCTAATGCAATTGAACATCACATTGAAGAAGGATAAAAAAAATTTCACTCTCGTTTAGTCCAAATTAGAGTAAAACCACTCACAAGAAGATGCCTAAATACCTCTGTCTTGTTAGCCTTGCGTGATGTAAGATTTACCAATTTTAAAGATAGTATTTTAGGATTAGTTAAATCTTCACTTTGTAATAGTTAATTCATTTTGATTGATTTCCTGATTTATTTGTTAGTCTAATAGATTCTCATATTCTTAAAGTCTTAACCTTGAATATCAAAACTAGTGGTATGAAATCTTTGAAAGTGGCCAACCCCTAGTTTTGATTTTTAGAATTCATAACAAAGTTATCAAAACCAATATGAATTTTTAAGCCATCAATATGAGTCCAAAAAATCAAACCCAGTTGACTATAATGAGGAGGACGACAGACCCACTCACGACTTTTAACCCATGAAAGCCAACCCACTTTAATTCAATGACTTCTGGAAGATATTGACTACATTAAGCAGTACATGGATAGTAATGTTAAAAATAATTTCCAACCTTCCAGATCTATTCCCCAAATTAGGGAGTTTAGTTAGTCTAGTACTTCTAAGAATTCCTTTTTTAGATTCACTGTTAAAAAATATACAGATCTTATAATCCAATAACTAGAACAAGAATTGAAAATTTTAAAAATAAAAAATCTAAGACATAAAGTCATAGCCACTA
Organism: Datisca glomerata; assembly: GCA_003255025.1. Classification (NCBI taxonomy): domain Eukaryota; kingdom Viridiplantae; phylum Streptophyta; class Magnoliopsida; order Cucurbitales; family Datiscaceae; genus Datisca; species Datisca glomerata. Next base: position 1,075,824 of record QANY01012022.1, on the reverse strand, counting down.
ATTCCCAAGTCAGTCTTTGATAATAAGGCTGAACGATATGATGAATCTGAATCACCTACTGCCTCTGACTTTCAAGGAGTCTTACCTCATGTCAATCCTCAACTTTTAGTTCTTAATTTGGGAACTTTAAACTAAGAACAAAAGTCTGATTGAGAGAGTTTAGCCTAATACATGAATGATCCAACCAATCCCAATAGACGAAATAAATTTAGAGAAACCTACAATATGGATAAAAAAAATATTATTCTTGCTGAATGGAAGACATTCATGCAATAATTTAGAATTGATATATTTTTTGTTGATTATATCGAGATTGTTTATGAGAGAGATATTAAAGTCATCTCTAAGACCAAATGGGTCAGAAAGGATTCCAGTTAGGTGACTGCCAGTCATCCCCCGAAAATATTATTATCAATCATAAAAATTCTTTAATTACTGACTCTCCTTTTAAGATTTCAAAGAATGATGAACCCAATAAGAGGCGTTGAACAACTTAATTATACAAATCAAAGTTTAATAACAATAGAAAAATAATTAGACAAAATTGAGAATAATGTTGATGATATTCATGTACCTAATTCTGACAATCTCCAGAAAGAAACCCTATTAATAAATCTTTATGATAAAACTGCTCTAAACATTGTCCCCCTCAATAAAAAGATTGATAAAATGCTTCAAAAATTAAAAAGAAAATCTGTTGAGTCATCCTCTTCTATTAAAGTAATTAACTAAGATAGTAGTTCTGATTCTGAAAGTTATATGTCAGATTCTACCTATGAATTATCCAACATTTACAATATTGATGAAACATTTAAAAATCTTGAAATAAATAAGTTTGAAAGGAAACGGCATAAAAGGCCCATTCCTCCAGATTTCCAAATCACTAAATCTTCTTTAGTTAATCAATTTTATGTTTTTGTTGAGAAATTATATGAATGAAATATTGATGGGCTTTCAGAACAGGAAGTCCTCAATAAATTACTACACAAGAATATTTTTTCCAAGAGTTATATCACCGCCCATAATTTACCTCACAATGAGGTTATAAAACTCTTAGTCACATGATTTACAAGAATGATTCATTCTTGGTGGAAAAAAAAATATCTCACCCAGTAATCCAAAAATACTATTCTTACGACAATAAAGATTGATTCAGAAGGAACCCCAAATCTTGGAGAAGATCATGAAACAATGCATGATGCTATTAATACACTATTTTAACCAATCTTAGGTGTCCTACCCTAAGTGATTTTAACTGGTACAAAAACATATTTTTGTCTAGAAGAATGACAAGGGATGATAGTAATCAACCTTTTTAGAAAGAAAAGTTTATAAATGGGTTACCAAATCTGTTTGCCCATAAAATTAGAACTTTTCTTAATGGTGACCTAGGAGACACAGACTACAATAGTCTCACCTATTGTACAATTATCACTACAATACAAAAGGAAGGATTTAAAATGTGTATTGATATGAAAATCAATAAACAAAGTCAAAATGAGAAGAAAACTGTCAAATATGAATTAAGTAATTTTTATGAGCAATACGGATTGCCTGCTATTGCTCCTTCTCCAAAGAATAGGAAAAATTCTCAACTTAGTCCTAGGAAAATTTACAAACCCTATAGGAGAAAATTCCACAAACAAAGAAATAAAAATTTTGACAAACATTTCTCTACGAATAAATATCATTGAAAAAGAAACCCCAATAAATAATTTATTGATAAAAGCTAAACCAAGTGTTTTGAGTGTGGCCAAAATGGTCATTTTTCCAGCACTTGTCAAGTAAAAAATAAACTTAACCAATTAAAAATCTTCGATGAAGAAAAACAAGAATTATTTAGAATTACAGAATCAATAGATTACTATGAAAGTAGTAATGAAGATTTATGAGAATTTGATTCTCTGATTCTAATGAATTAAACTCTTCAAGTTTTAAAAGTGATTCTCCTAACATTTTTATGAGGTGCAATGATAGCTGTTGTAAGAAATTTGTTAATGATTTAAATAAAAATGAAGAACAAAAAAATCTTTTATTAGATTTAATTAGTAAAATGTAAAATCATGAATTAAAACAGAGGTTTCTTTGAAAGACTTATAAAGGTAATCCAAAAGAAAGAAACACTGCAATAACAAAAATGCTATGACAGTGGCCAAAAAACGTTATCGTAGTGTTTATCTAAACGCTATGTTTACCAATGTTATTAAAAGTCCTAACCCTACCAAAGCGTTTTTTCACCGCTATCAAAACACTTTTCATAGCATTTTTAAACACTATAGTAGACCTATCATAGCATTTTTTCAATGTTGTTAAAGATCTTTCGTAGCATCTTTTCAACGCTTGGCGGACTTACCATAGCATTTTCCAATGCTATGACAGACTTACCATAGCATTTTTTCAATGCTATGGTAGACAAATGATAGCATTTATAAATCAATAGTAAAAACTTACCATAGCATTTTTTAAACTTGTCATTTTTATGCTATATGATGTGCAACATCTTGTTTTTATACGTTTTTGTGTATTACTTATTCTTGCCATTGTACAAACTTAAAAAATAATATTTTTGACAAAATATCAAAAAAATAATAACATCACATAACTTTTTATTTCATTGCTTAAAATTGTTACAAACTATTGTCTGCTAAAAATCACAGTTTCAAATGACAAATACATATTGATTTTTACATAGAACAAGCAAAAGTAATATCCTAAGAGAAGGATTAAATCTAGTAAGACTCCAAATCTAATTGTGAAGCTTTAGAAACTGATGTCGAGGCAAAATGTGGCTTGCGTGCTTCTGTTGAATTTGTTTTGAAGTATAATTTTAACTATAGATTTTTAAAGAATCCAGAAAAATAAAAAATTCATTTATACAATCTAAATCTAGAAAATAGTGTGGAAAATGTACTATTCAATTATAATATGGCTAAAGAGAAATAAATTGAGTAAAATAATTATTAATAATTAATAACATATGAAAATTAATGATTAATAAACCTAACGTATAAGAATAAATCAACACTCAACACTCATCTATGAGCTTTGCTCCCCACCCCAAAAATCCAATCTGACTTTTACTCCCTCAATTCAATCATTTTGCTCTCTATGAGACATTTACAAATAAAGAGCAGAACCAAAAAGAATAACTATAAAACATCTAAGAAGAACATTCCTTAAGACTAGGTAAAATAATTCTAAGCTAGCTCATTTAGTACTAAAAGAATGATTAAGCTAGCTGATCTTATTTAAGATATTAATAAATTCCAATATTTAAACACCCAAAATGGTAGCAGAAAAGGTAAATAATCCTAGACATGTTCAACACTTCAATAAATAAAAATCGGTTCAATAATTGCAATTGTATTTATAACATAGCCCCACCAAGAATTGCAAATGTCTTATGCTATTGGTATACATGAACCACTATCCGTATTTTTTGACACTTATAGATCCATTAAACAATGCTCCGTCAAACCTTTGATGAAAAGAGGTAAAGCCAAATATTGAGATACTCCTGCTAATCATATAAAATCCACCAGCAATAAGTTATAAGAGAGAAACTATGCAGTGAACATTAAAGTCCACTCTATATCATTGATTTAAAGGAGACTGCCATGATGTAATGGTGCCAGATAATCAAATCTTTCACCCAAAAAATGGCATCATCATGCCAATATAAATGATGCTTTCAAACAATAAAATATTATTAATTATCGATGGCCTAACATGATCGTCTTGTTATATAAATTTTCACCTAACAAGCTAGCAATACATTCAAGCCCTTGTTATTGTAAAATGAAACACATTCAAGTCCTTGCTTGCGATGAGCGGCATAAACACTTGAGATCTAAAAGTAGAGATATAGGTAATTGTACAAATTAGAAAAAGAACAAGTGAACAACCAACATATCAGAACTTACCTAAAATTGATGAGCAACCAAAAAATGAATAAAACCACATTGACCAATACCACATCCAAGAAAAATGACAGGATGAGTTTGATAGGATTTTAACATATACATGGTCTGTAATTTGTCCCAAATTCATGGCAAGTCAAGTACCTTGTCATCTTTATACAATGCCTGGCATCCTGAATGCTCTTTCTCAAGAAATTGAGTAGCATCGACAACCAACAGTTCATGTTGAACTTTCTGACAAAGGAAAAATAAAACATCAAGTATAACAAACAATAAAGAAGAAAATAAACGGAGCTTCAAAATTCAAAATTAATAAATAAAATAAATAAATGTAAGAGAAGAAAAATATGCATGAGATTAGTTCACTTTTCCCCTGGACTGTAAATAAACATAGTTAATTTTGCTTTAATTTGGCTAAGAAATGTAAATCAATCATAGCTAGATCCTACGATTTTCATATTCCAAACTTAATCATAGAAAAATTTACAAACCCTATAGGAGAATTTTCGACAAACAGAGAAATAAAAATTTTAACAAATATTTCTATAAAAATAAAAATCATTCAAGAGGAAAACACAATAAACAATTGATTGATAAAAGTAAAATCAAGTGTTTTATGTGTGGCCAAAATGGTCATTTTTCCAACACTTGCCACATCAAAAACAAAATTAACAAACTAAAATCTATGATGAAGAAAAACGAGAATTTTTTAGAATTATTGAATCCATAGATTATGATGAAAGTAATAATGAAGATATAGAAAAAAATGATTCCTCTAATTCTAACGAATTAAACCTTTCAAGTTGTGACATTGGTTTTCCGAACATCTCTATGGGGGTGCAAGAATAACTGTTTTCAGAAATATGTTATTATTCTTAATAAATATGAATAACAAGAAAATCTTTTACTAGATTTAATCAGTAAAATTGAAAATCTTGAATTAAAACAAGATTACATTGAAAGACTTAGAAAGATAATCCAAAAGAAAAAAATTCTAAGTATAATAATAATATTTTTAGCCTTCCACAAACCCTTGAAAAATTCAACAAAATTAAAAGAAATAAAAAAGAAGTTACTCTTAAAGAACTTTAGAAAGAAATAAAAAAACATTAAAATGAAATAAAAGAATTAAACTCTGAAATAACAAAAAAAATAAAATCTTTTAAAAATAGAAAAGTTAATTTAAAAACATGAATCCAGTGAACTAGGAGAATCTAGTAAATCTCCAATTCATTCCGAAAATGATTTTGAAGAACCTATTGTGAACATACAAGATAATGACAACTTCCTTTAAACCCCCAATCATATTAAACTTAAAAAATGGCATATAATGGTCATAATTATAATCCAAGTTTTTGATTTCATCTCCATACATCTTATTGACTCAGGAGCTGAGTTAAAATGTATGCAAGAAGGATTTATCCCTACCAAATACTTCAAGAAGATAAAATAATCTTTATCCTTAGCTAATGGTACTCGAATGCATATCAATTACGAAATCCTCAAAATCTTGTCAAAATAATGTATGCTTTAAGACATCATTTGTCTTAATAAAAAAATATGACAGATAAAATTATCCTAGGATTGCCATTTATTTCTCTGTTGTATCCTCCACAATAGAGCATGATGAGATTATTACATATCCTATGGATAAGCCTATCAAATTCAAATTTCTTTCTTTTCCCACCTTGAGAAATCGAAAACTTTAAAACAAATTTTCATTCATGAAACTGTGATTTAATTTCTTGTAAAGAAAAACAATTATGTTTTTTTTCAAGATGAAAGAAAATTCAAAAGAATTGAAGAACAACTTTAAAATTCTACTCTTCAAAACAAATTAAAACCTTTGAAGAAAAAATTTGTAAAAAATTATGTGCTGACATTCCTAATGCTTTCTGGCATAGGAAGCAACATACGGCCAATCTACCTTATATAAAGAGATTTGATGAGAAAAATATCCCTATAAAGGCACGTCCAATTCAAATGAATTCTAAAATGCTTGAATTCTACAAGAATGAAATTACAGAACTTCTTAATAAAAATATTATTAGAAAAAGCAAATCTCCTTGGTCTTGTTCTACCTTTTATGTCTAAAAGGCAAGTGAAATTAAACGAGGAGTTCCTAAATTGGTCATTAATACAAGCCCCTTAATAATATTTTAGAATAGATAAGATATCCTTTACCAAAAAATAGACTTAATCAACAGATTTAGAGATGTTGTTTTATTATCTAAGTTTGACATTATATCTGGATTTTGGAAAATCAAAATAAATGAGAATGATAAATATAAAACTGCATTTGTCACTACATTCAGTCATTACAGATGAAATGTAATGCCTTCTAGTCTTAAGAATGCTCTAAGTGAATTTCAGAATATAATAAATGGAATCTTCAACCAATTTACTGATTCCTCAATTGTTTACATTGATGAAGTTCTTATTTTCCCTAAATCTATTGATCAACACTGGAAACATCTTAAATTGTTTACCACGATAATAAAGTAAAATGGTTTAGTTATCTCTGGAAGTAAAATCAAATTGTTTCAATCTAAAATTAGATTTCTAGGATTCGAGATCTATCATTCTATTATTAAACCAATTGATCGAGTCTTACAATTCGCTGATAAATTTCCTGATGAAATCCTTGACAAAACCCAATTGTAACGATTTTTAGGATTATTAAATTACATATTTGATTTTCATAACAATTTGAGAATTTATTGCAAACCTCTTTTTGAAAAGCTTAGGAAAAATCCTCATCCATTGACAAATGTCCATACCAATTTAATTAAGAAAATTATAACTCATGTTGAGAAACTTCATTCTCTTGGCATCCTTACTAATAATTTTTTTAAAATTGTTCAAACTGATACCTCTGAACTTGGATACAGAAGTATCTTATTACAAAAAATCTTTTCAGAAGTACCTGAAAAAATTATTAGGTTTACATCTGGAACTTAGACAAAATCTCATATTAATTATAGTACTATTACGAAGTAAATTTTAGCTGTTGTATTATGTATTGAAAAATTTCAAGATGATTTATTAAATAAAAAATTTCTTTTGAAAATTGACTATAAATCTGCAAAACATATTTTCGAAAAAGATGTCAATGCTTACAAACAAATATTTGCTAGATGACAGTCTATTTTTAGTATTTTTAATTTTGATATTGTAATTCATGGTATGAATAATTCAATTCCAAATTTCTTTACATGTGAATTTTTGCAGGGTTGTCAGGATGAGGTCTAGACCCCATGACTCAAAAGATAGAATCAAAGGGGAGTTTTCAACTCAACAAATGGCCTTAAGGCCCAAATAAAAAAGAAGATTGTCACTCCTAACCAATTAACCATTCTTGGGTCCATCAAACCCAATTATCAATTAGCCCTTGTCAATCAATCTGACCCATTCTTAATCTCTCAACCGTTTGATGCCCAATCGCTCAACCGACGAATTGTAAAATATAAAAATCGTCCCCTTATTTTTGAAAAACGTCCAACAAAAATCTCTTTCATATTGAACCTCCATTTGCTCATTTGAAGGATCCTGCTGAAATTGTCAAAGTCCATTTTATTCTTGATTTCCGCTTTGTCCCTACTCACAAAGACAAAAATCTTAGTTTCTACAAAGACATTATCTTAGAAATAAAATCTATAAATATCAGCACAATCAACTATCATTCCTTCTACGTTCTCAAAATAATAACCATGGAGGATTGGAAAGCCCATCCTTTAGCTCTCAAAATTCTTTTAAATAAAAAATAATATAAATATTTTGACTATACCGATGCTTGGCATATAATTTTTTTGCATCAAAATAGTGATTTTTCTCACTCATGGTTCCTAAATTTTGGTAAAAAAATTAAAGTAATTTTTTCAAATTTGTTCTTAAGATGGTTGTCCATTCATAGTCCTGTCTTAGAATTATTTCCAGTTGATTTCGAACAATGTTTCAATTTATTCTTAAAAATACACAAGCCCACATCAATTGAGGCCTCATTTTCCTAACTAATTTGTTTCTCAAAATACCTTGGATTCTTAAATGGAAATATGCAATTGAAGAAGGATTTCTCACTCGACAACATTACATTAAATGAGGGATAAATTCAATTCCCACAAAATCATTGCATTAATTAACCATGAAGCTGCAAATGCGAATCCTAATCTAAAATTGCCAAACCCTTTTGCCTAGTCTCCATTAAGAATTAATGAGCCCGTTAGCAATATCCCCAAACCAAACAATCGCATTCAAATTCATCTAAAGAATATAAACCCACTTAAAAGAGAAAATCAAAATCCAAAGCCACAAAACCTAAATCCAAAATGAAGCAAGAATTAATTCTAAAAATGCATCTTCTTTTGAAAAATGATAATAATTCTGATTTTGAATCATCTATAGAGCCAAGCCACTCAATCAAGCCAAATATCCAAAACGTTCAATCCTCTAAAAGGACTACCCCTCAACGATTGGATGATCAAAATACTCAAAAGGATCATGACTTGCCACGGGCTTATGGCATATTCAAAGATGCATATGACCCATTTGTTGACGTCAATCTAAGTGGCGAAAGAATGAATGAATGAAGAAATAAAAGAAAAGAAAAAGAAAAGAATATTTATGGTGAAATTGCAATATCTTTAGATTAATCAATGATTCAATAAAAAAATTTATCCTTGGCAAAATATTGGATAAATAGAGGAATATATCTTTGGAAAAATTCCAATGATGGAATCAAGAAATTTAAAGGAATAACAATTTCAAATATCATGGTAACTCTCCAACATACAGCAATAGTCATGGTGATTTTTTCACGACAGCAATTATGACTTCTCTAACATGAAGTAATAATCAAGATACGATTTTCAAGATAGAAAATTATCAAGGAATATTTGTATTTTATCTTCTTGTGAAATTATTGTTCAAGTTGTCTAAAGATTAGACAACTATTTGTCCTTTTTTCTTTAATTAGTCAAAAGTTGAAATGTAAAATGTTTGTTCTTTAGTAGAAAAGAATAGTTCCGGTTAAGTGATGTGTTTCTAGTGAACTTCACTCTCTTTGCCAATAAATAAGTTGTCTTCTCCCATTTTGATTCATAACTGGGTTTTCACTCATACTCATTTTGAGAGGAAAACTTGTTTTGAAAAATAAACCTTTCTTCTTCTTTCTCTTTTGTAATCATTTTCTTGTTTCTTTTCAACATTAATTAGTGAATACTTGTAAATTTAATGTTCTTTCAATAAACATTTGAATACTTGTAAATTTTATTTTCCTTCAATAAACATTTGAATACTTGTTTCCAAACCTTGTCTCTAAACTAAACGCAATTCCGCCTCTTTTTTGGTATATATATAACTTAAGAGTGAGCCTTTTAAGTAATGTGTAAAGTTGGCAAAGAGGATGAGCTATGCAGGTATTTATTTAAATTTTTAAAATTCATTAATATGTTATAGATGGAGTAATTTTATTATAAAATATCACACATCCATTTTCAGTTATTAATTTAAATTAAATTTATTGGCATATTAATACACATAATTCTGTTGTCATTTCTCAATCTAATTGCATGATCAATTTTCTTTTAATGTGTATTAGCTTGTTTACAGATTTTTATCTCCTGCTCATATTGAATTTTACTCTTAAAGTGTTATGTTACCTATCTCTTTATCATTTTTACCTTTAATTTATATTTTCTCCTTCTTTTACAATTAATTTTCACGCTTTGTGCGGTGGCCAACCATGCTTCTCCATCATATGATGCTTCAAAAATTGTTTGGTATGTTAAACTCCAATACCTCAAACTTCTAAGAGATTTTTTATGTCTTAAGTATGTCAAAATCCATATGAAGAGTTTCTCACATCCAGTAAACGAGTGGTACACTATAACATTGACAATCTTTTAATGGTATTTCACCACCTAGTTAATTATCATTATTATGAAATTTTGAAAAATATGATTTTGAGTACCAATAACATATTAATATTAGACATTAATTTGAAAATACAAATATGATCTAAAGGAAAGTGGTCGATATGTGACATCTTAATTTGAAAATGTAAAAAGAAGTACCTATATGTGGTATCTTCTAATTTGATACCAAATTGTCAATATATTTGTTTACCATAAAATTATGATTTTATAAATATTTATGAATCTAATAAATAGTTTGTGTTTAGCAATGTTAATGAATCTAATATAATGAATATCTACTTAATAAATAATTAATATAATATATTTGTCCACCATTTTATTCAAAAAATCAATATTGAGGATTGTATTATCATCTCCAGCCACATCCCAATTACGGCGGCTTTACTATTCATTTTACATTTGTTCTAGTTTTTAGTTCCATTTTATCATACATTTTTCTTACTCCTTTGAGTATAACCATAATATTTTATTTTTAATATTTAAAAAATTATGTGTATTTTTAACATTGTTTAAACACGTGCAATGCACATGTACTCAACTAGTAATAATAAAATATCATAATAAAAATAAATCGAGCATATTCACATTTAATATCCAATCTATAATCTACAATGTGCAAACATGTAAAATTAATATATTATTTAAAAAATTATATTACTAAATAAATATTAACACTCGATACTATTATAAAAAAATATCAAATTAACACGGGAATGTTTGTCAATATATCTCTAAGATAATAAGCTTGTCAAAAAAATATATCTAAAATAATAATAAGCTTGTCAAAAAAATATATCTAAAATAATAATAGGCTTTGTTCTCATTTAAATTCACTGATTTTTACATTTATTCATTCTTTTTATACTCGAATAAAAATGTTTATCAACTAAGATAAAGAAATTAAAAAACTAAAAGAATTGTAGTATTTTAAAATAACCCACTTTTGGGTGTTTTTTCCAGGCATATAATTCGGGCGTTTTTCTCGAAGCTTATAAAACTCGTGTACTTACGAACATTGGTCTTAATTATGGATGTTAAAGATACCTGCAGGTTCCCAATTGATTTAATGAGTAAGTTTTAAATATTATATATGAGTGTGGTTTTAATTAGGTGGATACTTTTTTACCTAATATATAAGGGTAGTGTATGAGTAATATGAATACTCATTGGATACCCATAAAATTTATTAGTGTTTTTTTTTCTAAGACAACAATATATAATGAAAATTGTTATGTAATTCTATTTTGACTCATGATTATCAATTGAATTTTATAAATTTTATAAGTTTATAATCAAGCTAAACCGAGTCATAAATTGAATAGCCAAACTAAAATCTATCAACTTCATAATCGAACCCAATCATAATTCATCAATTTTAAAATCAAATAACACTAACATTCATAAATTTTATAACCAAACGAAACATACATAATTTTTTATAACCGAACTAAATTGAGTCGTCAATTTTATAGTTGAGTAATCAAATTAAAATTCATCAATTTTATGACAAAATCAAACTGAATCATCAATTTTATTACCGAATAAACAATACTAAAATTCATCAATTTTATAACAGAACCCAACTTGAATTAGAATCAAACCAAATTCATCAATTTTACATTTGAATAACACTACAATTCATAAATTTTACAATCAAGTGGAACCGAAATTTATCTATTTTACAGTAAAATCCAAACTGGATCGGCAACTACATAATCGAATAACCAAACTATAGTTCATTAATTTACAATCAAACTAAGTTGGAACATCAATTTTATAATCGAGTAACCATACGACCGAACTATATGAATCATCAATTTTATAGTCGAATAACCAAACTAAAATTCATCAATTTTATTAGGTTTGTGACAGATAAACGATTTTCCTGACTCAATTTCTAGTTTAAGTTATTTATGATGAAAATTATTGTTCATCCTTTCAATTTGGAGAGAGAGTAATTTTCACTGAAGATTTGATCTCCATTGTAATGTTTGGTAAAGAGAGATAAGTGAATGATGAAAATAGAATTTTTCATTGAATAAAAAAAGAAGAATGGAGAATAGTTCTTTAGTTAAAAACACAGTGATTAGTACCCATGGGTACCCATGTTCTAATGAGTATTATCATACCAACTCATATAATTTAACATGAGAATGAATTATATATGGACAATAAAAAATTAATATGGATATTTAATTCATATCCAACCCAAACTCACCCATTAACATCCATGGTCTTGGCAACACCACCAACTAGACATATGGAGATAGGATGAAGAAAGATTTCAAGTCGAATGGAGTAAAATAAGTTGTTTATAGAAAAAAAAGACTCGTTTAATGTGCTTAATATTAACTTCATTAAGTTTTAAGATATTCATTTAATTCAAGCTACCTAAAATAGTTAGTGTTAGAAATACTGAGTCAATTTAAGATTAATAATTTACTTATAATATGTGTTTTTATATTTTAGATAGTAATAATGAGGAGAAAACGTCTATAAGAATAATGTAGAAAACTTCAAAGATAATTGAGAGTAATATTGTCTAAAAATATTTCCTCAACCTCTACACTTCTATGTATAAGATATAGATAGATAGTTCACTAAAAAAATATAGTAGCATTATAACATGGTTAATAAATATGTCATTTTAAGATTTGAATAGTTCCTGCATTTTCTCAAATTTGAAAATTTTATGAATTTTGAAAAAAAGGAAAAAAGAAAGAAAGAGGAAATTGAAAAGGATGAATTAAAAAGAGTTCCAAGAAATTACCTAACTATTTAAAATTCAATTGAACCTTCATTTTGTCATGTGAAAACCAATATTTCAACTTACGTGCATTTTATGAAACTACATCAACGTTATATGTGTTGTACATGTTATTTCTAATTAATATCAATGTTATTCATAAATAAAAGTTTATATATTTATAATATAATCATAACTAAATATAAAAAATAATAAATAATAAATAACTATCATATAAACACTTGTTATATATTATATTTAATAATGTATAATACATGCCAATAATAGTAAAAAAAACTAAATCAAATAAAAAGTAAGAAGTCCTTGTAGAATAGCTATTACGTGAATGTGTACTACATTTTAAAAGTCAATTCTTATTGTATCACATTTCAAAAGTCATTTTCTAATTGCTACAGTTTGATACATCTTTATTTGATGGACAAATAGAAATATGACATGTATACTTTATAAGGGTACTTTAGGAATAAGAAACTTAAAGGTGGACAAAATTAACTAAAACATTTTCCCTCCTACTTCCAGCTTTTAATATATTATAAGTAGAATATAGATTTTAAGTATAGTCTTAGACTAGTGTATGAGATAATAAACAAAGTATGTATAAAAAAAGTATCGAGCCTGACAAAATATAGTATCTACAACATGTTATTTCATGTACAACCATAAAAAAATACCTCATATTTCCAAGTAGATAATTTCTACTACAAATAAAAATATTTCATTTCTACTTCAGACATGCTATCCATCTCTATTCCAAACAAGATGTTTAATATTCCCAAGTCAACAGACAATTTTGCACAAAAAATACGAAATGCATTTCATTAAGAGAAAACAAGCAAAGAATGAAGAGCTACCCAATTCAGAAATTCTTATAAGGATAGATGAGCCAAGGCAAAAAACTCTTTCATAATTACATTGGAAGAGCAGGTTGATGGCAGTCAGAACTCATAAAATATTAGGATTCAAAGAAAATGGAATATTGGGGAAAAAATAACTTTGATAGAAAATAAATTTGCTCGAAAGTCATGAAGGATCAACGCAGCAGAAAATACTGGATCTTCAATACTGAAGGATCAACGCAGCAGAAAATACTGAAGTGTGAAGATCGAAAATCGAAAACTCATAGTCTTTCTTACTATTTCACCAACCGTCAATCAAAATCACGAATGAGTGAGCATTCGAATAAAAAAATCAAAAACTAAACTCATCCTTTTCTCTTCATATTAAAAAATCCGGCCATAGCAATTTACTTCATTCTTAAGACATGAAGTAAAAAACCAACAAAACAGTTATATGAGAAGAAATAGCTTCAAAAATTGCCATCACTTCACATGGGTTGCAATTGTAACCCATGTGAAGCAAAGCAACGGTTGGGAAAATTCCCAACCGTATGCTTTAAAAAAAAATCTAATTAATTAAAATTAAATAAAGTAATTTTAATAATTCTTTGGCCTTTTAGAATAACGATTGGGCTAGATTTTAAATCAATTGGTTCAATAGGAGGTATCAACGTTGTGCCACTTATTTATTAAACAAGTCTCGTCACAATATAACCCAAATCTGAAGCTAGTAAGGGGACCGTATGGATAAAGATTTATTTGGCTACATAATTAATATACTCTATCGATTAAACTCATAATCAAATTCGTAATTGAACTCCAAGTATATTTTATATTACTCGACGTAATTATCATTGACCTATTATTCATTATGTAATGCCCCTCCATAAAATCGTACATTGTATAATTTGGTAAATTGCCATCGACCTAATATTTATACACATCTTGGTATCCTTAGGTTCCAAATTCATTCTATCGGTCAACTATGATAATTTTCATACTTGATGTCTCAAGTAAAATTATAAAGTATCTAGTATTCCACAAGAGATACTAAGCGCTTAGTTTATGATGATCATATAAATGAATTACCTAAGAGATACTATATCACTTAATTAAAAGTGTCTGTGGATTCTACTATTGAGAATCTATAGACTCACTATAAAAAAACTCAGTCATCCAACCTACAAAATATATTGACTCGTAGAATCTCATTCTTGATAAAATAAAATAACTAAGTTATTAAATATGAGCTCATAACTCTCTCAAGATTGAGAGCACTCATAAAATAATAGTAATGTGTCATGTTTTTCATTTGATAGTGCATTTCAAATGCACTACTACATTAAATAGGTACTCTACCTAATGGCCAAGGTAAGTCACTTTACAAAATAGAGTTAATGTACTACAATATGTTCTTAGTAAAGTGCCCAACTTCAACGGACTGTGAAATTAAGTATTTGCAAGTCATACACTAAAACAAAAAAGGCGCTTAGATGACGGTGAAATCCATCATCAAAACCCTTTAATGACGGGAAAGTGACTGTCATCTAAACTCATTTTACCAAAATTCGTCATTAAAAGGTGACGCCAAAATACTATTGATGATGGAGAATTTCCGTCATTAAAAGTGCCGTAATAACACCTTTAATTATGCGGATTACATGTCACTAGAGGTGCTGCAAAAAAATTTTAATGACGGGGATTTTCCGTCACAATAGGTGTCACAAAAACACCTATAATGATAGGGAATCCCTGTCATTAAAGGATCATTTAAAAAACTGTCATGGAAAGGTAAAAACTTGCCTTCCCATGATAGTTTTTTATTGCATCTGAGTTATGCCATAGTACCTGACAACACAAAAAATAGACCCAATCTCTAGAGTAAGCAGCAAACATCATATACTAAGAAGAGAACAAAAACAGAAAGTTGACATAAAACATAGAATGAAATAAAATGAAGAACAAGGATGAAGAACATCGAACCTCCTAAAATAGTAAAGTTTAAACCAAAGACACCTCGATAATGGAAGTAAGAATCAATTACGCACTAAAGGGTTACCGTCATGTATCGAGAAATCAATCCACCCCTCTAATTCAAGTCCACCCCTATAATTCAAATCTACACAACATTATGATTAATCAGAATCAAAACAACATATAAACAAGAAAGATTTGGATATAAGTTCAGAGGAAAAAAAATAATGTTTTCATTAATAACTCTATAGAAGAAATTGATATTATCATTATCAGTGTAGCAAAAAGCAACCGATTCACACATTTCATTAACGAGATCAAAAGCCACATGAACCTACACAGTAAATAAGGGGAAGAAGAAACAATTTTAGAGGAGCCTCAGATTACTCATTAGTTTCTAGAAGAAAATTGAAACATATTCTCGCAAAATTGGGTTTACAGTTAAACATATCAAAAGATCGTTCAGGAGGGAAACTTCAATTTATTTTCTCTTTTACCCTATAAATCAATCATAACCATACCTTAAGCAAATCACAACAATAACTTATTAGCTTCTCATATGACGCAGACGAAGGCTTAATCTCCAGTTCACAATGTAGGTTCTTGAATTTTGAAATGACATCCTCGACCTTCAAGATTCAACAAATGATGCAAGTAAATAAAGTTCATAAATATAAAAAGACAAATATAATTCTTAAAAATGTAAAATAGACAATAAATATAGTTGTTGCATCAATGAAATGTAAAAGGACATGTAACAAGTTGAACTGCAGTTAAAATCCTTGTGTAGACCTCTCATCCAAGTAAAGGAAAATAAGCTGATTTAAGTCATAATAACATTGCTCATGGTGAAGTTGTCATGACTAGCCACACAACTTTAATATTGTGAGTATATCATAAAAACATTGCTCATGGTGAATTGTCAAGACTAGCCATACAACTTTAATACTGCAAGTATAGATAGATAGATAGATAGATAGATAGATGGATAGATAGGTAGATAGATAGATAGATAAAGAGAGGGAGAGAGAGAAATTGATCATGAAACATCATGGATGAGATATAACCCCCACTCCCAAGCCTATAAAAATTTGATGATGACTAACAACATTTTTTTCCATAGAAAACCTATGTTTCTATTGAAAGGTAAAATCCGGTCCAACAAGGAAAGATAATTGCAAATGCAACTATTCGAGGCGAGTTCTTCACAGCTTCAACACAGATTAAAAGTTAAGTTTCATTATTCTACACATAATATGGACAAATATGCTAGAGCTAAGTCTAGATGCCACATAAGCAAAAAGTGAATTAAGTGTTCACAAGAACCAAATTGCATGGAACTCAGAAACACCTCATAGAACCATAGAAATATGGACATTACCAGCACCATTCATGGGAAGTTCCTCACCGCTAAGTTTGGAATGCTAACAGCATTACTAAAAGAATCACATTTTCAGAGAGAGCCAACAAATAATTCTCTGTAATAGAAATTCAAGTTATAAATTATCCCTGAGGGAAGTTGAAAAGCAAAATGAAAGAAGCACATGTAAGAACTTTTATTTTGGATAGAGCTCTTTCTAACAAATTAATGATTTATGTATAACACCCTCTGTTATCCATAGAGCTCAGATGTTATCTTGGTAAAAGAGTCAAAACAGACATCATTTCAAGGGGCGTTATGGAAAATACTCAAAACTGATGTTTTCAAGATTAATTGTTCACATTTGACCTTCAACAAATACATAAATATTCCAACACCCATTTGAGTAAATTGCAACTGCAATCAAGATTTCATCAATACTGAGCCTTCCTAACAGTGTTGTCTTTAAAGAGGAATCTTCTAAGTAGCCAAAAATTGGGAAAACTTCATGTAGAGCATCATAACTTCAATAAGAATTATGCATTTGCATCTAATAAGTATCTAAAAATTGGGAAAACTAGTTATTATTCTCAAAACAAGACGTCATCTGCATACCAGAATGAGAAATTTGGGGAAGACAGCCAAGTCAATCAACCTAAACATGATTTAGCATGCAACAAAACCCAACGCTATCTCCATACTTTTCCCTCCCCTTGCTTTTACAAAAATGACAAATTTTGAAAACTAAAATCTACTCAATTAGTTAAAACATATGTATTAGAATACAAAAAACATATGTAAACGTGGTTTGGTGGTTCAACACAGGCCAAGAGAATCCTTTTAGAAGGCCAAGCGAGTATAAATGACACCAAGTGAAATAGAAGTCAAACAAAAAAATGAATAAAGAAAAGGGAAATTTATCAGAAGAGCAGTTTAGGAAATTCAACATAAATTTCCTCGGACATGAAAAAGTATAGAATATGTTAGTTGAGAAACCATACTTCATTAACTTCACATAATCACTTGCAGAACAAAAAATGTCCACATCCAATTACCCTTTGGGTCCCCTAAAGCTTGTTAGGCCAATTTCAAATATATCCACCTATACAACATATTATTATCTAAGCAGTTCAGGATAAGCACATCATTCCATATTTAAATCTCGAAAGAACGTAATTCTTAGAATGAAGACCACTTTTCCAAAGTGTTTGATATAATAAATTCAGACAAACACGGTTTTATTGGTGACATTTAATTCTTTATTGTTCTCGATGATGAAATGTCATCTAGATAAAATACCAAGAAAATCATTATGTTTCATTCCTTTCTCTTGTACTTACATGACTCATTATAACCTTGATCAAAATCAAAACTTTGATTACATGATCAACATAATGTTCCTAGTCCTTAATGCATTCTTAGGTCCATGATTAAAAAAATGCATCATGTGTATCATAATTTCTTACCTTTAGTGGAAAATCTGAAAATTGAGACATAATGATATTCTCTTTAAATGCGCCCTAAAAAATAGTGTTCTTGACATCCGTTTGCCAAAACTCAGAAATGAGATGGGTTACAATGGACACTATATATTTATAGACATGAGCATGGTTATTAGTGAACATGATATGCTATACTCAATATCCTCTCTCTAAGTATGCCATTTCACACTAAGTCTAGCCTCGAAGGTCCTGACCTTGCGTTTATGTCTCGCTTCTACTTGTAGATCTTCAACACCCAATACTTTAGGGCTTCTACAAGCTTCCACAATCTATTAGAGTTAATGGAATCATTTTCAGATTTCATTACTTGAAGCCAATGATTTACTTCATATCATGTACAACCTCTATGCTATATCTAGGATCTGAGACATGTTCCTCTAAGATGGACTCGAAAGTTTCTCACTTGAGCATGAATCTCTCAATTGGTCATGATACCCTCCCACAACAACGTAGTGATTGAGATCTAGCTTATGTTCCACCAAGATTACCATATCGTACTCTCTTAGGAACATTTACATCTCAGATGAATGAGAAACACTCCCACTACAATAAGGTTCTATAATACTAGGAAGTACTTCATTCTTATTCTCTTGACTAACTGGATTCTAACTAACTACTGGACTTATCTTTATAAGTACAATGTTTATACATACAAACACTTCTCATTTTTGGTACTATAGAAACAAATAACCCACAATTATTTTTGCATAGCCTATAGTTAGATATCATTTTGATCCACTATCTAGTTTGACAGGATTCTCTTTTAGCACGTGTGCTGGACATCCACATATTTGAAGTTTACATACAGCAGGTTAACGAACATTCCATAATTCTTATGGTGTTTCAAGTACAACCATAGATGATGTTAGATTCAAAATATGTCATCTATAAAGCTAATCGTAAAAAAGAAAATACATTTGTTAAATAACTAAACATAAATCTCATCATGTTAAAAAGAAAATGTTTCTCTTTACCGTTACACCATTCTCTAAGTGATCCAGATGTAACCAGCTAGGATAGAATCCATATATTTATCATGTGGTCAGTGAATGCCCTTAAGAGGTATTTACCTCTTCGATCAAATTGAAGAGATTTAGTTTGTCTCTCCAATGTCTGCTCTACTTCATTTCTAAATTCTTTGATTTCTTAAAAGTTTCAAAATTGATAGGCATAAAACAAACTTAAGCATATCTAGAGTGATCGTCAACAAAATCGACATTATACCCATCGTAACCCCTCACCTAGACTTTCACTTATCCACTCAATTAATATGCTACAACACTAACGTCATGTGCCTCTATGTCCTTTTATCTCAAAAAATATTTTTGATCATATTTTTATCAATAATGGATTCGCTTACCGGTAAGAGTTAAAAAATCTAAAGGCTATGAAGCATGTCTCTTACAAGTATTTGAATTGTACTTAGATTGTATGACCTATATGTTATAGAAGTACAGATGGCTTAAGAAACTTTTCTCTTCTATGATGTACTATGTATACCATCATTTACTCCATATCATACAACAAAAATTTAAGAATAAATGTATTATAAAAAACTAGTGCATATGCCTCTATCTAAAGAAAACCATGCAATCTCTCTCATTTAGCTTTCTGGATTCCTAGAACCTTCACAAAGAATTGCGAATGTGATTAGTGATTTCAAAGTCTACACGCCAGGACTTAGTAGAATCAATCATTAATCATTTGTTAAAGATATGCATGTTTCAACTCTTTATAGTTAAGAAATTGTTTAAACTATTTTTCTTGTATCCAGTCTTCCTGCAATAGAAGTACTTCCCATTAGAGCTTACTGCCTCTTTCTTAATTCGAGTAAACTCTATTTAGATATTTTTGTCATCTACACCTCATCTAGGCTAAGCTTAAGCCCAAAAGAGGGATTGGACTGTCACTTTTGACATCAATTATCTTCAAGATTCTTTTAGCTATCTGGAGTCCTAGTTTAGTTCAGACCGATTAAACATTTCAACATGTTCTATGATTTAATCACGAACTGTAAGGAATCCACTTAGGTATCCAAGACTATATCGATCTGGGTTTCCCCATTGATTTTAGCTATAGGGATCTCTGTCTAGTTAAATAAAAACAACCATAAAGATGTGGTCTTTAACCAGTCCTTCCTTTGCCATCTTAATGTTTAACATTACCCCTTAAAATATCTTATTGGAGATTAATAATTATATTATCTTGCATGGAGAATGAATTTATTATAGTTCAAATCTAACATATTTGTAATACAATGACATTATATAACATGAAGCTAAAAATTCAATCTATCTTCATTGACAATATTAATTTTATTCTCCCGAGTGAAACTCTAAGAAATGTCTAGAATAGCGCTAATTAGGAGTGTACTTACTTCTTTTTACGGTCAGATTAAAGTCCTAATTAATATCCATTAATGTCGATAATATTTTCAATATAGATGCTAATGGACTCATGAATGACATTTTAATTACAGAAAAATAATAAAATTCTCAATCCATGAGCCCATTAGCATCTATATTGAGTGAGTGAGAGAGAGAGAGTGCGTGTGTGTGTGTGAGAGAGAGAGAGAGAAAGAAAGAGTAGGGTCTTTTTTGGTATAACGTATTTTAAAGGAAAAAATTTAAGGGAAGTGGGACATTTTTGTACACTATTAAATTAGTGGGTCATCTTTACTCATAGACTTTATTTTATACCCATTTTTTATTCTCCCTTTTAACTTCTACTAGTCGAAAAGTACATGTTTTGCACGTGTTAAAGTAATTTAAAATACATGTAAAATTTGAAATTAATATTAAACGTTTTAACAAATATTATTTTAAAAGTAATTATACATCTAAATTAAAAGTAAAATTATAATAATAATAATAACAAATACATTTATGTTGAACTTTTGTAATATATCATTGCTATTTGAATAATATATAAAATGTTTTTTCGGCAATTTTAAGCTTTTATTATATAAAGAGATAATTTATCTTATTCAAAAATATTTCTTTCAATCATTTATATGAAATTTCATGTATTAACAACATAAATTTATAAATGTCTAACGAAAAAATTGTTGGTTGTCGTGGTGCATGCGTGGTGAACCTATGGCTCGAGGCCATTTAAAAATTAAACTTTTATGAAATATCAATTTTTTAATAAAACAAAACTTGCGCAACACCACGATAACCAAATACAACATTTTATAAAAAACTTTTTATCAATGAGTCAGAATTCATTATACATTTATACAATAAATCTACAATGTACAAGGTTAGGAATCATATACTTCTTGTAGTCTATATCAAGCGTCCTTACAAAATCAATCGATCATCTATCCCACGAAACCGTTTCAACGATAAGTAGACTCTAAGATCTACACCAACATCTTGCAAGTTAATCCTCAACACACTAGGACGTGTGTGTGCATATAGAATATTACAAGACACTTTTTCTATATCTGGATGTACTCAACACATGAGATTTAGAGATTTACTTAAAAGGACTTTAGTGAGACGATTCTAAAAAAGAACGCGATGATTATTCTTTCAGAGTTTTGATTAACTATTAATCACAGAGAAAAATCACTCTGACACAACTGTGTTCTCAATTTGATTTTTTGATGAAATGATGAACTTTTTCATCAACTGAGACCATTAGAATAATATGTGTATATTTTTTAGATAATGACATATCATATATTTTAGGGATAAACTCAAATTATATTTAATTATAAAATTACCAATTGCAGGAGGACTCACTGCAAATGTGCACAACTGCAATGTCACACTACACTACAGTAATCCATGCCAATCTATGATACACAATCAATGATTGACATGTGGTAATTACTACGAGTTAAATATTTACATTAATCAGATAATATTTAGATATCAGTTAATTCAAAATTAACATTCTGATGCTTATTAACTAACTTATATGTTATTTCACAAATAATAGATTTAGTTAATTCAAATTATTATCTAATAATAATTTAATTATCTATTTTCATAAATTAGATATTTTATCTCATTTATCGATGATTANTATATATATAATTTAGTTAATTAATTACTCACACATAATTATTTACTTGCCCTAAAATAAAAATTTCTTTTGCAAGTCAATCATTTTCTCATGTCTTGAAATATTCACACCCTAGACTACGTAGTACAGAGATAATTTGGGAACCATGGACCTATAATCCTAGGGTCCAATAAAACAGATTATTAATTAAACTCTTTAATTAAATAATCTTATTTATTAATTCAATTATTACTCTACTATAAATATGTAATTGAACTCTTAGTGATTATAGAATGAATTTACATAGTATTCTATTATAGTCCACTGATACAATAATTTCATGTAGTTCTGTACTCTAATAATTGGTTAGTTAATTATAGATGAACAAAATTACCATTTTACCCCTCTAAATACCTCTTAAACCTTAAGTACCATTAATCCATTAGTGAATCTCTAATTTATAATCTTATTATAAATTTGAGCTCAATAACCATTCATTTCCAGAATTAACACTTAAGGAAACCAATAAACGATCCCTTAGGAAAGTTTAGATTCTATATCTTGCAAGATCATGTTCCTAGCCATTCATATAGTTGAATCTCCAAAATAAAAGTCACTAGCTTATTTTACAAATAAACCTTAACGAGTGAATCAAAAGATCTAGTAAATATGCATAAGAGTTCATGACTACTCAGGGTTCAGACTCATCTACATATGATCAACGAATTGATGTGTATTAAATCTTTATGATAAACGACACGTTGATAAAAATATTAATTTACATCGGTCCAATCATATATAATCTCATTATATAAAGTGCCTTCACTAAGATGTCTAAATATATCAATGATCCAGATCTAGATCACACACATTGATAATACTTAGTGAACCATACTAGCAACCATTCATGAAAGATACCCAACTTTAATATGTTGCTGACAATTTTATTCATTATTTATGATCTTAATCCTTTCGTACTAATACAGGATCATAGACTCATTAATGAATATGGAATTTTCAAATATTTATATTAATTATTTAACAATAATTTGAAAGAACAATTATAAGAAAAATGTAATCATCATTAAATTTCATATAAAAATGTTAATACACATGCTTTGAGGACATAATCACCAACAATCTCTCACTTTCCCTAAAACAAATGTGGCATTTCTCTCAATCCATCTTACGCACGTGACCCTCAAATGACTTCGCATGAAGTGTCTTTGTAAAAAGATCAGCTAGGTTATGTTCTGACTCTATGTTCATAACAGTTTTCCAAACCCTAAACCCATTAGAATAAACAAGCATATTGTTTCTCGTTCTCCTAAGATACTTGAGAATGTGCTTTACTGAAATTTAATGTTCCAAACCTGAATATTATTGATAACGACTGACAATTCCTACTGAATAACACATGTCATGTCTCGTACACAACATGACATACATGAGATTTTCAACTACTAAAGCATATGGAACCTTTCTCATATCCTCTTTCTCTTGATGTGTCTTAGGACATTATTTTTTGGAGAGGACAATTTCATGTTTGGTCAATAGTTGGCCTTTCTTAGAATTCTTCATAGAGAATCTCTCAAACACCATATCAATATAAGATGCATGAGAAAGGGTCAAGAGCTTGTTCTTTCTATCCCTTAAGATTTAGATGTCTAGAGCATAGCTTGTTTCTCCCAAATATTTCATTTAGAATTTTTCAACTAACCACTTATTTACCTTTGACAGAGTTTTTACATCATTTCCAATGAGTAGAATATCATCAACATAAAGAACTAAGAAAACCACTATCTTTTCTTTGATGTATTTATAAATACAAGCTCCGTCATCTTTTTGTTTAAAGCCATAAGACTTTATAATCTGATTAAAGGTAAGATTCCAAAATCTAGATTCTTGCTTTAATCCATAAATGGATTCAGGCAACTTGCATACTTTCTGATCTTGCCCTTTTTGTACGAACCCTTTTTGGTGGCATCATATAGATACTTTCTTTAGTAGAGACATTCAGAAAAGCTATCTTGACGTCCATTTTCCATATCAAAGTCAAAATTAGCGATTATGAACAAAAGAATGCGAATGGATTTTAGCATTGCCATAGGGGAGAATGTGCCTTCATAATCGACTCATTCCCTTTGTGTATAGCCTTTGGCTACTAACCGTGCCTTGAAAATCTCTACTTTTCAATCTGCATCTCTTTTCTTCTTGAAGATCCATTTACATCCAATGGGCCTAACATCTTCAGGTGGTTCTACAAGTTCCCAGACGAAATTGTAATGCATAGATTCCATTTCCTGGTTCATGGCATCTTGTTATTTCTCTTTTTAAAGATTATCCATTGCTTCTTCATAAGATAATGGATCGTCTTTATCAGTGTCTAACATAAGGACATGCGCCTCTAGTTCGTAATGAACTGGTTATCCCACAATCCTCCCTCTATGACGTTGCACCGGGGTTTCCTTTGCAGGAATTGTGGTTTTTCTGGTTTGCCGTTTATTAGTAGAAATTGAAGGTGATCTGATCTCATCACTCACTAATTCCTTGAGAACTACTTTGCTTCAAGGTTTATAATATTCTATATTGTCATATTCAAGGAATGTGACATTTGTCGATACAAATACATTTTGATCCTTGTGACTATAAAAGTACCAACCTCTAGTTTCTGGAGCATTGCCAACGAGTATGCATATTTCAGACCTTGAGTCTAACTTTCTAGTCTTGGATCTAAAAACTTGATTTGGACACCCCCATATACAAAAATGACGCAAACTGGGTTTGAAGCCATTCCATAACTCTAAAGGTGTATTGTTTACAGACTTATAAGGTACTACATTCAAAATGTATGTAGCTGTATGTAATTCATATCCCTAAAATATAAGTGGTAGTGATGAGTAGCTTAACATCGACCTAACCATATCCAATAAGGTACAATTTCTCCTTTCTAAAATATCATTTTGCTGTGGCGTTCCAGGTGCTGCGAGTTGGGATATGGTTCTATACTCCAGCAAGTAATTCTTGAATTCTAAATCCAAGTATTCACCACCTCGATCTAATCGAAGGGTTTTCAATGATTTACCTAATTTCTTTTTAGCTTCGGCTTTTGAAGCCTTTAAAATTTCTAAAAGTTTCAGCCTTTCTTTGCATTAGGTAAGTATAACCACATCTTGAGTAATTGTCAATAAAAATGAGGAAATACTCATACCTACATCTAGCTTGTACATTGATCGGTCCACATACATCATTATGTACTAGCTCAAGTGGTTCCTTGGCCCTTTCCAGAGAAAGGTCACTTGGTCATTTTACCATCTAGACATGCATGATTCAGAAACAGAAAGAGTTCTAACTTTTAGTTCTCTCAAATCACCATGTTTTGTTAATCTATATAATTTATCTAGATTAATATGTCTCAACCTAAGATATCAAATATATGTGTTATCATCATCATGAGAAACTCTTTGTCATTTGCTAGTTTTAGGTTTTGCTACTTTAAATAATTTAGAATTATTTAACACGCGTTCAGTCGGTTTAAACATCTATAGTCCATTTAAAACTTTAGCATGACAAATATTGAATCTATTCTTAGAAATAATAAATTTTTTATTAATAAAAAAACTTCAAATAATTGTTCTTTCAAAAACGAAAGAGAAATCAAATTTCTCGAAAAGCCAGAAATATAATAAATACTGTTCAAAACTAAATAATTATATCCAAAAAGTAAACAAATTATCCCTAATGTTTTAGCTGACACGAGCACACAACTGCCAACTCTCAAAACGACTTCACCATCAGCCAGCTCCCTTGACGAATCTAGCATCTATAAAGAAGAACATACACTCTTGAATCAAATATCCCTTCCACTAAGCAAGTTTCAAGTACAAGTAAATCATATTTACTTTTCTTTCTTAGCTCAGAGAGATACTTGTTACAGTTTCTCTTCCAATGACCTTCAACTCCATAGTGGAAAAATTTTCACTTAGGTTTGTCATCGTTCTTGTTCTTCTTGACTTTCGAAAATGTCTTGGCTTTCTTTCCTCTTTTGTTCTTACTTTTATCCTTATCATTATTCTTCTTCCTTTTCTTGTTCTTAACAATATTGGAAGAATGATTTTGCTAAAAAATATTTACCTCACTCTCTTTCGTCATTCTAAGGTTGAGTGACTCAAAATTCTATAGTCGTTCAACAATTGGGTCATGTTGAACTGCAACTTATTAATAACATAGTTGGTCTTGAATGCACAAAAAGCTTGTTTATAATATACTTGAGTTCGCTCATCAATGGTCGTCCCATGTACTTCTGCCTCGTGCATTATGTTGATCATGTTCAAAACATGTTCTCGCACAGAAGTACACTTTCTCACCTTAGTCATCATGTAGCTCCTAGTGGCCTCATGACGAATTTGATCAGACTGCTGCCTAAACATCACCTGTAGAGAATCCATAATGGCATAGGCAATCTCCATGTTTTCTTGCTTAGTTCTCAAATTATCATTCATACTCACAAGAAATAATATCTCCCGAATATTGCATTCTCCTCCAGATGTCCATCTTCATAATCTTCAAACTTTGAACAAAATCCTATGTAATTAGGAAAAACTATTTTGCTTAATTAAAATTAATTTTGTATAATTATCCCTTTAAAAATAGTTGATTTAAACTTAGTCAAATAAACACTTTATTTGATTTGATCAAACTTGGGTCAAAGCGAATCAACCTATTAATTTCTAATTTTCATAAATTAATTATTAATAATTAATTTTAAAATTATATTAATTTCAAAAATTAAAATGTATAATTGATAGACTTAGAGTTATTATAAAACTCTACAGTGCTAGGGTTGGTTGGTATCAGGGTTTGTGCGAAACATCCCTAAATGTGACAATAGTTGCACCAACCACATCACCGTCGGATTCGCCGCCGGCCACCGTCGGCCGACGTCGATTTTCCGGTGGAGTCGTTGGAACAGTAAATTCTGTGACATTTTCGAGTGCTTTAATCGACGGCACGAACCCCTGAAATCCAATTAACGGTGCCAGCTCCGAAATTCTAAAAGAAGTCCTATTTCTTTTCTTTTACCTCCATCGTTCGTCTCGTGCGTTCTTCATCTTCTAGCGATCGGAATAATTACAATAAATATTCAAAATAAAATTAAAAAAATTCCTCATCCCAAACTGGCTTACACAAGATCTAAGGAAAAATTAAAGCACAAAGCCTCATCCAATAATCATCATATAATTAACGATCCATTAGTTTTCATACATTCAAAAAACATAACCATTCATACATATCTCATCATTATATGAATAATGCAAGAAAATCCACACACCATTTAACATATATAATATATAAAGACCACTCTGATATGACTTGTTGGTTATTGCAGCGCGTGCGCGGCGGAAGCGTGTGGCTCGAGGCCATTTAAAAATTAAACTTTTAATAAAGATTGAATCTTTTAATAAAAAAAAACTTGTGCAATACCACGATAACCAAATAATTTTTTTTATTGAAAACTCTTTTTCAATCAGTCAAGATCCGCTTTTTACTGATACATTAAATCTACAAAATACAAGGTTATGAATCATAAGGTTCACATCAAGATCTTCCGAGATAATTAAATACACTAGGACGTGTGTGGGTACAAAGAATATGACAAGACACTTTTTTTGTCTCTAAATGCACTCAACATATGAGATCTAGAGATTTACTAAGAAAAATTTAGCGAGATGATAATCTAAAAGAATGTTATGATTATTCTTTCAGAATTTTGATTAACTATTAATCACAGAGAAAAATCATTCTGACACCAACTATGTTCTCAATTCGATTATTTTGATGAGCTTATGAACTTTTTCATCAACTGAGGTCATTAGAATAATATATATTTTTTAGATATGGCGTATCAGAATTTTTAGGAATACACTGAAATAATATTTAATTATACAATTGCCAATTGTAGTGAGACCCACTGCAACTGTGCACAACTGCGGTGCCACATGGCACTGTAGTTTTCCATTAGGTAGCACAGTGCCTCACGGCACTACTGTAGTGCGTGTGACACTACAATGTTGCACCCCCACTACAGTAGTGCCACATAGCACTACAGTAATCCATGTCAATCTCTAATACTCAATCAATGATTGACACGTGGCAGTGTTGCACCCCCACTACAGTAGTGCCACGTAGCACTACAGTAGTACCACGAAACATCCCTAAATGGAGAAAAATTGGTGGAATACCCTCCACCCTACTCTTAGTGCCTTTTTTTAGCCATCAACAATTTTGCAAACCCCTAGCTCAGGCAAAAGAAAATCCTGCTACACTGATAAACAGATCTGGGTACATTCCCAGTTAAATTACAGAACCCCACACCAATCCTCCACCATGAGTGAAATGTGAATCTAGGCTAGGCAGCTCTCGGCTCTCACATCCCAATTTAGGTGAATAGAATGATGAAGGTCAAGCCAAACTAGTACACTGGCTCGTGAACAAAGCCAGGATATGAAGCCCTAGTGAGAGGGTAAAGATGGTCACGAGACTCCTTCCTCTGATCTTCTATAGAACTAGGCTTTTAACAAGGAGATACACATGTGAGTTCCTCCCAAGCGCCCACATTAAGTAGATGAACCCACAAGGAAAATAGTTCGTAACTGGCATGCTACCCAAGGAGCCACCCCTGGAAGGAACTTGAAAGACCAGATTTAGGATCATTCATTCGCTAAATTAGCCAGAAGATGAGGTTTAGGATAAATTAATGTCTTCCCACGAGTAAAATGCAGAGCTAAAGGATCCCCACCAGAAAGGCAAAAATGAAGCTTGAAAAGAAGGGCGTACCAAGCTCCAAGAAGAGAAGAAGAGTAGCGGCTCGAGAAATAAGAAGCCCAAACATCTTTAGTTTGCCAGCTCATTCTTTTTTCCAGAGCAAAAGGAGCGGCCTTTTATATGGCCAACTCCAAAGTGTACTTAGCGACATTTTTATCAAATAGAAAGAAATGATCAACATTTTTACAAATTACGATGGAGGATTAAAAAGTGATGATGTGGTGCTCCAGCCCTCTAGTCAGAATTAAAAAGTGATAACTGATATGATACTCTAGCCAGCCAGTCGGGATTAAAAAATGATGACTAACGTGCTGCTCAAGCTCGCCAATCGAGATAAAAAAATGATGATTGGCACCGTGCTCCAGCCCATCATTCAAGATCAAAAAATGATTACTCGCATGGTGCTCTAGCCCATCAATCCGGATTAAAAAGTGATGACTGGTGGGATGCTTGGACCCGCTAGTTGGGATAAAAAGTGATGACTTACATGGTACTCTCACTCGTCCCTCGAGATCAACAAGTGATCTCTGGTATGGTGCTCGAGCCCCCCAGTCGGGATAGAAAAATGATGAGTAGTATGGTGCTCCAACCCACCAGTTGGGATAAAAAATTTATGATTGTCATGGTGCTCTAGCCCGTCAATCAGGATTAAAAAGTAATGATTAGCCTGATGCTCCAGCTCGCCAATCAAGATTAAAAAGTGACTAACATGGTGCTCTAACATGCCAGTTGGGATTAAAAAGTTATATTTGCCGAGCACCCCACAGAAAAAGCGGTGTCTGCTTAATGAGAGAGAGTTGATACCAATAATGTTTATGTGGAAAACCCTTGCGGGGAAAATCATGGTAAAAAATCATGCGAAAATATTCACCAAAATTTACTTTTCAGACAAAGTATATTTTCATATGCGCAGTGTCCTAACTTTTGGCTAAGTCTTGCCCGTCTTCTGACGCCATATCATAATATCCGCTACCTCCAATTCTGTTGATAATGTATGGCCTTCCCAATTTAGTCCCAACTTTCCTTCCGTCTGAAAAATTTTCTTTAGTACTAGTTCTCCTTTCTAAAATCCTCTTTTCGGAATCTTCTTTCGGAAGCAAGTTCTCATTTCTGATTGTAGTTGGCCATTTAGATTAATGTCGTTTCTTTCTTTTCCTCAAGAAGGTCAAGATTTTCTTTCACCAGTTCCATATTATATGGATCGCTCAGACTTGATTTCATAGTTAGGATTCCAATCTCAACGGGTATATTACTTTTGTTCTGTATGTCAAAGTGAATGGGATTTCACCCGTTAACTCTCTAGGAGTGGTCTTGTATGCCCATAGTACTGCTAGTAGCTCTTCCAGCCATCTTCCTTTAGTTGATTCTAGCCGCTTTTTCAAACTTTCCAATATGATCCAATTCGATATTTTCGCTTGGCCGTTTCTTTTCCGGTAGTACGGTGTTTTCTTTGCCGGTTGTACGGTGGATAAAATCGGTTGATAATTTTCAAGACCTTACAGAAAGCTTTAACTTTGTTTCCTATGAAATGGAGCCCATTGTCCAAGACTAGTAGTCGTGACATTCTGTACCTGCATATAATGTTTTTCCATACGAACCCATTCACTTCGTCTTCTTGAATCCTAACGTATGCTTAAGCTTCAATCCACTTCATCAGCTAATACGTTGCAACCAACAAAAAGTGTTTGTGAGCAGGTGTCATGGGAAGTGACCCTATGATATCCAGGCCCTATTGCATGAATGGCCACACGCTTGCCACTGTGTTGAGCTCTCCAAGTGTTATTTTAACTTTGGGGGCAAAACGCTAGCACTTGTCATAGTTTTTTTAGAATTCTAATGCATCTTAAGCCAATAGTATCCCTCATTCAATATTTTGTAGGCAAATGATCTTCCCGTGGTATCATTTATCGCATATGCCTTCATGGATTTTCACTAGCACATATTGGGCATGTTTCACTCTCAAGCATTTTAGAGACAAACCTGAAAAAGACCTTTTATATAATGTCCCGTTGATTAAAGAATGCCTAGCACTTTGATGCATAATTTTTCATCCCAGATGTTTACATTCAAGTAGTGCTTTTTTATCTAGGTAACGGATTATATATCATCCTACCAACTAGGCTCCACCCTCGGCTTCCACGTCCGCTACAATTTACAACGAAAATTTTATACTTGGCTCCTTGAGAAATTCCACCAGCACGTTTCTTTTATAAGGGGGTTGTAGTGATGATCCCAAATTTGCCAATGCATCTATGTGACTGTTTTCAATCCTTGGTATCTGGTGGATCTCGTAGTTGTTTAGCAGATCCAATAGGCCTTTAGTTGTTGCAAATATTCCATCATCCTCGTATCTTTTGCTGTGAATTCTCCCATCACCTATTTCATGATTAACATGGAATCATAAATTATTTTTACTTTCATTACCTCGAGCTCCAGTAGCATACTGAATCTTGCTATCAAGACTTCATATTTCATTTCATTGTTTGATGCATTAAACCTGAAAAATATGGTGTGTACAAGAGTTTCTCCAAATGGGGTTTGCACCACTATTCCTACATCGGGCCCTTTGTTATTCAAAGACCCATTAATGAACAGTTTACATGATCCATTCTCTATTTTTGTCTCAAACCCTTTTCTTCTATGTTCTTCACTATGAGTGAAGTCTGCTACAAAGTTAGCCAACACTTGTCATTTGATGGATGTTCTTGGCTCATATCAGATTTCATATTGTCCAAGTTCAAATTTCCACTTTACCATTCTTCTGCTTATTTTTTAAGAGTGCAAAAGACTTCTGACGGGCGCCATCACTTGCTTGAATCACCTGAGGTGGTTCACTTGATCGAATTTCCCTTCATAACATATGAACTTGGGCTCCACGAATTTCTTGGGAACAGGGGCAGCCAGGATTTTCAGACTCAATGGAGAACGTGTAAGTTACTCAAGATCCACCTTTTCCATACTCCCTAGTTTCCTCATCTCCAACATCTCTTCTAGCACCTTTTTCATTTTCACTTTCGGCGGATGGGTTTCTCCTGTCATTTCCTTCATATGTTCATGAGAGTGGATTTATCCATCCTCTTGCTGCAAGTTACTACTGATTTCAGAATTTTCCCACCTAGCATCTTGTCTATCTGGTTCTGAACGTTCCCATACTATATTTTTTGTTCGTTGACTCACTTCCGCGCGCGTTTTCTCCCGATCCTAATAAAACGTGTTGATTTGGTCCTTGACCGTATGCCACGTTCACTGTTACGTTGTTCCATCTCATGCATTCCCGTCAGAATGGTTTGAAGCATCTCTGCTGGTGGTGTAGGTTGATCAACGTGATCGTTTCCATTTCCATTTTTGTTTCCCTCTTTGAGGCAGCGTTTGATCTAGTTCTGGGCATTTTGGGAGAGATTTTCTGAGTTTTCTGTCACTCTCAATGAAAGCACCAAAATGTAAAGGGTTTTTTTTGGAAATAGAAAAATTTATGACGAAAAATAATACTAACAGTTATTAGAGATTGAAAGAGAGAGTATGAGCGACAATGAACTCAAGAGTAAAATTTTTGCTTGGTATTCGATTGATTTTAAGGGGTGTACATTCTTGTATTTATACATGAAAATGATAACTAAGTGATAATAATAAACCCTCTTTTTCCATTGCAAGCGTTGCGAAACGGATAAAATATCAATCTTGCCATTTAAAAGAAATATTCCTTTTTTAGATCTCTTTTGTAACTGTCAAACGAATCTAACGGCTCTCATTCGATCATACTCTTTGATTAATTCTTCAGTCTAGATTTTAACACGTGTAAGATTGAGTTTTGGCTATTCAATTTTCATACACTATATTCTTAAACTACCCTTGTTTTGTTTACTTTGTTAATTATTAATTCTCTTTCATATCCTTCAAACATCTTCTATTTTCAAATCTAACTAGCAAAATTTATGGTATGATTTTAAGAAGAAGAATTTTAAGGTGATTAAGTAATTAACTAAATTTTTAAATGATTAAATAATATGTTATTAATTAATAGGTTCATATTTTATAACTCATTAAAATGATTTGACACCACTTAATCAAATAAGTGATCAATGTAGAATTACTCTTTTTAAAATATTGCTTAACTCTTGACATGTTGAAGAGTAATTGTCCTTAATGATCCCCTCACCATGTTTCATATATTGATTATAATTAACAATAATATTTTAAAAATAATAATATTTTTTGTTTGATATGGGACCTATAATCTTTCAAATGATATAAAATATAGCAGTTAAGAGTAACTCATTTCCTAGTTAATCAAAACTTTAATCTAATATTGGAATTAAAAAATTAAAAAGATCAACGTCGGGTTAAGAAACACTAACACTTCTATTTGTAGAGAGTGTCGGCGCCGGACATATGTCGGACACTAACACGCTTTCGACACACCAAATTCATGCCTCATTTTTTATTTTTAGACATGTGTCGGACACGCCAAAATAAGTTCCTGATATGTGTCAACACCTTTCAGACACTTTTTTGAAACTTTTTTAAATACTAAAATATAAATCATGTAAAATAAATTAACAATATTTTTAACTTGTAAATAAAGAAAGAGTAAGTGGTGCAAATAGAGAAGAAAGAAAGTCAGGTTTTAAAATATATTAAATTTAAAATGGTATAAAAATTAGATTTTAAATTGTCAAAACCTTTCAATTTTAAATTTTCTAAAACTAGAACTCAGTCAATTAATCGGTGACATCTTCAACTTGTAAGTTATTTTAATTCATCTTTTTATATGATTGATATTGTAATTAATATTTATGTAAATATCTATTTTCATATTTATATATATTATTATATATAACGTATCTCTGCATTTTACATTTAAAAAATAATATATCAATATGTCAATATCATATTATATCCGTGGTGTATTCATGCGTGTATTGATATTCAGGTTTCTTAGATGTCAGGTGATTTTTGAACGTATGAGGTGAGAGGTGAGGAATTTTAAGTTGTTAAGATTCCAGAGGACTGGTAATGGTCATGGTTTAACCTAACGATAATCACACATTAACTTTTTAAATTTTTGGTATTAATTTCAAATCTCCTGTAACTAGTTTGACCAAGAAGAATACTGGTCAAAGCTTATATCCCACACAAACCTTAACTAGCAAGGAGACTTAACTAGCAAGGAGACTTAACTAGCAAGGAGAGAATAGCAATGATGGGGAGCATGCTGACCCTACCATGTATAACTTTTTTTTCTCTGATGAAACAGGCTCGTAGGCTTGGAGTTGATGACTTATCCTTTTCTTTAACCAATGACTTCCTTCCTTCTCTCATTTTTAATAGATTAAACGTACTACTACTTTACTTTAGTAAGCTAGCAATGGCCGACATTAGTTAGAAGTATTCCTAATGATGGGACTCACTAGTATGTTAATATCAGTAGTAGATTCTAGTCTAGACTTCGGTTCATGGTGTTTTACTATTTTTTTTAATTTTGATCAATACTTTGAACACGTTTTGAATTTAATTTAGTTCTTAAACTTTGACTTAGTTTCAATTTAGTTTTAATATGAAATTTTAAAACGTGACAATAGGTGGTGATTTGTATTAGAAATTGATTAATCAAGCTTCGCTCACATAATTAACTGTAAAGACCAATTCAAAATAAATTGATTAAAAATGAAATTTAAGGACCAAAATATTGAAAATGAAGTTACCAAACGAGAATATATATGTATGGATATTTAAAATTATGACAAGTGTCATACTAAATTTGATGATTATCAATTCTTAATTTTGTATCTTTAGTTGAAAAAACTTAAAATAATTAAATAACTATGAAATATATAAATAACTAAATAATGATTAACTATAAAAAAATTGAATTGTGGATTAGAAAAATAAAAATGCCTATTGGAAAGGATTTTTATAATACAATAACAAAGTAGAGGTATGAGAGACTACTAGGACATGGTTCTCTCTTTTCTTTCCTAATCAATCTATTCTTGGTGGCTCCATTCTTCTTAGGTCATTTGGTAGCTCTTCATTACTAGAAGGAGTTAAAATCTGTATGAGAGGATATTCTCTATAGCTTGTTATAATTGGTTCAAGGGGCATCTCTACTAACTATTTTTTATTCCCTCTTCATCTTCTCTATTATATCTTTTTTTTACAGCTTCCATGTGCGTGAGCTTGTAATCGATAATTAATGAGTTTTTAATACATCAACTTCTAAGCTTCATGCGCTAAGCTTTTTTATTATTCTCTCTATCTAAATCTCATATTTTACATAGTATCAGAGCTCTAAGACTAAAGTCATGAGAAATACAACTGATCCAAGCAACAATACAGCCACCACGAACATTAACAATGCAGTAAACCCCGTTCCAGCTGCAGTACCTGTAAATCAACCAAATGCAATGCAAAACTCAGATAACTCAGTGCAAGGAGGTTATCAGTTCTCAAGTTTTTTTCAAATTCGTCTCTGTCTATCAAGCTTCATAGGAGCAACTTCCTACTCTGGAAATCTCAAGTGATCCCTGTTGTAGTGGGACACGGGCTAGATGAAATTTTATTTTGGGAAAGCATTTGTCCCCCAAAATTTGGTGAGAATGGTGAGTTGAATCCAACCTATAGGACTTGGTTAAGGTGTGACCAGTTGCTTTTAAACTGTTTAAGAGCCTTCATGATAAAGGGAGTGCTTGGTTCTATTATCAGCTACAGAACCTCTAGTGAGGTTTAGAGCTCACTAGAAAGAAATTTTACCAGCTTTTCTAAAGCACGACTAATGTATCATAAAGGAAAGCTTCAAGAAGCAACTAAGGACACTAAAACCATTAGTGAATATTGTGACTATGTGAGATCCTTAGCAGACTCTCTTGCTGTAGTATGACAACTTGTTCAATAGAAAGATTTGATTCTTCATATACTGGAAGGACTAGGTCTAGAGTATGACTGTGTAGTTATTAACGTAAACTCTAGAGTAACTAGTATGAGCCTTGAGGATGTTCAATCCTTACTGATAGGCCATAAAAATAGGTTAGAAAAATTCAATGCTACTCATTCAGCAAATATGAAGGCCACTGCCAACCTTACCACTTTAGCACCTTTTGGAAGAAAAGGACAATCAAGCAACTAGTCAAACTACTCGAACAATACTAACATCAAATACAACTTCTAAAGAAATGGAGCTATATCTTTCAATGGTAGAGGAGTAAGAAGAGGGGGCAAGTTTGGAAGAGGTGGTAACAGACTGATCTGCCAGTTTTGTGGCAAACCTGGCCATGGGGAAAATATCTGTTAGTACAGGCTTGATAGGAATGCAAACCCAAATTTTCAACAGCAACATAATCACCTGCATCAGAATTATAAAGCTCCCCCCTATTGCATTCACAACTGGACCAGAATCTATTGATAACTCTTCCTGGTATGTTGACAGTGGGGCAAATAATCATGTAACACATGACTTCAGCAACCTGAGCATTACTTCTGAGTACACAGGTCCATACATGCTTGCAGTTGGTAATGATAACCTCATTTTTATAACTCGTGTAGGTTCCTTACTTCTCAGAAAAAATCACACACCACTTAAACTGAAATTTGTCTTGTGTGCTCCCAAAATAACAAACCTTGTGAGTGTGTCTAGACTGACTAGAGATAATAATGTATTCTTAGAGTTTCATGATACATTTTTCTTTGTGAAGGAAAAGGAAACAATGATACTTCTTCTTCAAAGGATGCTTAAGGATGGCTTATACCAGTTGAAGCTTCCTACTAACAAGAAGATTCTTGTTTTGGCCTGCACTTTGGCTTCAAAGTTCCCTTCTATTTACGTCAAGGAAAGGTTTTAAATATTATATATACTTTATTGATGCTTTTAGCAAGTTCACTTGGACTTATCCTCTTAAACTCAAGTCTCATACTCTTGAAACCTTTATTATGTTTCAATCTATGGTTGAAAAATAATTGAACCTGCCTATAAAAACTATCCAAACTGACTAAGGTGGTGAATATAGGCCTTTCAAACCTTATCTTGCATCAAAGGGAATCATATTTACCCACCTTTGCCCCTACATTCACCAGAAAAATGGGAATACTGAGAGAAAACACAAGCAAATCACTGAAAATGGTCTAACCTTACTTGCTTAAGCATCTCTCCCACTTAAATTCTGGTGGGATGCTTTTTAATGCTCCACATACCTCATAAACATGATTCCAACTCCAACATTATCTCACAAATCACCATTTGAAGTTATGTTTAAACAGGATCCAAACTATCAGCCTTTGAGACTCTCTTTGTGTCTTTCTAGGTTATTCACCTGCTTATAAGGGGTATAAGTGTCTCCATAGCTCAGGAAGAGCTTACATCTCTAGGGATGTTCTACTTAATGAATATGAGTTTCATTTCTCATTCCAGTCAGCTTTCACTCATTCTCTACACAAAACACCTACTACCACTTGTTCAACTACACTATTACCTTTTACCTTTACCAAGTGCAAGTTAAGCTGCATCTTTTCTAGCATCAGATACCTCAACTAGAAGATCATCTTGAGACATCTAATTATGTAAGTCTCTCTCAGTATCCCTCTTTAACTATTTCTACCTCTAGTATACCTAGTCTTATTATTGATCATATTCCTTCTACACATATATTCAATCCTCCTAATATATCTCATGCTCTCCTACACATTAGTTCACTACAAACCTTCATAATCAGTTTGCTCTCAAAGATCTTGGACCACTGAACTTCTTTTTGGGCATTTAGGTTACCAGGACAACTTCTGCAATACACCTCTCTCAATCTAAGTATATCATTGATCTTCTCAGAATAACCAAAATGGATGGGGAAAAACCTAGCACTACTCCTGCTAGCGCATCTACCAAACTCTCTCTTCATGTTGGAGATCATTTTCCTAATGTCACACTTTTTAGGAGTACCATTGGTGCTCTTCAATACCTCACACTGACAAGACCAAAAATCTCTTTCATTATCAACAAGTTAAGCCATTTTGTTCACCAACCTACAATAGTGCACTGGCAAACCTATAAAGAGTACTTAGGTACCTCAATGGTACCATTTCAGAAGGCCTAACAGTGCTTCCTGCTTCTACTTTTCACTTACAAGCCTACTCTGATGTAGACTGGGCAAGTAACCTTGATGATAGGAAGAGTACATGTGGGTATGCTATTTATCTTGGCCACTCTCTCATCTCTTGGTCATCTAAGAATCAAAACTTGGTATCTAGATCAAGCACAGAAAGTAAGTATAGGGCTTTAGCAAATTCTACAACTGAATTACTTTGGTTGAGATCTCTTCTTCTTGAGCTTCACATGCCTCTTTCACTTCCTCCAACTATCTGGTGTGACAACCTTGGAGCTGCTACTCTTGCGTCTAATCCCATCATTCATGCACGATCGAAGCGCATTGAGATTGATCAACACTTTATCCGAGACCGAGTTCTGTCCAAGTTCTTGTAGGTGCTCTATGTTCCTTCTCATGATCAAACAACTAACATTCTCACCAAAATCCTCACAAATAACATATTTCACTTTCTCAAGGACAAACTCACTGTCACAATAGCTCCTGCTTCAGCATAACTTTAAGCCAAAAGTGGTTGAATACCCATTTTACCTTGAGGGGTGATATTAGGACATCATTCTATCTTCCCTTTCGTAGTCAGCCTATTCTTGGTGACTCCACTCTTCTTAGGCACAAAGGTGTTAAAATCTGTTAGAGAGGATATTCTCTATGGCTTGTTGTAATTGGTCTGATGGGCATTTCTACTAACTGTTTTTTATTCCCTCTTCATCTTCTTTATTATATCTTAACCTTTTTTACAGCCTCCATATGCGTGAGCTTGTAATAGATAAATAAGTTTTTAATGAATCAGCTTCTAAGCTTCGTATAGTAAGCTTTTTTATTATTCTCTATGTCTAAATCTTATATTTTACAGAGACTAAGAACTCAAGAAAAATGCTCTGATTGTATTGTATTCAATGTGTTTTTACATAGCCTCCTATTTATACATGATGATACGCTGCAACAAATTCTAAAATATTCTAATTATGTTGCCATATTTCAGGAAAACTGAGGGTATTCTACCGCCCTAGAATATTCATTTTTTTTTATTTTATTCCTTACGATCCGCTTAATCTTGTCCGTCAATTTCCATCCATCGATAATCCTTTATTTGACTTGTTGGAGATCATTTTATTATTTATTGATTGGTTAGGGGCTGAAAACGTGGAGGCCACGTGGTTTAGGAACCACACTTTGACCCTAGTTACACTCAACGGCACAATGTCATTGATATGTAACGTGTTTTTATTAAGTCGATGATGAGCTTTTCACTATCGTCATCAACATTACTGTATTGTTTCCTTTCTTTGATATGTTATGGCATGCGTTATGAGACTGACGTGTTCCCAACTCCATTAATTGTATCGGTGCATGTAACAGTGACATGGTAATGAATTCTTCTGTCACACCATTCAGGTGCCGCCCATTGATTTCAGCAACGTCTTTTCACTTCATGATGTTTAAGGTCATTCAATACATTTGGAATTTTTTTCAGATCCATGCCCTATATAAGGTTTTCCATCG
Source organism: Datisca glomerata (assembly GCA_003255025.1). Classification (NCBI taxonomy): domain Eukaryota; kingdom Viridiplantae; phylum Streptophyta; class Magnoliopsida; order Cucurbitales; family Datiscaceae; genus Datisca; species Datisca glomerata. The sequence continues at coordinate 1,036,101 of QANY01012022.1, read as the reverse complement.
TCACTTCCTCCTTTACTTATCCTACATTTCTACTGTAAGTATCTCAACTCCTCTCTCTTGCTTTGCTCTATTTTGTCTTAAGTCATTTTCACTTTAGAAAATGGTGAAGATACCATTTTCTCTCCTTTGATCCCTAGGGTTAGGAATGAAGCAGAGTTTAAGGAGTATGTTAGGATCTATAAGGATATCTTCCCTAATAACGTTCATTGTTCCCATGGTAAGAACATGACAATGAGATTCCCCTGCAGACCTCATGCCCATTTTACTTCCCATCCTATGTACATAGCACTAGGCTTTGAATTTTTAATATCTCATCTTTACCAAGAATTGTTTCATCATTATGGCGTGCTCTTTATTTTGAAGCCTTGAATAAACTACACAATTTAGACATAGGATTAGTAGAGCTTAGATTGACTTACTTAGTCAAGTCGCGAGGGGAGAACTATTATATGGCTTCCAGAACGGATAAAAGGTGGGCTCTTATAAAGGATCTCCTAAAAGGAGACAAAGGAGAGGACAGGGATGTCCTTAATATTTAGGGAAATTAGAGCGGTAAAGGCCGCTAGATTGTTCTCTGTACTTAGGACATTTTTAGTAAGTCATGCAGCATAAGCCCCGTTTCCTTAATCTTTACTTTTGACATATGTGTTTTCTTCTTTGTGTATTAACCGTTTCTTTATTCTCATTTTGACGGACAATAGGGCGAACATCAAGCCTCTACAATCAAAGGCGAACGTCAAACGCATCGAGGTGGCTTACCACTCTTAAGTTCGTAGCTGGCACCTCCTTCTGGATCTGAGGAGACAGGTTACAACAACATTCATTACTAACGCCCCAATTGTCACTTTTTCTTCCATTCCTACTGTTTTCATTCCCGCTACAATTCCTATTCCACCCTTCCATCGAATCACTCCCCACGCAAGCTTCTTCAGAAGACTCTTTTATGTCAACATATTCATAAGAAGAAGAAGACCTTGAACCCATCATCTATCACTGTGACGCCATGAGGAGGCCTAAGACCCTGATTGGGGACGTTATTGTACAGAATTTCCTTCCTCAGATTGATTGATCTAGCTCTTCCCTGGCCCCTATAATGAGCAGCGGGGATGTGACTCCTTCTCTAGTTATAAATCCCCTTGCTTGGGAGCCTCCCACTGTTGATGCTCCTCCATCTGTCAATCCTCATCAAGCAAATATCGAAGAGATAACTCCCTGAAGGTTAAGGCGATTCATCGGTGACCCACCAGTCTTCACTTTTGTGAGCTTCCTCAATGAGACGGACACAGCCTGAACCATTAGATGAGTGTTGGGGCTTTGTTTTATGTGTTAAGCCACGTCATTATTATGGTAAGCTTCAACCTTTTCTATTTCTTTTAAGTTTTGGATTTATTTTTACTAACATATTGTCTCTTTGTAGGCCATCATCCATCACAATGCCCTTCAAGAGTATACAGTCTACGCGAGAAAGTCATGATCAAATATTGTGGCAAGTTGGTGGAGGCTCGCTTTCATCTTGAGGGGTTTCGAGCTAAGTTAGAGCGTTTGAAGAGGGTCAAGTTTGAGCTTTAGGAGACTGTCGAAAAATAAGTGGAGGAGATCAATGTCCTCAAAGTAGAGAACTTCAAGCTTGATGAGGCTTTGAAGGCTCCGAACTTGGCTAAGGAGAGGCTGTCGGGGAGAAGGAAAATGAGATGGAAGCGCAGTTCCGAGAGCCCTTCGACGAGGATGAGCATGTCATTTTATAGCTTAGGCTATCATGATGCCATTGTATAGACTCCTCCTAGCGCCCCCTTTCCGATGAGCCGGTGACTCTTGTTCTAAGTCTAGTTCATGCAGATCCTCCAGCTAAGCTACTAAAGGACGGGACTCATGTCGTTGAGCCTTCTGATGATCCCCTCATCATTTCTTAATCTTTGTTTGTAACAGTCTTTCTTTTTCCTTCACCCTTTTTTTGAACTGATGTAATATTTTTTATTTAATCAATGAAGCTTTTGTTTCCTCATTTGCCTACTCATCAAAAGCATAAGTCTTGTAGACTCCGAGATGTACACCAACATCTTCCAAGTTAATTCTTAACACACTAGGACGAGTGTGTGCACGTAGAATATTACAACACGCTTTTTCTATCTCTATAAGTACTCAACACATGAGATCTAAAGATTTACTGAGAATGACTTTAGTTACACAATTATCTAAAAGTACGTGATTATTATTGTTTTAGAGATTTGATTAACTTTTAATTACAGAGAAAAATTACTCTGACACTAACTATGTTCTCTTCAACTCTGGATGAACTGATGAACTCATAATTCAACTGAGGCCATTAGAATAATAGATGTATCTTTTTTAGATAATGGGCATCAAATATTTAGAGGAAATTAAAAGTTAATATTTAATTTCAAATTGCCCAATACAGTGGGACACATTGTATAATAGTGCACACTTGCAGTGTCGTGTGGCACTGCAGCGCCTAGTGTTGTAGTGCCACGTGACACTACAGTAGTTCATGGTGATCTATGATTCTCAATCATTGATTGACACATGGTAATTACTACAAATTAAATTTATTTTAATCAGATAAATATATAGATATCAGTTAATTCAAAATTAACATATCTAATGATCTCGATCAACTAAATTATCTGTTATTTCATAAATAATAGATTTAGTTGATTCAAATTATTATCTAAAAATAATTTAATTATCTAATTTTGTAAATTAGATAGTCTATCTCACTTATGATAAGTATACATATATTTATGTAATTTATTAAGTAAGCATACATAATTATCTCATAATTATGTACTTGCCTCGGAATAAAAATTCATTTTGCAAGTTAGGCATTTTCTCATGTCCTGAAATATTCACACTCTAGACTCCGTAATATAGAGGTGAGTTGGGTACTATGAATTTATAATCTTAAGCTCCAATAAATTATATTATTAATTACACTCTTTAATAGCATAATATTATTTATTAATTTCATTATTATTCCACTATAAATATGAAATTGAACTCTTAGTGATTATAGAATATATTTACATAATATTCTCATGTAGTCCACTGATATAATCATTTCAAGTAGTTCTGTCCTCCAATTATTGATTCGTAAATTAGAGATGGTAAAAATTATCATTTTACCCTTCTAATACCTCTTGATCCTTAAGTACCATTAATCCACTAGTGAATGACTAAATTATAATTTTATTATAAATTTGAGCTCAATGAGCATTCAGTTTCAGAATTAACACTTAAAGATTAATACTTAAGAGAACCAATATACGGTCCGTTAGGAGATATTGGATTTCAAATCTTGTAAGATCATATTCTCAGCTATTCACATCACTAAATCTCTAAAACAAAAGTCACTAGCCTATTTTACAAATAAACCTCAACGAGTGAACCAAAAGATCCAGTAAACATACATATGAGTTCATGCCTACTCAGAATTCAGGCTGGATTACATATGATCATCGAATTTATGTGTATACAATCTTTTTGATAAACGAAACGTTGATAAATATATTAATTCAAATCAGTCCAGTCATATATAATCTCATTATATAAAGTACATTTACTAAGATATCTATATACATCAATGATTTGGATCTAGATCACATGCATTAATAATGCTTACTAAACCGTACTAGCAACCACTCATGAAAGATTTCATACTTTAATATATTGCTGACAATTTTATTCAAATCTTTGATCTTAATTATTTCGTACTAATACAAGGTCATAGTCTCATTTATGAATATGAAATTTTCATATATTTATATAAATTATTCAATAATAATTTAGAAGAACAATTATAAGAAAAATGTAATCCTCATTAAATTTTATATCAAACTGTCAATACAAATACTTTGAGGGCATAACCTCCAACAATCTCCCACTTGCCTTAAAACAAATGTGACATTTCTCTTAATCCCATGTTATGCATGTGACACTCAAATGACCTCGCAAGAAGTCTCTTTGTAAAAAGATCAGTCAGGTTCTGTTCTGACGCTAACTTCATAATAGTCTCATCCCCTCGATGTACGATCTCTCTAACAAAATGATATTTCAATTTTATGTGCTTGCCCCTCTTGTGACTCATCAGTTCCTTGGAATTCACTACCGCCCCACTATTGTCACAGTACAGGATCAATGGCTTGTCTATATCTGGAACAACTTCCAGATCAATATAGAACTGTCTGAGTCATACCACTTCTTTCGCAGCTTCATAAGCGGTTATATATTCGGCTTCCATAGTGGAATCTGCAATGCTGGATTGTTTAATACTTCTCCAGACTACAGCTCATACATCTAGGACGAATACTGATCTAGACCTCGACTTTCGACTATCTCTATCTGATTGAAAATCAGAATCAGTTTATCCAGTGGGATTCATGTCTCCACCTGAATAAACAAGAATATAGTCTCTCGTTCTCCTAAGATACTTGAGAATGTGCTTTACTACAATCCAGTATTTCAAACCTGGATTCGATTGATCACGACTGATAATTTTCACTGCATAAAAGATGTCCAGCCTCGTACATAACATGGCATACATAAGACTTCCAACTGCTAAAGCATATGGACCTTTCTCATATCTTCTTCCTCCTAAGGTGTCTTAGGACATCGTTCCTTGGAGAAGACAATTCCATGCCAAGTTGGTATTTGACCTTTCTTGAAATTCTCCATAGAGAATCTGTCCAGCACCTTATTAACATAATATGCTTGAGAAAGTGTCAAGAGCTTGTTCATTCTATCCCTTAGGATTTGGATGCCTAGAACATTGCTCGCTTATCCCAAATCTTTCATTTTATAATTTCTCAGTTAACCACTTCTTTACCTTTGACAAAGTTTCTACGTCATTCTTCATGAGTAGAATATCGTCAATATAAAGAACTACGAAAACCATTATCTTATCTTTGATGCATTTATAAACACAGGCTTCGTCAACATTTTGCTCGAAGCCATAAGACTTTATAATCTCATCAAAGTAAGAATTCAAGATCTAGATGCTTGCTTTAATCTATAAATGGATTTAAGCAACTTGCATACTTTTTTATCTTACCTATTTTGTACGAACCCTTCTGGTTGTATCATATAGATGCTTTCTCCAAGAGAGTTATTCAGAAAATCTATATTGATGTTCATTTTCCATATCTCATAGTCAAAACTACTGGTTATGGACAAAAGGATGTGAATGGGTTTAAGCATGACCATAGGGGAGAATGTCTCTTCATAATCGACTCCATCCATTTGTGTATAACTGTTGGCTACTAACCGTACCTTGACATCTTCAGATGGATCTACAAGTTCCCAGACAGAATCAGAATACAGTAGATTTCATTTCCTAGTTCATGGCATCTTGCCATTTCTCTTTCTCAAGATCATCCATTTCTTCTTCATAAGATAATGGATCATCATTATCAGTGTCCGACATTAAGACATGTGCTTCTAGATTGCAGTGAATTGGTTATGTCACAACCCTCCAACTATGACGTTGCATTGGGGTTTCCTTTTCATGAAATGTGATTTCTCTGGTTTGTCATTTATCAATATAAATTGAAGGTGTTCTGATCTTATCAGACGTTAATTCCTCGAGAACTACATTGCTTCGAGGTTTGTAGTTTTCCATCATGTTCAAGGAAGGTGGCATTTGTCAATACAAACACCTTTTTATCCTTGTTCCTATAAAAGTACTGACCTCTAGTCTCTGGAGCATAGCCAACGAATATGAATACTTCATACCTTGAGTGGGTGTAAGAACGTGGGCTGGACACCCCCATATACGAAAATGACACAAACCGGGTATAGAGTCGTTCCAGAACTCTAAAGATATCTTTCTCACAGACTTAGAAGGCACTGCATTCAAAATGTATGTTGTCGTGTGTAATGCATATCCCCAAAATATAAGTGGTAGTGATGAGTAGCTTAACATCGACCTAACCATATTCAATAAAGTTCGATTTCTCCTCTCTAAAACACTATTTTTATGTGGCATTCTAGGTATTATGAGTTGGGATAGGATTCCATACTCTAACAAGTAATCCTTGAATTCTATATCCAAGTATTCACCACCTCGATCTAATCGAAGGGTTTTCAATGATTTACATAATTGCTTTTCAGCTTCAGCTTTGAAGTTTTTAAACTTTCTAAAAGTTTCAGACTTTCTTTGCATTAGGTAAGTATAACTATACATTGAGTAATCGTCAATAAAAGTAAAGAAATACTTATACCCACATATAGCTTGTACATTGATCGGTCCAGTGACATCATTATGGACTAGTTCAAGTGGTTCCTTGGCTCTTTGGCCATTTCTAGAGAAATGGAAGAGTTCCAACTTTTACCTTACAGGATTCACAAATAGGAAGAGTTCCAACTTTTAGTTCTCTTAAAACACCATGCTTTGTTAACCTGTTTAACCTAATTAGATTAATATGTCCTAACCTAAGATGTCAAAGATATGTGTTATCATCGTCATGAGAAACTCTTTGTCTTTTGTTACTTTTAGGATTTTCCACTTAAAATAATTTAAAATTATTTAACGCACATTCAGTCAGTTCAAGCATATACAGTCCGTTTATAACTTTAGCATGACAAATATCGATTCTATTCTTAAAAATAATAAACTCTTTATTAATAAAAAAACTTCAAATAATTGTTCTTGCAAATATGAAAGACAAATCTAATTTCTTGAAACCCAGGAATATAATAAACATTGTTCAAAAATAAATAATTATATCCAAAAGATAAACGGATTATCCTTAATGCTTTAGGTGACACGAGCGCACCGCTCCCAACTCTTAAAACGACATCGCCATTAGCCAGCTCTCTTGATGAATCAAGCATTTGCACAAAATAACTTACATGTTTAGTAACTCCTGAATCAAGTATCCAGGATGATAAAACACATTCCACTAAGCAAGCTTCAAATATAAGTAAATCATATTTACTTTTATTTTTCAGCTCGGAGAGATACTTGTTACAATTTCTCTTTAAATGACCTTCAACCCTACAGTGGAAACATTTTCACTTGGGCTTGTTGTCGTTATTGTTCTTCTTGACTTTCGATGATGTCTTGGCTTTCTTTCATTTTTCATTCTTACTCTTATCCTTACCATTGTTCTTCTTCTTTTTCTTGTTCTTAGCAATATTGGAAGAATGCTTTTTCTCAATAACATTTACCTCGCCCTCTTTGATCATTCTAAATTTGAGTGACTGAAAAGTCTGCATTTCATTCAACAATCGGGTCATGTTAAATTGCAACTTATTTATAACATAGTTGGTCGTGAATGCAAAAAAAGATGATGTGAGCGACTCAAGTATAATGCTAACTTGAGTCCGCTCATCAATCGTCGCCCCATGTACTGCTGCCTCGTGCATTATGTTGATCATGTTCAAAACATGTTCTCGCATAGAAATACACTTTCTCATCTTAGTCGTCATATAGCTCCTAGTGGCCTCATCGTCTGTAGAGATTCTATAAGCTCATAGGTTGACTCCATGCTTTCAGGCTTGGTTGTCAAAACATCATTCATGCTCACAAGCATGCAGCACTTCGCCTTGTTGTTTATATGATCCAAGCATCATATTTGTCCCTAACATTTTTAGGGGCATTAGCATCGGGCCTTAGAACATTCCTCAATAATAAAAAACTTATGGTTCTCACAAATCAGCATTAAGTTCATATTTGATTTCCAGCCTACAAAATTATCACCATTCAATTTTCTAAGAGCGAGTAAAACTGTAATAGAGTTGCCCACGGTAGACATAATAATGATAACTAAAATTCAAAACACACAAGATTCAATATATTTTATAAATATCTCGAATTTGAGAAGTAAACGTGATGCATGAATGCAACATAATAAACACACAAATTTAACAATTACTAATCACAATAAAATAACCTCACGATTAATGTGTTACCTTAGGGTCAGTCATATTTCTCAAATATTGAAGTCACAAATAATAGAAATTCTCCTCCTTATGTCCATCTTCATAATTTTCAGTTTTGAACAAGATCCTATTTAATTAGGAAAAAACTATTTTTCTTAATTAAAACTAATTTATATAATTATCTCTTTAAATATAGTTGACTTTGACTTAGTCAAATAAATACTTTATTTGATATGGTCAAATCCAATCAACCTATTAATTTCTAATTTTAATAAAATTAATACTTAATACTTAATTTTAAAATAAAATTAATACTTAACACTTAATTTTAAAATAAAATTAATACTTAATACTTAATTTTAAAATAAAATTAATTTCAAAATTTAAAAGGATAATTGATGGACTTAGAGTTATCATAAAACTCTACAGTGATAGGGTTGGTTGGTATTAAGGTTTGTGCGAAACTTCCTTAAATGTGACAAAAGTGGCCACCAACCACCATCACCGCCTTCTGTCACCGACCACCGCCAGCCGCCGCCGCTGGAGCCAATTTTTTGGCGACGTCGCCAGAACAGTAAATTTCGGTGACATTGTGGGTAATCATTAATCGGCGGTGCCAGCACCAAAAATCTAATTTCCGGTGTCGGCGCCGTAATTCTAAAATAATTCATATTTTTTTTCCTTTTCCTCTGTAATTCATCTCATGCGTTCTTCATCTTCTCATGATCGGAATAACTACAATAAATATTCAAAATAAAATTAGAAAAAATTTTACTCTTCAAAATGGTTTACACAAGATCTAAGAAAAAATTAAAGGAACAAAACTTAACCCAATAATCACCATATAATTAGTGATTCATTATTTTCCATACATTGAAAAACATAATCATCCATTCATTCATAGATACCTCTTATTATATGAATAATGCAAGAAAACTCACGCATCACATATCAATATATAAAGACTGGTCTGATACCACTTGTTGGTCATCGCGGCGTGTGAGAAGCAGAAGCGTGTGGCACGTGGCCATTTAAAAATAAAACTTTTACTAAAGATAGAATATTTTAACAAAACAAAACTTGCTCAACGCCACGATAACTAACTAATTTTTTTTCTTGAAAACTCTTTTTCAATCAGTCAAGATCCATCATATATTTATACGTTAAATCTATAATATATAAAGTTAGGAATCATATATCTCTTGTAGTCTATATCAATCATCCTTGTGAAACTGATCGATTCTCCATCCCACAAAACCGTTCCAACGATCAGTATACTCTGAGATCCACACCAAGATCTTCCAAGTCAATTCGCAATGTATTAGGACGAGTGTGGGTACGTAGAATATTACAAGACACTTTTTCTATATCTAGATGTACTCAACACATGAGATCTAGAGGTTTACTGAGAATGACTTGATTGAAACGATTATTTAAAAGAACGCGATGACTATTCTTTTAGAGATTTGACTAACTTTTAATCACATAGAAAAATTACTCTAACACTAACCATGTTCTCTCTTCAATTCTTGATGAACTCATAAATCAACTCTGGCCATTAGAATAATATATGTATCTTTTCTAGATAATGACATATCATATATTTAGGGATAATTAAAATTTAATATTTAATTTCAAATTGTCCAATACAGTGGGACTCATTGTATAATGGTGCACAACTGCAGTGCCACACAACACTGAGTTGGCGTAACCTATCACAATGTCTCATGGCATTGTGTGTCCATAATATAACCCTACTAAGGGTCGTGGTGGTCGTTACAACTTACAGTCTCCCATCGACATTTTTTCAATTGTTGATCGGTGGAGGATATTAACTACATGTCCATAATAGATTGAAACTCTCCTTAAGAGATAGTTCCCAACTTGAATTGAAATCACCAAAGCCTCATTATGATGTATGTCATGATCCACAAAGTCCAAGCCATCGAAAATGAGCGGCAGGCTATCATGATCTCTTGTTGCGCTTTCCTACTGCCAATATACACTCCTTGTTGGTTTTTTTATGGTACACTTTGTGTTCCTTCCTCATGGTACCTTCCAATTCCATCAAAAATTAATTGTATCAACAATCTGCAGCAACTCTTTATCCTAGTGTTGAGTCTCTCTTCCCGTCACTGGTTTCAATTTTTTTAACACATATTGCTAGAGGTAGCCCTATTTCACCAATTCTTCAATATAGTCTTTAATTCGTAGCAGTCTCACCACTCGATCGTCACAATTTTTCACCTTAGTCATCTCGTCTTTGACATGGTGCATGTATTCTCGTAGCGAATATCCTTTCTTGATAGAGATTGTTAGAAGGTAATCCAAATCTTCCATCATGGAGCGGTATGTAGAGAACTTTGATCATTCGTCTGTTGTTCCCTAGATCTCCATTTTGACAGCTTCATAATGCATTTCTTCTCCTCTTTCGAAGAAATGTATGTGTGTGCCACATGAATGTTTCTACCATCATAATTATCAAAAGGGGGAGAGTTTGGGACCAATCCCAGCCTGAACGCTACCCTCACCACTTGATCATCACAATATTCCACCTTAGTCATCTTGTCTTTTAAAATGGTATGTGTATTCTAGTAGCAATTCTCCTTCTTGATAGAGATTGTTAGAGTGTACTCCAAATCTTCCATGACAGAGCGGTAGGTAGAGTACTGTTCTAAAAAGATATACGACATAGTACTAAAGTTATCAATTGAACATGGTGGAAGAGAGTGATATCACTTTAGGGCGCTACCGTCTAGGCTGGTCGGGAACATCCAACACATGAACCATTAGATATATCTTGCCTTCGTAACACTTGAACTTTAGGGCTATGAATTGCCTTGAGATTGGTTTAGGGAGTATCTGCGGGCATAAAGGCGAGCATTTGAGTGATTCTAGATCAGTTATGCCCATACTCCCCAATTTATGCATTTCCATCATATTTCTTCCCATTTGCTTCCTTCTTATTATCTTTAGAATGAACCTCAATATCTTCCTGCTGTGCGTTATGACTTATGTCTAGGTTAATACATCTAGCCATCTGAGCATATCATTCTACATGTCGGTTTCCCAAATTCTCATGTTCTACAACATCCGTTGGTTTTCTCACTCTGGCCTATGTTTTTGCGACGTCCTGTTATAGAGATACAATCTGCTCCAACATAGTTTGTCAGTATGGCTTGTATCATTCCCTAAATCTGTAAAGGTTTAGGCTGGTCGACATAACATGCCTTGCTTTTATCATTGAGACCTATGTTTGATCTACTCCTACACATCTTACTTCCCACTCTTGAGTTTTTGATACACTTGTCAATGAAAGTACTAACGGCATATTATTTTCACAATACAATAAGAAAGTAAAAGTATGAGAGAGAAAGAACTAAAGAAAAATGCCTTGATTGTATTTGTATTCAGTGTATTTTTCGAGATTAAGTGGCCTCTTGTTTATACACGAAAATAAGTTATAATAAATTCTAGAACATTCTAATTTTGTTGCCATATTTTTGAAAACCTAAGGATACTCTATGCCCAGGAATATTCCTTAATTATGTTGATTTTATTCCTTGCGATCCGCTTAATCTTGCCTGTCGATTTCCATCCATCGTTCGTCCTTCATTTGACTTGCTGGAGATTCGTTTCTTATTTGTTGATTGTTCTAGGGCTGGCAACATGGCGGCCACGGGGCTTAAGAACCGTACATCTATAAATAAATTATTAACCATTGCATCTCACCTATTTAATTCTTAAGATAATTTAATTAATGCATCAACAAAAATTTAAATATTTTTATTATTTTAAATTCTTCCAATCAAGACTTTTTAATAAATTCATATATATGATCCAACTAAAAGTCTATTTCCTAAAACTATATGTAATAAATATAAAACAAATATGAATAGTAATATAGAATCAACTAAATAAAATGTAAAATCAAACGGATCAATTTTTAAACTAACAAACTCAATCGGTTTGCCCTATGCAAAAGATTTTATTTTTATTGCATAAATTCATATGTTGGCACTTAATAACCAACATTTTCATATAAAAAATTACCCTAACAATTTCACACACAGAATCTTTTCATATGCTCCAATTTGAACTTAATTAAATCTTTATTACAATTCGGGTATGGCATAAGGCATTACAAGCCTAAATTTTCTTTTACACGGAAACTGAAATTGTGAACGATGTTTTTTACCAAAAAAAATTGTGAACAATGTTGCTAACATGTAAATTTTGTGAATTTAAACTTCGAAACTCTTCGAAGAAACATCATACTTTTCACCCTTGAAGCTATTTCAAATGTATTTATATATATCATATCAAGTTATAAGATTTTTTTTCAAACTAATACATATAAGAATTTTAACATACTTAATTATGAAATATTATTAGATCATAGGTTTAAATAATTTATACTCCTAATATATTCACTACAACAAAATATGAATAAATATATTGTTTATATAAATTTTACTTAGTCAATTACACATATCCATTTATAATTATATTACATATTGCCCTTAATTTATAATTTTTAACTCTGCCATTGATCATAAGCATTTATTGTCAAAGCACCAAACTTTGAGAAATATTTTTGAATGATTATGTTCTTATCTATAATTTATAGAAACATTTTAAGGTGATTATGTCCTTATTAACATCTTAAATTATCTTACTTGTCACTCAATTAATATGCTAGGTTTTACAGGTTTCCTATCAAGCTAATTAAGATTCATCTTCATAAAAATAAAAATAAATTTATCTTTCCTATCATTTTTAAATCATTACTATAATTTTTCATTCATTATTACTTGCACAAGAAAGAATAAAAATTTATCTCTAATGCTCATATGATTCTACTTCCCTGTAAAGTCCCTAAAATTTCACTCATTACATTTTGTATTTTCATTATTTTAACTTACCTTTAGATTATTACTTTTGAATTGCATTTAGTTCTTTTTATACTTCAAATTTATAAATTACATTATACTTTCTTATTCCAATGAGTTGTGACTTATCGTCTGAAGAAGTCTATATTTATCACTAAACACTAATTTAATTCACTGGACTAGGTTTCATCAATTGAGAAAGCTTAGGTTTATCATATAGAAATCATTAATAAATTTTGAATAAGAGAAACTATCTCTTAATATGATACAATAATTTATTAAGAATATGACATGTTGGTAAAATAAAACTATTTTCTATATTATTCAAATTGCACTAAAATATTAATATCATAAACAAGCTATTATTATTACTACTTCACTTTTAGTTTAGATGTAGAATAAATTTTAAAGATAATGGTGTATTTATTTCAATGTTAATATTAATTTAAAATTATATGTATAGTTAAATTGGTTGAATACGTGGGAAGCACGTACGTGTCGACTAGTTTATTAAAAAGACCCCATGAACAATAATTCTCTAGTAGAACACTAGATTGTTTACATTAAAAGATTGAAATTTTTTGTTTAAGCTAAATCTTAATATACTAGTCATTTTCTACTTGCATTGCACGTGATATAATAGTTTAATACGTATAATATTTCTGTGTCGAATGCTTTAATACTATTTATAGTAGATGAAACTATTAAACTGGTGATAAGTTAATAAAATTAGATTGACTAGTTTTTTCGTGTTAAAATACGTGCAGATCAGAATAAAAAAGAAATATTTTATTTTGTCAGAAGTATGAAAAGACTGAGAGATCAAAATTCAAAGTTAATAAATTAATAAACACAGTAACTTTAAAAGTTATCTTAATTTATTATTAATTAATAAAAGGTAATAATTAATATTAAAAAGTTTAGTTAAAATATTTTTGTTTAATTTTATTAAGTGAACCCGTAATNAATAAATACTTAAAATTTATTATTGAATTAATATCTTGATAGTTATTTAAATTTTTTTAAAATTTTCATTATCTTAACACTTTTAATATATTATTATTATTATATTATTATAGATGAAGAGCCGTCGAGCATAATTTTAATCGCAGTTTGACATAATTGAACTATAATAATGGTTGCACGCCATAAACACCATATTGTGATTTTTTAATGCATAACATAAAGTATACTAAAAATATTCAATTTTTATACTAAAAGCTGGCTCCGATAGGAAATTTCTGAGCCCGTCCCTAGTCAAACCATCTTTATCGTTCGAATCAACATGCTTTAAGTGATAATTTATACGGAAATTAGAGAATATGTGTATTTACAATATTAATTGTACAATTTACTCGTTTAATGTGTTCTAAGTTACATAAGAGTGTTCAAGTAATTACGTGCAAATAAACTGTTCACGTTTTACTTAACAAGCAAATAATTTTTTCTTTTAAATTTTTTCTCACATTTTCAATTAATTATAACTAGTAGATAGTTAGACACCCCATTCCTAATTTATGACTAGGTGAATGATGTGGGAATAATCAAGTCATGGGAGTTCATAAAAAAAATTTGTAAAAATTACGTTATAAATTTAAGAAGAATGAAAAAATATAATTCAAACTTATTTTCACTAAGATACAAGTGTGGAAACTAAATCAACTATATGAATTCAATTTATTGAGTTCTCCGAAACTAACTTGTCTCACAAGGATTGTCAATTCGTATTTAAAAAGAGACTAAACATTCATTTATTCATTCGTCCATACGCCTCTATGACAAGTCATGCCAATGTCAGCTTCTTGACGCTTTCTCACCCAAAAGACAACAATATCACGTGACAGGTTTGAGCTTAGTTAAGTTTTTGTAGTAGTTGTTATAGCAAAGCCACCAAGCTTTATTTTTGTTTACTTTAGTTTGTTTACTATTTTGTTTTTCTTTTTTTTTTAAATTAAAGAAAAGGAAAAAAAATTGTATGCATGGTCATAAGTCTCTAATACCTAATTTAGAACCTATAGATAGTGAGATTGAGAGAACCTTTCGTAGAAGAAAATGAAATTTCATTTAAGTATCAAATCAAATAGTTATTAAGGATAAAGTGTTCGCTAGAATGGCTGAAGATGTAGAATGAGTAGGGAAAACTATTTCTGAGATTACTTTTGTCTATTAGCTAATGTGAACATGTCATGCATTCAATATCCACAAGTAGCCGCTAGGAGCTTTGAATTGAAACCTAGTGTCATTAATTGTCTCCTATCTTGTTTGGATGATGAAGTGTCATACAATCATTTAAATGATTTCTATGTTCTGTGTGAGATTTTTAAGTATGAGAATTTCTCCCCTGGTCATGTTAAGCTTCATCTATTTCCATTCTCTTAAAAATAGAGTTAGATCATGTAAATTTTAACGATTACTTTGTTAATGCGCGTCTCTCTCTAAGTGAGAGTGTCTCTCTCTAGGCGATTGTTAGTGTTTAGAGTTTTTTCTTTTGCTCTTCCCCTCCTAAGATGGAGCATTCCTTATGGTAAATCTTAATGACAATAATGGTGTTGAGGAGGGAAGCCTACTAGATGTTGTATTGGATTGGATGCTTTATCTTAGGGATTGGTCCTTTGTCTAAATTGAGGTCTTGCTTTTAAAGGCACAACTGGTGGTGTTGAGTTATGGGAAGGCAATGTCAAAGTCCTACCTTTGGGAGAGGGCTCTAAAGACCAATATGGTAGAGACAACCTCATTGTAGAGGAGGAACTCCCCGAGGTTAGTGTAGAAGATGGTTTTATGGATTGTAATGTTAAGAAAGTTTCTGATGAGATGACTTTAGCTAGAGAAAAAATTGTGAGGAATCTCGAGATCATGTTGAAATACCAGCCTGAATGCACTATTCATAATGTGCTAGGAAACAGAGGCTTCGTTTGGCAGTCATGATAGTTTTGGATAGTATTATACTAAACTAAATCTATCAGATTGGACTAACTATATTGTATTAGATTAAATGGTGTAGTCCAATGCTTGGTGCTATATCGGTAAAAAATTATACTACTTGTATAATTTGGTACATGATAGTACTAGATTATAAAATTATCTTTTATCATCTATTCATGAAGCTACATGTTATTTTGTATTTTCGTTCACAAACAAAAATATTTAATATTTTCAAGTAGATAATGCATTCAATTTCTTGAAAATATACATAAATAATATTAATAGATGCATTCAATTATTAAATAAAATGTGAATATTATCTAAATATGTGAAAAAAAATATATCAAAATAAAATTCAAACCCTAAAAATCCTAGCATGACATCATCACATTAAAATTTCATAAGTAAAAAATTCTTTCATTTTTATTAGTAGACGAATTTGAAATAACTTTCTGTCTCTTAGTCCCGCCCAGTCTTAATGATGGGGATCGTACTAGATAATACGATGATAGGAGTACTATTTAGTCTCATCGTATTAGTTACTCCAGATAAACTATCAAGCCGAACGAAGATAACACTAAAATAGTATTGTCAAGTTTTTAGTATCGTCCAGTACTTACTACCAAACAAGGCTAGAGAAGGAGGCAGCAAGACTATGGATTGAAAAGTAGGCTTCTAGCCTTGGAGCTTCAAGCTCAATTATGGTGGTTGTTACCTCTAACATGGTGGTTGAAACCCTGGAGTTAGAGGTAGAAGATGATGTTGGCATTGATGTAGTGGTTGACATGAGTGAAAGCCTTGAACAAAGAGACAAAAGTCACCTTTTGGTAAAACTGCCCCTATCTCCTCAAGAGGTACGTTTGTCCCCTCTTTGGATAAACGTGATCCTACACACCTTGGTAACAAAACCCACCAATTTTCACTGAGCCCCAAGAAAAATAGGGTCTACAATAGCCACCTCAAGTCAGTGAATAGTGTCCATGTAGAAGAGTCCCCTAGAGCAGTTACTGATACTGTAACCAATCCTCTGGCTAATGGCTCGAGCCATGCAATGAGCTTAAAGCTGGTCCATGAAAGCACTCATGGGATGAGAATGTCAAACGATGGAAGCCAACCAAAATGTCTCTCTTATGTTGAGCCTGTAACCAAAGGAAAGTCTACCCAAGTAAATGCGCATGCTGATATAATTGTAAAAGCTAAGAAAGCTTGGAATTCTAGCATGGTTGGATACTTCATTGACAGAAGACTCCTTTTCCCAATGGTCAATCATGCTGCCTATCTGCTATGAGGTAACAGGGGATTACAACATGTGTTAGCTACTGACTCTAGGTTCTACTTCTTCAAGTCTGCTTCTATTGAATAGAGAGATTCCATTATCGATGAGGGACCTTGGCATCTTGTGACTATGGGTTCTACTTCTTCAAGCTTGCTTCTATCACTACTACATCTTGTTATGGTGAAGGCTTGGCATGAGAACATGAAACTTACTAAAGAGGCTATGTAATCCATTCCTATTTGGATCAAGTTTTAGGGAGTCCTTTTAGAATTGTGGAATGGGGAAGACCCGAGTAGAATAACAAGTGTTGTTGGCATCCATTTGTTATTGATACTATAACAGATAATTGCACTAGAGTGTCCTATGCTAGAGTGTGTGTTGCTTCAACTTTGCTATTTAGGATCAGTCTTGGACCCTATTAGGAGATTTTAATGTTGTTAAACACCCCTCTAAGTAGGTTGGGGGATGAGGGCACTATAGACTTTATGGTTTGTACTGATAACCTTGAGGTAGAAGATTTGTGCTCTGGGGGTGTAAGTATACCTGGACTAATAAAAGGGATGGTCTGACTACTATCATGAATAAAATTGATAGGGTTATGGTTAATGAGGCTTGGATTAGGTCTTATCCGGACTCTTATAATCTATTTCCCCCTAGTATCTCTGACCACTGCCCTGCTATCCTGAAGATCAACTTAGTCTTTACAAAGGCTCTTACTACATTTAAGTTTTTTTTATTTTTCTGCTGAGAGTGATGAATTCTTACCTTAGTCAGTAGGCCTAGGCTTCTAGTGTGTATGGCTCTCCTATGTATAGGCTATTTAAGAAATTCAAGCTCATTGAGTTAACTCTTAAAGATCTCAATAGGTCCTTTTATTCCAGTATCTTTGCTAGAGTTGCTGAGGCTAGAATCAATCTTGAGCAGGCCCAAACTGAGTTATTATCCAAACCTTTTTTTACAGTGATCTGCAGGAAATTGAAAAGGTTCTTTTCCTGGACTTTATCTCTCTCAGGTAGGCTGAGGAGAGCTTTCTTATATAGAAATCCAGAGCTCAACGGGTTAGTTTGTGGGACAACAATATTGCTTACTTCCATAAGCTGGTTAAGACGAACAAAATTAGAGCTAGGATTGTATAGTTGTAGGATGAAAATGGTAACTCTATTACCAGGGATGATATTAAGAGGATGATAGTGTAGCATTATGTTGACCTACTGGGCACTCAAAGCAATGCTCACAATGTTGATTGGAGGGTCATCTAGTTAGCTTACCCAAGAAAGGTTAATCTGATGCAAGCTACCAATGTCTACATTCTTATCACTAAGTTTATGATCCATGAAGCTTTTCACTCCTGCAATGATGTAAAGATTCATGGGTCAGATGGGTTTACTTCTATTTTCTTCAAGAAAGTATGGAATGTGGTAGAAGTCGATGTCTGCAGGGAAATTCTGGACTTCTTTAACAACAATGCTTCTCTGAACCTGATCAACTATAATCATTTCTCTTGTTCCTAAGGTCGGTCAACCTCAAACAGTGAATGACTTCAGGCCTATTTCTTGTTGTCATATGCTCTATAAGTGTATTTCCAAGATTCTTGCTAATAGGCTAAAGTGTGTCCTCCCTTCTATTATTAGCCATGACCAGGGTGCTTTTGTCTCTGATAGGAGAATTGCTAACAACATCTTTCTCTCTTAGGAGCTTATCATGAACTATCATAAAAGCTACAATATTGCTAAATGTACCCCTAAAGTTGATCTTATGAAGGCTATGATTATGTTAGCTGAGAGTTTGTTGCTCATGCCTTGGATTACATTGGGATTCCCTCTCTCTTCTACAAATGGATCATGGTTTATATCTCTACTACCTCATTCTCTATCAACATCAATTGTGAGATGTGTGGATACTTTAAGGGTGCTAGAGGGCTGAGGTAAGGGGACCCCATCTCCCTTTATTTATTTATCTTTTTTATGGAGGCTATTACAGGCTTGCTCTAACATACCTCCACCATTTCTGGCTTCCAGATCCATTGGAGATGCAAGGATCTCAGCATTGGCAACCTATATTTTTCTAATGACCTTATTTTCTCAAACTACAAGGTTGATTAAGAAGTGTCTTGAGTTATTTCACTTGATGTCAAGCCTAAAGCCAAACCCTGCTAAAAGCCAGGTTTTCTTCTTAAGGGTTTCTGAGCACCTAAAGCTTAAGTGTTTTGAGTTGCTGGGCTTCTAGTGTGGGTAATTCCCTGTTAGGTGCCTTGGTATGCCTCTAGTGTCTACAAAACGTGGAAAGAATGATTGTGCTAAATTGGTTGACACGATTGACAGCAGAATTAAGGTTTGGGAAGCCAAGCACCTCTCCTCTATTGGCAGGCTACAACTTGTCCAGTCTATGATTATGGCTATCCAAGGGTTTTGGGCTGGTATTTTTGTTTGTCATAAAAGGGTTCTTAGGGACATTCAGTTCATCTTCAGCAAGTACTTATGGTCAGGCAACTCTATGAGGCACACCTGTTCTAAAGTTAGTTGGATGGATGTTTGTCAGCCTAAGGAGAGTGGGGGTTGGGACTTAAGGAATTGGTCACTTGGAATACAGTTGCCACTGCCAAACACTTATGGTATCTCATCACTAACCCCACTGGCTCCATTTGGAGCAAA
Source organism: Datisca glomerata (assembly GCA_003255025.1). Lineage (NCBI taxonomy): Eukaryota > Viridiplantae > Streptophyta > Magnoliopsida > Cucurbitales > Datiscaceae > Datisca > Datisca glomerata. Next base: position 1,016,464 of record QANY01012022.1, on the reverse strand, counting down.
TGGTGTTGCACTCACCTTATAAAGAATGGTACCATCTTCACTATAAGGGTGTCTACTGACTGCACTTGGGTTTATAGAAAGCTCCTCAAGGTTAAGGATTAGTTTACTGATTGGTGTTATGCTAGGATTGGGGATGGCTTGCATACATCCCTCTAGGGTGATCCTTGGTACAAGCTTGGTGTGTTTCTGAATAGATTTAGGAAGAGTTTGACCTTTGACATTAGCTAGGGTGTGGACACTAGGGTGAGTATGGTTATTAGGGATGGTAGCTGGCTTTGACCTATCACTAACTCTGCTACTCTAATCTCCATCAAGGAAGCTTCTGCCAGTATGCCTCATTCCCTTACAGCCTCTATTAAATGGAAGGTTCTCTACTACCTTTACTTACTATTTTTTGATACAGGATGCTCTTAAGGTTATATGGGTTGCATTTGTTTGGTTTCCTGTAATATCTTAAAGCACAACTTCATTGGGTGGCTTTCCTATAGAAATAGACTCACTACAAAGGACAAGATGGTTAAATGGGGGCATTTCTACTTATTCTAAATGTATTTTGTGTTGTAATTTTATTGAGTGTAGAGACCATTTATTTTTTAATTGTTCCTTTTCTAGTTATGTTTGGTTAGTTGTTACTCAAGCTTGTGATCTTAGCTTTAATGTTTCATGCAGAGATCAAATATTTTAGCGGCTAGCTACCAATACTAGGAAAAAGGATTTGAGGAGCCTCACTCTTAACCTTGCTTTCAATTCCTTTATTTACAACATTTGGGGTGAAAGAAACTATACGGTTTTTTTGGGGAAAGTTAAGGATAGAATTTGCATTGTTAAGGCCATTATTAACTCCCTTAGAGATAGACTTTAGAATCAACACTCTTTCCCCGAGTCCCCCATAAATAGAAGGCTTGTTAATAGTTGGGACATTGCCCCTCATTTTCTTAGGAATCCTCATTGAGGGTCTGTTTGATTGTCTCATGGGGTATGCCCCTTATAGCTTATGTTTGGTTCTTTAATAAGTTTTCCTTTATCTAAAACAGAAAAGAAAATATCATTCAATTTTGGGAATAAATGGTTAAATATTTTCTATTTTATAAAACTACTGCCATTAGTAAGGGAATCACATAATTAATGCAAAAGAAGGATGAAAAGTTTTATGAAGCTTAGGAGAGATTTAATGGATTTCTCTTGAAGTGTGCTCATCATGGTTTCTAGAATGACTAATGCCACAAGCTCAAGACTCATTGATGGTGACAAGTGGAAGCGAGCTTATGTCAATGGGAGCGACGTATATATGAAAATTCTTCCAGCGATAAGCATACAATTTTTAACAAAGGAGTCAATCTTCTAGAAATGACATGCAACGAAAAGGTCTTTATGAGATCCAAAGTGGCGAATCTGATTCAAAGATTAAATAAGTTAAAAGTCATGATGGAAGGAATTTCTCGTCAGTTAGTCTTTTTGACAATTGCTAACCCTACTCTTCCATCAATCCAAGCATGATACATATTCTAATCAAGTAAACTCAGTCAATATGATGAGAAAGAAACCTGCCTATAATCTGTATTCCAACTCTTAAATCCAAGTTGGAGAGACCGCCCAAATTTTTCATGGTTTGAAGGTGCTCAACAGAAAACACAAGTAGCTCAAGCACCTTAACCAACGTTTTAGTTCAATCAAAATTTCACAGTCACGGTCAAGAGAAAATGATATTTAAAATTTGATAAAGACTACACAGATTGCTCTGGATCAACAAAACCAAAACATAATTTAGTTGCGAGAAGAAGTGAGAGCTAACCAAAATTATCAAGCACAATTTATGTCAAACATTGAGAAGATGGTCGGATAGCTAGCCACATCATTTTAAAGTTTGACAATGACTATTGAGAAAGGAAGATTCCCAAGTAAGACACTTCAAAATACTTAAGGAGATCATGAAGTTGAAACCAATTCGTACAAACATCAAGAGGATGTTAATTCTATCATGACCTTAAGGATCAGTGAAGTTTTTGAAAATAAGGTGGAGATTCCAGTAACAAGAGCATCTTATCTTAAGTCATTTCATCGGGTCAAGCTTCATCAAAAGGTTCTTCATTAGAAGTCCTGCAAGAGAACAATCCTCCAGCTTACATTCTGAAGGCCCCATTTCCTCAAAAATTGACAAAAGTAAAGTAAGAGACAACTGCCAGTGAGATCATGAAAGTCTTCGAACATGTAAGTATCAACATCACTTTACTTGATGCTATCAAACAAGTTCTTGTCTATTCTAAATTCTTAAAATATTTATGTACTAAAATGAGCCAATTGCATGTGCACTAGAAGCTTTTTCTAACGGAACGGGTTAGCTCTATAACTAAATGCAATGTTCCACCAAAGTTCAAGAATCCAAGTTGCCCTAAATTTTCTTGAATCGCAGGGAACAAAATATTGACTAGGCTTTGTCGGATTTAAGGGCTTGTGTAAATCTTTTACAGTATTCTTTGTACTTGAAACTTGGGCTAGATGATTAGAACCAACTTCTATTACATTACAATTTACTAATAGATCTTTGAAGATACCACGTGGTATTGTGGAAGACGTTTTCGTACGGGTTGACAAATTTTATTATAGTGTTGATTTTATTCTTCTTGATACTCGACCAGTACATGATTCTAAAAGGTACATTCCTATTATTTTTTTCTCGTCATTTCTTGGCAACATCTAATGCTATTATTAATTTCAAGAATGGAATTATGCAGTTATCTTTCAGTAACATGACGATTGAATCGAATGTTTTCAATGTCATCAGAAAGCAAAATGATAATGACGAAGCTATGGAAATGGATATGATAGAATTGTTAATTGAGATTTTTTTCAGTCTAACCATTTGTTTTCGTCTAACCATTGTTAATCGAGAATTTTTTCAACCCCTATAATGGATACAAATGAGTGGAGTGTGAAAATGGAGTCATGCTTATCTTCTGAGAAAATAAACACTCTATCAACTAAAAAACCACCAAAGTTGGAACTCAAAGCATTGCCTGACACATTGGAATATGCATTCTTAGGAGAGTCTTACGACCTTCCTATCATAATTTCTTCTTCACTAGTTGTTGAGCAAAAAGGTAAGCTGTTGGATGTTCTAAAAGAGAATAAGGAGGTGATAAGATGGACGCGAGCAGATATTAAAGGTATAAATCTAGCTGATTGCATGGATCATATCCATCTTGAAGAAAACGTTAAGCCCACTAGAAAAATGCATCGTAGGTTAAATCCTAACATGAAATAGGTGGTAAGATTTTAAGTACTTAAACTGTTAGATGTTGGGATTATTTATCCTATTTGAGATAGCTCTTGGGCAAAGTCCAATTCGTGTTATTCCCAATGAATCAGGTATTGAGGTAGTCACTAATGCTAATAGTGAATTGATTCCAACTAAAGTAACTACAGGTTGGCGTCGTTCCATTTATTGATCAAATGCTTGATAGGCTTGCCATGACTTTTGTTGTTTCTAGATGGTTGTTTAGGTTATAATCAAATTCTGACTGCTCTCGAGGATCAAGATAAAACTACTTTCACTTGTCATTTTAGAACTTTGGCAATAGAAGTCATTTGGATTGTGTAACGCACATGCTACCTTTCAAAGATGCATGCATAGCACATTTTCTGATATGGTTAAGAGAGATATCTTGAAGTATTCATGGATGACTTTTCTATTTATAGTGATTCTTTTGATCATTATTTGCATCATCTAAGCTCGTTTTTGCAGAGATGCAAGGAGAAGGATCTAGTTCTAAGCTTGAAAAAAATGCCACTTCATGGTAAGACTAGGCATCATTATTGGCAACATAATTTCTAGCAGAGGAATTGAAGTTGATGAGGCCAAGCTAGATCTTAATTGCATTACTCTAGTACAGAAAAGAGATGTTAGCTATTATTTTTTGCATTGAAAGAATTTAGATCATATCTTGTAGGTTGTAAAATGAGAATTTTTTCCGTCTATGCTACTTCGAAATATTTTCTTACAAAGAAAGATGTCAAACTAAGATTAATTCATTGGGTGTTGTTTTTACAGGAGTTTGACATTGAGTTTAGAGATAAAAAGGATTCTGAAAATGTTGTTGTTGATCGTTTGTCTTACATTAATCTTGAATTTTTAGAAACCACACCTTTGAACGAGTTTTTTTCCTGATGAACAACTCATGAGTGTATGCTTTACCATGGTTTAATTATCTTGTTAGAGGTTAACTCCCAAACTTTGGACTAAGAAAGATACAACTAAGTTTTTTGCTGAAATTAACAACTTCTTTTAGGATGACCCGTATCTTTTCAAATATTTTGTTGATAATTTTATTGGGAGATAGATAGTGAATTTTAAAGTGTCATCTATATCTGTCATGACCAACCTTGTGAAAGCCATTTTAGTGTTAAAAAGACTACTGTTAGGATTTTACAATGTGGTTTTATTAGCATACTCTTTTTCATGACAATGTTTTTTGCTCTTCAAGTGATAGGTGCCAATAGACGGGAAGCATTTCAGGAAGGAATATGATTGCACTCAATCCAATTCTTGTAGTTGAACTCTTCGATGTGTGGAGTATTGATTCCATGGGACCATTTCCTCCATCTTATGGCTATCTATACATATTGGTCGTAGTTGATTAAGTGACAAAGTGGGTTGAAGCAATCACATATAGTACCCAATGATCAAGAAATTTTCAAAATCTGTATACCAGATAGAAATAAGACTATTCAAAATTTTATGACAAAGTATTTCACTACACATAAGATTAGCATCCTATATCATCCACAAATGAATGGTCAAGTTGAGATAACAAATCAAGAAATAATGCAAATTTTGGAGAAAACTGTTAGACCAAATAAAAAGGACCAATACTTGCAAGTTAGTGATGCTCTATGGGCATATTAAGCAACTTTTAAAATACCACTCGGGGTGTCCTCTTATAGACTTGTATTTGGGAAAGCTTGTCATCTACCAGTAGTGCTAGAGCACGGTGACTATTAGGCCATCAGGAAATTCAACTTGACATCCATGAGGCTGGTTCACAGAGACGATTGCAGTTGAAAGAACTTGAGGAGCTTAGGAGTGATACAATGAGAATTCAAAGATCTACAAGCAGAGAATGAATGCCTTTCATGACAAGCGAATCTAGAGAAAATAATTCACACCATGTGAGAAAGTACTTCTGTACAATTCTTGTTTGCATCTTTTTCTAGGTAAGTTATATTCTAAATGGTCAGGTCCTTTTTATTGTAAGCATGATTTACCAGCATGGGCTATTGAGATAGAAAAGACGGAGAATTGTGACACCTTTAAATTAGTAGTCAAAGATTAGAGCAATATTTTGTGTTGCACACATATGAGCAAGAGGAAGAGAACTCTTTGATTGATCCGAACTATCCTAATCGAGTATTAATTATTATTATTATTATTATTATTATTATTATTATTATTATTATTATTATTATTATTAGTTTTTATTGCATGTTAATGTTTTTCTTTATTTTGTTTTTAGATAGTTTGAGTACATGAGTAATTCAAGTATATTATCTATTTATTTTCGTCTGTCTACATATTTTGTGTATTTGCAATGACTATTTGAGATTAGGGATCATTGAAGACAATGTTTAGAATATGTTTGGGGGTCAAGGTTTTTTATAGTTTTAAAAAAAATACAAAAAATGAAGGCAATATGTATGAGCTTTTGATGTTGGATGAAATAATTGGTATTATCCTTGGCTTGGAGTATATTGTATCACCATGTTTGTTAGTTTTTCATGTTAATGTTAGTGACAAGTGTGAATTGAGAAATTTGATGAGTTAAATTGATTTAGTCATCGGAAAGATTTGCATGTCATAATAAACATAAAATTGAGTCCAAGAGAGTTTTAAGCTCTATAAAATTGTTGGTTGCAAAAGTGAATGCAAAATACCTTTAAAATGAAAATGGAGTCGTGTCTTCTTTTAATTAGCCATCTTTTTATGTTGTTCTTACCCATATATAATGCTCTTACCTCCTAATCTGTTAAGTTCCAAACCAGAAAATATTCACAAGCCCACACCTGTTAGACTCTCTAGAAAGCTATTGTCCAAAAACTCTTCCACGCGATATTGTGTTCATATTGCAGTACAAGACCGATACCACTGCACCACCCCTATTGTACTCTTATATCTCATTTATTTTCTATAAGCTAGGGTGGTAGTAAAATACATCGTGTTGTTACTCTCTTCGTAAAACATAGTACTTTCCAAAAATATCTTCACTTTGTATTTGTTATAAAATCACAACAACATATTCAATAACATGTTCATACATGTTTATGAAGAAATGTTGCATTGATTTGTAAATTCATTAGCTAATTCAATCTAACTTTGACTATAACTGAACAATGATTATGTAACATGCTTTAATTAAACAATCGATAACTTTCTATACGATTTGTCAGATTAAGGTAATTAATTTTATGGACGATTTGGAAAAGTGAACATGAACTTTCAACACAGCCGTCGGTTACAATTTGAGCCATATGGGGTGATTGTCATTGTGCGATAGCGGTCACCACACTGATAAACATAAAAGCAAGTGATCAACACTTCCAGGATGGCGATCCATCAAGCGATTGCCAAGAATTTTGTATGCGTTCCTTTTACCCTTATTGGCATCTCAAAATTTTCTCTAGTCGACCTTAGACAATTTTATTTAGAACTGAAAGAAAGTTAAGAATTTTCTAATACTATTGGTAATCTTCACATATTTGTCCATTTTAAGCATATAACTGGTTCAAAATCATTGACAAACAATCAACGAGAGAGGGGGAAGAGGGAGGGAGGGGAGGAGGGTGCGAGGGGGAAGCGAGGGAGAGGAGAAAGGGAGGGGAGGAGGGTGCGAGGGGGAAGCGAGGGAGAGGAGAGAGGGAGAGTGGGAAGGAGGGTGAAAGGGGGAAGCGAGGGAGAGGAGAGGGGGAGAGTGGGGAGAGAGATACAAGGAATATTCCACTCTTGATATCAGACTTGTATAAAACTACAGTATGAAGGAACTGTTAAATCATATTCAACAAGAGTATAATACCTCACAAACCTGTTACAGGGGAGAGGAGAGCAGGAGCAAGAGGGAGGGAGAGGGAGAGGAGGGAGGGAGGGCGGGAGCGAGAGTCTTCAATATCACTAAAACCACTTTCTTAGATTTCTCCAAGACATGGTCAGCAAATTCAATAAGCAAAGTGCGTTCAAGAGTCTGAATATCTAACTACACAATTGAGTTGGCAAGAAGCCATCGTAGTAAATACTAATCCAAGTAGTTCAGACTCTAAAGAAACTTACTTTCCCTACAGACTAATTAATTACTAATTACAAAGCAAATATTAAACAGAAACCCGCCCCAGCAATTCTGGTTTGAAAAAAAAATGAATGGTCTCAATGACTAAAAGGAGTCCCAACATTCAGAAACTCCCCATAATACCTGTGTCTGGTGCAGGAACTTTAATTAGATCTTTTTGATAAATATACAGACTTTTACCAGGGTGTCTTCTGAACATATGATGATATTAACTATTTACCAATTGTAGGAGATTTCCGCTCGATAGACAATACATACCTGTTCCAAATAAGAGAAAACTTCAGTATCAATAATAGTATACACAAACATACTGAGTAACCCTATGATGACGAATCGTAGTCAATGTGCTACAAGCATGGAGCAGGCTATGCCAGGAGCTCTCATCGCTTAGGGAGCTCTATGGTCAGTGACCAATGAGCATACAGTGGCATGCAGTAGAGGATCAGTGTGGACAATGGTGGTTAGTAACAAAACTACAATTTGAGAGTCGGAGACCGTAACATCTGGTTGCATTTGTTTGGTAAAATGTGAAGATAATTATCGAAGTTATCAAAAGCAGAAGGTTAACCAAAAGAAGACTTTGTTATGAATGTAAACTCAAATAGGCAGCATTTATTCAAACAAAAGGGAACCAAAAGTTTTGATTTCCTTGGTACTTAGTCTCATAGTAACTTGGTAGCTTCTTTCGCTGGCTATAGGTGCTACAAAAAAGAGGTTTCAACTGTTTGGAACTTCACTTTTCAGAAAAAATCTAATCTTCAAAATATTTGAGCAATCCACAAATACCCTGAACTGAACCTCATAATTTTAAGTTCTCATGTGTGATATTTATATAAAAAAATTCAGTGTACATCTGTTTAAATACTTGTTTTTAATGTTGAACACCTGCCGACACCCTGTTAAGGTGTAAGACTAGACAAACTTGGGGTCTTGAAAGACCCACATGCCACAACACCGGGTAGTAAAGATTTTGATCAAGGAAGATGCAGCAATCCCATTACCGTTCGCATGAATTGCACAATTAAGAATCACCTTAACCACAAGTAATTATGACACTACTACTGCAAAAGAATTGATCTTTAACTATGTATTTTCTGAGTGGGAATTGCATCATGAGCATTTCAGGCAAACAAAGATACACTAACGCATACAGACAATGAGAGATGAACCAGGGAGCATCATACTTGAAGAAATCTAACCTAATTAACTAGGTCCCTCAACTAGATTTGCTATCAGCATATCTGGAAGACGCATAGTTTAACTACCATTACATAAATCAGAGAATACAGGCTTATCAAGTTACCTATTTCGTGAAAACACTCATGAGGTCACTCGAGGAAAATTGATGAGATTTCGGCCCCACTTTTGCATTTTCAATAAAATCCATGCTGGGCTCTTGTTTCACTTTGTTATTGTCCATATACACTTTTCTCTGAATCAAATTGATCATCGGTTCTTCAAATTCATTCCCTGCAAATTGACTTGGAACTGAAGTCTCTTTACCAACAAATGAAAGGTTCCTAAATGACTTTTGACCTGATTTTGAACCATATGAACCTTGGATATTACACAGATTAGAAACAACCCCCGGGAACTGTCTGACTTCAGTAAATGACAAGGTTGAGTTTTGAACTTGCCGAACATTACTGTCGGCATTTAATGAACAAGATGATGTAGGTGAAATTGACCCTGGAGCTGAATACCCACCAAGCATACTCATATTTTTCAGATCCCCACCTGAAAATTTTCCATTAGATAAAGAGGAATTATTGGATTGAGGTGAGGCACGGCTGTAATCAATAACCGTACTGTTATAGCCACTGTTCTGATTAATAGAAACAGGACTATTTACTGCATGAAAACTGGCCGGTGATTGAGAGGGGACGACAAGACAAGATGGTTGCACATTAATTGAACAGCCAGACTCAGGTAGAATAGATTGCTGATGTAATTGCTGCTGCAGTTGTTTTTCCTGCTGTTGTGGCTGCAATATATCCATCAATATGTTATTACTCTGGGGACCCATACCTCCAAGATTGTTGTTCGGTCCTATGGTACTGAGGTTATTTGATGGCCATGCTCCATACCCTGTAGATACATCCTCACCCATCACAATGGACTGTGAATAATGTTTAGATATTTTGGATTGGCATTTTACGGAAGGCTGACCAAATGCAACACAGTGTTCAGGCTGGTCCATTGCTGGCATTACTAGGTCACCAGCTGGTCGGCCTAAGAGCTCAGCATGCAGAGCTGCCAGAGTTTGTGGAGGAATCTGACCAGAAGAAGCCAAAGCATGGATTCCAAGTGAACTTAGTTCAATATTTGACTCTGCAAGTCCACAATACGGATTTGGAATACCAATTTGTTGTTGAGCTACTCCACTCAGTCTCTTCAAATATAGCCTGAATTTCTGCAAAATTGATATAAGAGTTTCATGAGTATATATTTCTCCAGAAGGCCAGCAGGATGGCCAGTAAGTAACAGCACTGGCAGTGGTTGGTCATCAAAGCACTGTTATGGATGTGCACATAACAAATACAATATGAATTATGCAAAAACAATTACAACATGTTAAATGGATCTGCAGAGCATAGGCAGAAAGTGTTAAAAATACAGATAGGATAATAAGAGATAAGTTGCATCTGCTTCTCATTACCGAAACTGAATTGAATCAAATTTCTAGAAGAAATCCAAATTCTACGGGAAAAAATTAAGCTAATAGCAATAACATCATGTCTCCCTCATCATAATGAGAAGTTGATGACCTCATGCAAAAGAGGATACCGAAACTGAATTGAATCAAATTTCTAGAAGAAATCCAAATTCTATGGGAAAAAATTAAGCTAATAGCAGTAACATCATGTCTCCCTCATCATACTGAGAAGTTGATGACCTCATGCAAAAGAGGATAATAACAGCTAGGTTTAAGCATTATCAATTTGATTGGAGATACATACCAGCCATGATCGTCTGATTGACGGTATCTCGTATGTAAATTAAGTTCCGAACTCAAATAAAATTTCCCACCACTTCTTTCGGCCAATCACATGAAATTTGCAATGACCATACAAAGGGGCATCAAAATGTCCACAATCAGAGTGGCTAAAGATGTCATCTCATCCCTTCTTTAAGTTCAACTTCTTCCGAATGTATATTTCTTGACCTATTTTTTCGGGGGAGAAAAATTGACTAGAAAAATGCTGCCTACAGAATGGCCTTACCAACTCAACTATAAATATTGATTTGCCGAAAATCAGTTAGGTCTTCCACCTTAAAATCTCTTAGCTATTGACTCTAACCAGTGATACTCTATATTGCGAGAATAACTACGCCATGCCTAATGCTCACTCCCGAATTGACCATAGCACTGCTCCAGGATATAAACCAGGGCAACAGATCTTGAGAATACAATGCTGCTGCCCATTTTCATTTCATGGAAGTGATCGGCAGAGGAAAGGATGAAGCACTATGCTTCTTATCCAAAGAGGGCGCGGAACTCATTTATATCAAGACGAGGGGCCGGAACCATGAACTCTATTTACTATTAAAACAAAGGTTCTAAATAGAAAATATTCTGCAGAGATCATACCAGTTCAAGGAAAAACAAAATATATCGAGGAAGGCAAACTTGTCATTTACCCTATTATTTATTAGCTGAAAAACAGTTGGAATCCAAGCAACTGCCATATCTATACAGATAAGTAATACGCTGTTGGCTTTGGCAGTTTGGAGATCTAATCAAATTCTACTTTGTCTAACACCATCTATTATTAATATGTCAAGTTTGGGAATGAATAAAAATACAACTCTATTCACAAAGGGCACCACGGTTAGGAAGTCACAGGATGGATACAGAAACCTCACATCAAAACTGACCAAATGCATGCAACATATGTGAAAATATAAGAGTACCATGAACGAAAATATATATTTAACTTCACCTATTTGTCTACTTCTGCTACTGTGCAGCTGCAGAGACAAATAAATACTTAAATGTACAATCTTCCTGGCATAATGATCCTAACTAAGTGAGTAAAACAGTTTTTTGAACTTCTGCCTATAAATCACAAAGTAAATCAGGCTTCTCCCCTACAGGGGTAGCCAACAAGTAGGAAGAGTGACTTTCCATACTTATCCAATCATGTCTTACAATCATTTAAGGATACACCTACATAATTTTCACAACACTGACAACAAAGAGTCATCTGCTAAATAAGAGCACATAGAAGAAACAATATAGTCACAAACCTGCAAATGGCTTGCAACATTTTCCCTTGTTAATCCAGGTACATTCATCAATTCGAGAATTCTCTTCGGCACAGCCTCTGAAATGAAAACATAAAAAATTCTGATAATCTTTGATATAATTCCTAAACTTATACTCTAAACTGAATTCAATCGACCCAGACCAGCAGTATGCAAGATTAGTTTGAAAAATAATCATGAAGAAAAAATAGTAATAAGAATGAGCTGTTAAAGCCGTACTATCAAGCCCAAGTTGATTCACCGCAGTAACAAATTGCTGATGCAGCTCCACTGACCACACTACACGTGGTTTCTTTGATGCAGAGGGATCATCATTTTCCAATTCACATTCATCTTCATTTACATTGTTCCTCCTCTTTTGAGCTTTCAAAATCCCTTCTGCTCCTTCATTAGCAGATGAAGCATATTCAACAGCAGAATCATCACTCCCTCGTTTTTGCCGATCATTATCTTCCAAACTTCCTGAATTCTCAAGCTCCTTATTTTCAATCCACTTTTTCCGAACGACATGCTGCCATATATTCTTAAGCTCTTCTTCACGTATGGGTTTAATTAAATAATCACAAGCACCATGTCTAATCCCTTTCATGACAGCACTAGTTCTGCCATCAGCAGACATCACTGCAGATAATATAATATTGTTATCGTAAAAAAATAAATTTCACAAGCTTTTATAGCAAAAACAAAAGACACTCACTTATAACAGGAAGGTCCATTTCCAGCCCAACATGTTCAAGGAGCTTGTACCCATCCATATCAGGCATATGAACATCGCTCAATACCACATCAAAACAGCCTTTCTTCTCGCGCAGAAGATTCAAAGCAACGGTAGCCTGAGAGCATGGGGTAACTGCAACCACCAGCGGATGAGAGAAAAACTTAACAGAAGTTACAGCAACTCTGATCACTTGACAATCAGAGGTGAGCATATATTTGCATTATTAATTAGTGGGCCAGTAATAATTTATTCTTCCACACTATATCATTGATTATATCAATTACACGGAAAACTAATACATGGGCAATTTCCAAAAGATCAGGTTAACTAGCTAACCAAGGAAACTTATCAATATAGAAAAACCATGTTAACAGTCAGGGAATTATAGTAGATATAATCACAAATTAAAGAATATATATTAGATATCATAAAGAACAAATCAGAAATACAAAAAGGATTAGCTCCAGGACATAATAAGTTCTTGAACACCCAAACCTGAAGTCAATTGAAAACGATATAAAATCTTTAGAAATCAAGCACTCCTTCAACTGGCATTGATGTCCCACGAATTTGAGACAGACAGTAAATAGTTAATACAAAGGCAGAGGCAACGAGAGCTAAAAAGAGTCAGCTTCGTTGTCTCACTTCAACTGAGTTAACAACAGCCAGGACATAAGTTCTCAAAACGTAAAATCAGTCTTCACTCGCTCCAAAGTCCAAACTTCCCAATTGCAATTTTGGGAGACCAGAACAGGAGATGGATTCACAAGTTTAACATTTCCTCAACATGACAAAAGAAACACATTAAAAGGTCATAATCTACGAATTAAAAATCACGCCAGTGAAGTAGCAGCTCATTTCTTAAATTTTTTAGAGTGCACTTAACTCTTTTAGGCTGATCAAATGAAACCTGCAGTAATGACCACACAAGCAGATATTATGGAGAATTGCACATAAAACTAAAAAGTCTAATTGCGGACTTGCATGCATATTTAGTTTACCATAAAATCAAACCAAAACGAGCAAAGAATTCTTCTTTTAAAACTACATAGGAACAAAATCATAATAAGTTACTGTACCAACATTAAGACCAATATCAAACAGCAACTGACCGCGATAAAAGCAACGGCGTAGCATCTGCTCGATAATTTTCAAGCAAGTGATATCATCGTCCACAACAAGAACCCTCAACCCCGCAGGAAACTGATCAGGAACAACTGCTGGACAATCCCCACCACTTCTACAAGCGTCATAACTTCCCACAATCGACTGAGCCACTCTATGCGAAGCGGCCATAGCAACGACGATTGCCCGAAACTCCCCACACTCAACGGCCAGACCGGGCTCCTCTGCCTCTATCTCTCTCTCCCCCTACACACTATAATGAGAAAGCTCACCATTTCTGGCTTCAACCACTACCAAATGGAGCCAGATCTGCAAAAGAAATCCCTATAGTTAGCTAGCTCCAAAACCACGGAAAGTGATGGGAATTCACGGATAGGGTAGTTGTCTGTTAGACAGTTATCTAATTTCTGCTAACAGGTTCAGAATTTCGGATTTCCTTGGTGTTTTCGCATTTGGAAAAACACAGAGAGAGAGAGAGAGAGAGAGAGAGAGAGAGAGAGAGAGAATGAGAGAGAGAGAGAGTAGTCAGAGAGACTATATACAGACAATGGGGGACTGGTAACGAGGGCAGAGTAGTAAAAGCACTGTAAGTGGAACCATGCCTTGCTACTCAGAGACTACACCACCTGCTCTCTGTCTAAACCAGATTTAGGAAATGTTAAAATAAGGAAGAGAATGTTTTTTTCCGAAATAATTTTAAAATCAATTAATTTATAATAATCTTTTCTTTTTTGCGCAATCTTTTTAATCAAACAATAGAATTCTTAATTGTATTGCAAAACTAAGTGGTTACCAAAAGGACAACATTTTCACCATATTTGTATCATGATAGTTTTATAAATCTACTTAATCTTGATTTATATAAAGAGCCCAGTGTCTAATATAATTATTGATTATCACATTAATATGAAATCAGTATATGTCATATTTATCTTCTATTATCTAATTATTCTAAAATTTTAAAATTTATAACGTCATCGCAATACTTCATCCTATCAGATAGTTTTGGTCTAAAATCTTCCATATATTATAGACATTAATTAGTGCACTACATTTAGAAAACTATTAAGCATGACAACAACGTTATATGGATAATAGTTACTCCAAGAATAATGTTATGATATATTTAGCAATTATTATTTTTCTTGAATAGGGATATTCAAATGAGGAAAATTAATGAAAAAAATAGAAAAAAAGGAAGGACATGAAATTATTGGAAGAGAAATTAATGAGAAAGGTGGTTGGACATCGCAGTGGAGAAATCAAATACAGTATCGTGCGTGCACTTCCAGCATTTTTACAGCATGAATAAGCTCTGGACCTTTTGGCTAACCGGCTGCTTATATATGTCTAAAGCAAATTAGCCTGATTCGTACAAAATGAATAGGCTTCATATATTATGTTTATTCAAATTATTTGGCAAGTTAACAAGTTAACGCATCTTAAATATATCAATTATGAGTGTGCTAACAAACTAAACACAAAATACATGCCTTACTATCATGCAATAAGAAAAAAACAGAAATCAAACAATGTAAATTTGAAATGTCTTAATCAAGAGAACTTTCAGAAGAGAAAGTGAACACGACACTAAGTAAAATGTATAATTGATTTGAACAAAATTTTCATTCCAAATTAAGAAACAAATATATAGATAGTAATTACACTTTTCCTAAAATATAGTTAATTAATTCATATTTATATGATAAAAGATAAAAAAATCATTCATTACAACGAAAAAAACTATTAAATATTTTCATTAATTAGATGACAAATCATTAAATACATTATATAAATATATATAGAAACAAGTGGAGGATAAATACATATTATACTCAGCTGAATAAATATACTAAAAATAAATATTAATATTTTATATTATTTTACTCAGTCTAAAATTAGTTATAATAATATTATATTCATATTTTTTTAAATGATAAAAGTTAGTTTCTCATTTAACATTGTTAACTTTGATTTTTATTTATTTATTTATTTACTCTAATAAAATGTTTATTATTAAAGAGTCACTAAAAACTAAAATACTTACTAATTTAAACAATTTGAAAATCTAAAATACTTCATAATAAATCAAAATACAAAGTAAAAACCAAAATGCATAATATAAGAAAAAGAAAATCAAAATACAAAATGAAATCTTATGGACATCTTCCTTTGTTATAAATATTTGACTTAGCCTGAGTGCATCCATCATGGAATCATGCTATCCTACCTATTAGAAGGTCAATAATTGACACCAAATACTTATCCTTTAGTGTTTCTATATGGAGATTCAAAAAAGCAATACATATTCTTAACTTTCCATCTTTTTAACAAACATTAGATATTCATTCAACAAAATTTGTTGTTCAAATAAATTTTGCATTGAGTAATTTTTCTATTTCCTTTTTTACCTTGAAGATTATCCTAGGAGGCATTCTTCGAGAATTGTAATTCTATTTGATTACCGGTCTACGTTCAGCCAATTTTCTACTAAACTAAGTAACTCATTGTTGAGGTCATTTTTCAGGCACTAGTCTTTAGGACGCGGTTCTATATCGAATTGAGCTTGTACATAGAGGGTACATATACGAAAGAAGATTTGTGCATCCTGGAGTATTATGATGGCTCTGGATTACAATAAAGTTTTAATTCGAACGACAAAACTAAGCTGGGGACCATTTTTATGAAATGAGCTTGTTCAAAAATGGTCATTGACACCTTCCATGGCCAATCGATGAAGATTTGAGTGTAAAAGATGCTAATGACAATTAATAAGTTTAATACTCAAAAAATGATTGAATAACATTATTACATGCTTGTTGAATTGTAGAAGCATGGATTTCAATTATAGTATGACATACATAGGAGAAAAGCTATTGAGATGTGAGTGTTTGAGTGTTTGAGTGTGAATGATTTAAGCTAGGCTAGCTCCATGTTCCCCACTAATGGAAGCCCTAATGAAGAGTTTCAATGTTGGTTCTTGCATATGGACTGACTCCCCCCTTAAGCTTACATCTCGTCTTCTTTTATAGAAGGAAATGACAGACTTATCCTTCAATTGCATTTATTTTTTGGGAAATAGTGTATTGCATTGTAAGATTAAATGGAAATAACAATAATACAACAATTCTGTATAAATATTAATTACAAAAGATAAATATATAGTTACAAATAACAATGTAAGTACAGTAATTACGAAATAAATATCAATGTTAAATAAAAGCGGATAGAGTAACAGTATAATGAAAAATCAAACCGAGTTCTGTTTGCACAGTTTTCTGAAAACAGTTATGCAACCTCACTTGTGGTACTAAAATTGATAACGACGCATGTTTTTCAAGATAAAACGGTTTGATGCAGCTGAAGAGTATTCAACTTCACCACTTTGATCGAACTAACATGTCAGAATTCTACCACTAGACTAACGACGCAAAAATAAGACTTAGACCAGAAAACTAAATCGTCGATGAGTCAGAAATACACTAACCGGACCGAACTGAAACCAAACTGGGACCGAACCAAACAATGAAAACTTGAAGAAAAACTAGAAAAAAATGAGGAGACCAAGGATTGAGAGAAAAGAGAGCTAGAATGCTTCTTTGGTGTGAAAAATGAGGAGAAGGCTTTTCTTTTACGCTACTCATGGGGGAGAGGTGTCATAAAGGGTATAAGCCTAGATGCTCTTTCTATATTTTATGACCTTCGAGCTTCCTATGAGAAGAAAAATAAATCTGGAGCAAAAGACAGTCCATTGGCCCATATAGAAAGAGCATCTAAGCTTATCTACTTATCACCATTGATATAAGCATCTCTACATATATCATTCTAACATTTTCTCCACTTTCAATGTGAGATTTTTACAATTCACACATATTTTTTCATTCTCATTTTTCTCACTTTGAGATATAATTTCTCATTTATCCCAAACCCAATTTTGACAAATCGACAATCGATTCTAGTGTACTCGTGGAGGAGAACTCAAAAATCCAAAGGCCTTACACTTTTACATATTGAGTCCCACCTAAAAATTTATCCAAAATTGGTCTACGAAAATGGTGTACAGAATACTCATTTTCCAACAATTCTTCATATGAATGAAAATTGACGACCAACAACACGACATACATGGTGATAGAATTTTACGTTTCAAAACCCGCATAGTATAGGTAGGTTTTATACTTTGAATCTTTCATTATGTAAGTATGTTTACTTTACTAGCTGACCAGTAGACCCGATGTCTTTGAACTGTTCTACCTTTTGTGTAAATGATAACATACTACACACATGAGTCATCCCTGACACAGTTCAATTCTCATGATTATATTCATTTTGACCATGAACATCATCCTGGTTTTGCAAGAGTTTCTAAAGAATTTTGCATTTACAATTTCTAGAGAAGCGGCTATATCAGTGATCTCTTAATTTAAAAGTAAACCCGCATTACTCCGCTTAGATCTCACAATTCTCGACGCATAAGAATCATTAAAAGCTCAACTTAACCTGATCTCGACAGCTATAACTATTTTCATCATAGGAATGGATAGGGAAAATCTCTACAGTGATTCGGCTAAGTTTATACAGTTAGATTGTCCTTTTGAACCTAAATTTTGGGATCTCCAGTCAACTAGGTTTGGTTTCTTTTGTATAAACTTATTGTTACATGGGCTTTAGTCTCATTCTCATCGATGACTTTTCAACTAACTCTCTTTCTAACCCTTTAATTCACGGATCCACAATGTTATCCTTTGACTTTACATCGTCAAAAATGGTAACTCATGTCAAGAGTAGTTGTTTAATGGTATCATGTCTATGACGAATGTGTCTAGACTTATCATTATGCATTCTACTTTGTGTCCTTCCAATAGCACTTTGACTATCACAGTGTATCAGACTAGTGGCACAAGCTTTGTCCATCTAGGAATATCCTTTAGAAAGGTGTGTAGCCACTTAACCCCCTCCCCACATTTGTCTAAAGCTATAAGCTCAGATTCCATGGTGGATCTAGCTATAACAATCTGTTTTGAGGATTTTTATACTACGACAGCACCACCTAGTGTGAAAATATACCCACTAGTATACTTTGTATCTTTCTTAGTAGATATCCAATTTGCATCAGTATATCCTTCTAAGACTGCTAGATATAGTGAATAGTGTAGTACATAACTCCGAGTATATCGTAAGTAACTCAATACTCTTATAATGGCTTTCCAGTATTAAGCTCCAGGGTTACTTGTAAATCTACTTAGTTTACTTCTTGTATAGGCTATATCAGGTCTTATACAGCTCATCAAATACATCAGACTACCTATCACTCTGGAGTATTCTATTTGAGAAATACTCTCACCTTTATTCTTGGACAAATGTACACTTGTATCCATCGATGTTTTTTATTCACTAGTGTCATCTTTGCTAAATTTTTCAAGAATAGAATCTACATAATGAGATTGACTTAAAATAAGTCAATCTGATGTTCTTTTGATTTTCATTCCTAATATAACATCACCAAGTCCCATGTCCATATCAAATCTAGATTTTAACATGTCTTTCGTAGATTTGATTATCTTATCATTACTCCTAACGATAAGCATGTCATCAACATATAAATACACAATGACATATCCATTTTATGTATCTTTAACATAGATACATTTAGCACACTCATTGATTTTGAATCCAATCGACATCATGTGACATCAAATTTCTCACGCCATTGTTTTGGTGCTTGTTTCAAATCATATAATGATTTGACTAATTTACAGACTTTCTTTCCTTGCCTAGGAGGGGAAAACCCTTCTGGTTGTTCCATGTAGATTTTTTCCTCCAAATCTCCATTTAAAAAGGTTGTTTTCACATTTATTTAATATACTTCAAGATTTCGCAAAGCTGCAATTTCTAGTACCATCCTAACGGAGTTTATTCTCGACACCAGAGAATATGTATCAAAATAATCAAGACCTCCCTTTTATCTGTAGCCTTTAATTACAAGTCTAGCCTTGTATTTATCAATTGATCTATCGGCTTTCATTTTTCATTTGAAAATCTATTTAGAATCCAAATGTTTACAATCAGGTGGAAGATTCACTAGTTCTGAAGTATGATTTTATAAATGGAATCAATTTCACTCTTAATGGCCACTTTCCAAAGAGGACCTTCTTTGGAGTTTACAGCTTCATTGAAAGTTCTTAGTTCACTTTCAATCATATAGGTTAGAAAATTAGGACCAAAAGATTTTTCTTCCTAGCTCTTTTACTCCTTCTAGGTTCTACCTCGAATTCTTCATCTTGGTCTTCACTATCTTCTTCATCAATAGTCTTAAGAAGTCTTTTTGAAGAGCTTGACACTTCCTTAGATTAGTAAGAAAATACATGTTCAAAGAATGATGCGTTCCTAAACTCCATTATCATGTTCTTGTGAATCTCAGGATTGCTAGATTTGTACACAAAGAACCAATATGCACTATTGTTATTTGCATAACCAATGAAAGTGGAATCGACAGTTTTTTGTCATATCTTCACCTTTTTGGGTGTAGGTACCATTACTTTAACGAGGCATCCCCACATTCATAAGTATTTGTATAAATGTTTTCTACCTTTACGTAACTCATATGGTGTCTTATCCTATTTCTTTTTGGGTATCTTATACAAAAGCTAATTATCCATTAAAACTGCTTCTCCCCACATGTTTTGAGGTAATCCAGAACTGTTCAACAATGCATTCATCATTTCTTTCAAGGTACGGTTTTTACGCTCAGCAACATCATTGGGCTTAGGTAAATAAGATGATGTGGTTTCATGTATAATCCCATGTTGAGCACAAATCTCAACAAATGGTGATTCATATTCACCACATCGATCATTTCTTTGTACCTTAATTTTTTTATTCAGTTGATTCTCAACTTCATTTTTATAGAGAATGAATTTCTATAGTTTTATCCTTGCTCATTAGTAAATATACATAATAATATTTACTATTGTAATTTGCATAACCAATGAAAGTGGAATCGACAGTTTTTTGTCATATCTTCACCTTTTTGGGTGTAGGTACCATTACTTTAACGAGGCATCCCCACATTCATAAGTATTTGTATAAATGTTTTCTACCTTTACGTAACTCATATGGTGTCTTATCCTATTTCTTTTTGGGTATCTTATACAAAAGCTAATTATCCATTAAAACGGCTTCTCCCCACATGTTCTGAGGTAATCCAGAACTGATCAACAATGCATTCATCATTTCTTTCAAGGTACAGTTTTTATGCTCAGCAACATCATTGGACTTAGGTAAATAAGATGATGTGGTTTCATGTATAATCTCATGTTGAGCACAAATCTCAACAAATGGTGATTCATATTCACCACATCGATCATTTCTTTGTACCTTAATTTTCTTATTCAGTTGATTCTCAACTTCATTTTTATAGAGAATGAATTTCTATAGTTTTATCCTTGCTCATTAGTAAATATACATAATAATATTTTGTGCTATCATCAACAACAGTAATAAAATACTTATTATCACCTCTTATTTGTACAAATTTTAAATTGCATATATCACTGTGAATTAAAATCAAGTGGTTCGGTGTTTCTTTCAACACTTTGGAATGATGACCTCGTTAATTTTACCTCAACACAAGTTTCACACTTGTGATTTGAATCAATATAAAATGTTGGTAGATGATCCAAGTTAATTAATTTATGCAATGTATCATAATTAACATGACCTAGTCTACCATGCCATAAATTAGAAGACTCAAGCAAGTAAGTAGAAGAACTAGCTTTATTAATATCAGGTTTAACCAAAGTCATTACATTGAATTTGAAAATTCTGAACTCATATAACCCTTACCAACATACATTCCGTTCTTAGACAAAATAATTTTGTTTGACTCAAATATCATACGAAATTCATGGTTATTCAGCAGTGAACCAGACACAAGGTTCTTCTAGATTTTAGGTACATACATGACATTGTTTCGAGTCAATTCCTTCTCACAAGTCATCTTCAAAATCCACAATCTTAGCCTTTACTGCAGCAACAGGGTTTGGCTATCTTCTTTTGGATAACCTATTATCTTCTTCGATTTGAAGTCGAATAATAAGATCCTCGATGCTTATTTCCTTTTGTTTGTGCTTGAGATAATTTTTGAAATCCTTCCATACAATAGGCAATTTCTCAATAATACAAGCCACTCATAATGATTCATTCAGCATCATTCCCTGAGCATGAATCTCATGCAGGATAATTTTTAGTTCTTGCACTTGACTGATCATCGTTTTAGAATCCTCCATTTTAAACTCCAGAAAGCGAGCCGCGATAAATTTCATGGCCCCCGCATCCTTAGTCTTGTACTTTCATTCAAGAGATTCATAGCTCTTTTGCTATTTTCTTGTCAGAATAAACATTATACAAGGAATTAGAAAGACTATTCATTATGTAATTCCTACATAGATAATCATGATGTTTCCAAGCATCAATAGCACTGATCGTTTGAAAATCCTGCTCATCGTCATTGAGCTTAAGAGCTTCTTCAGTCAAGCATTTTTCGAGATTTAGCACGGTCGGGTAGAATAGCATCTTTTGTTACCTCCTTGTAAAATATAGATCGTTGAATTTCTCAGGTTTCTCTCCATGAGAAATAGGCATAGACATTAGTGCAATACGGGCAACAATCATCACAACAAGGTTCTACACACCCAGGTTTGACATTTGAGCCCCAACAGTAGGGTTCTACCCTTGACTTTCAGCAGCATGGTTCACCACACATTGTTGTTGGATTTAGTTGTCATATTTCCTTATCTCAAATATAAACCATAAATGTATCAATACTTTAAAAATTATGTTATTTTCTCAAAGACGGAAATATACAAATTTTTCAAATATTTTTCAAAACAAACCAAATAGCACTTTACATATAACCGTCAAGATGAACTGGCGGGGTTCTAAGACCCAATCTAGGACCACTGCTCTCGACAGTATTCGATTCACAGGTAATTGGAGGGACGAGTCCTCTTAAATTCTAATTTCTTAGACAAAACTTCTCTGCATAGTTACTTCCAGTTTCAAAATTTGGGAGAATATTAGTAATTTTTTAGGTTGAAAAAACCCAAATCAATTTCCAAAAATATTTTTGTGAACAATTTTTGAAAATCAAATTAATTTCCAAAATTAATCTTACAACGAAATGACTTGAATAATAATAATTGTTTTAAGATTGTTGGAAATAATGTATTGCATTGTAAGATTAAATGGAAATAACAATAAAATAACAATTCTGTAAATAATCTAATTACAACAGGTAAGTAAAATCATTACCAATAGCAATGTAAATACAGTAATTACAAAATATAAATTAAGTATATATCACCGTTAAATAGCGGACATAGTTGAAGTATAATAAGAAATCAAACCGACTCATGTTTGTATAGTTTTCTTGAAACAGTTACGTCACATCACTTGTGGTATTAAGGTTGATCGCGACGTATATTTCCCAAGGTAAAACGGTTTGAGGGAGCTGAATAGCACCTAACTTCACCACCTTGATCGAACTGACTTGCAGAATTCTACCACGGAGTAACGATGTAAAAACAAGACTCGGACTGAAAAACCAAACCGTCGACGGAACCAGAAATAAACTGAATCGGACCAAACCAAAAATCGAACCTGGACTGAACCGAAAACTGAACCAAGAAAACTTGAAGAAAAACTAGAAAAAATGTGGAGACCAAGATTTGAGAAAAATAGAGTTAGAATGCTTCTTTGGTGTGAAAAATGAGGAGATGAAGACCTCATTTTATACTACTTATGTGAGAGATGTGTCATAAAGGGTATTTAACCCATAAAAAGAACATTTAACCAAAATTAAGTTCAAAAATGTTTTTTCCTTTAAATTACAAAGTAAAATACAGTCTGGGTCTTAAAGTACAAATAATATTTCATATTCTATGATCTTTGAGTTTTTTTATGAGAATTAAAAATAAATCTAGAGCAAAAAACATATCATTGTCTCATATAGAGATGACCCAT
This sequence comes from Datisca glomerata, assembly GCA_003255025.1. Lineage (NCBI taxonomy): Eukaryota > Viridiplantae > Streptophyta > Magnoliopsida > Cucurbitales > Datiscaceae > Datisca > Datisca glomerata. Next base: position 992,998 of record QANY01012022.1, on the reverse strand, counting down.
ATAAAAAGAGTCTGTAGACTTATCAAGTTTCTCACTCTTGATACAAACATTTCTATATATACTATTCCAACCTTTTGTCCCCTTCCAATATGAGATTTATACAATTCTCATCTATTTTTCATTTTCATTTAGCTCACTTTGAGATAAGTCAATTTTGACAAACTAATAGTCGATTTTGATGTACATGCGGAGGAGAAGTCAAAATCTGAAAACCTTATACTTTTAAGTAGTAGGTCTCACCTATAAATTTATTCAAATTTGATCTACGAAAATTTTGTACAAAATACCCATTTTCCAAAATCTTTTCCTCGTGCTAAGATGTTGGTTGTTGACATTTTCTGTCTACCAGGATGGTGACTAAGCATTGTGTACCCTTTTTCATTGGTTGTGTTTTGCGGTCCTCTCGTGTCTTTTGTCTTTTAGGCCTGTAGTCTATGAGCAGTTATGATCTCCTTCCCCTTCGCACTACACAGAGGTCCTTTGATGTAGATAGTGGAGAGATGCTCCTTATGGGTTCTGGATATGTAGAACGACTTATGAGTCTTTTATTTATTTGTTTTTATTGTATACATCTTTCCTTGCATGGAAGAATGGCATGGCTTGGGTTGTATCGCACACTTGGACGAAGGCTCATGCTTACCTTGCATGGTACATACCATATCACGTGCTTGGGTCGAACCCTTTGTGTTATGACTTGAGACACAGTTTTAGTGAGGTTGTATTGTTCGTCTTAATTACATGAAAGAATGAGTAGTTGTATTTTTCCATGACCCACTCGTCTCTTCTGCTTGTTCATCTCGGACTATTCAAAATTTTGGGTATCAGCATTACCCCAAAATTTAAGGATGAGCGACCAGCGTAATCACATAACACCCACAATTTGACGATGCCTTGTATGATTTTGCATACATCTTGTATGGCGTATTTTTATTCCATTTTATATGACCTCCATATTATACGCATTTTATGCGTTTTGGGTCAAAATGTGAATTATTCAATATTTTTTAGAACAATTCAGGGATGGGACGAAAATTCAAAAATCCGCCGTATGATACACAAATTATACTCAAACTCACCAACAATGTTCCTAATCATAACCGCCGATTATTAAGTTGGCATATAGAGCAATTTCACCTTAATGCAATCATATGGACATTTTCTTTTGTTATAAATATTTGACTTATCCTGAGTCCATCCATCATGGACATGATTGAATATCCTGCTATCCTACCTATTAGAAGATCAACAATTGGCATCAAATACTCATCCTTTAGTGCTTTCCATATGGATATTTAAAGATCAATACATATTCTTAACTTTCCATTTTTTTACAATTGTGACTATATGAGATATTCCTTCATAAAAAATTGTTGTTCGAATAAACTTTACTTTTAAGCAACCTTTCTATTTTCTTTTTTACCTTGAAGATTATCTTAGGAGGAATTCTTGGAGGATTGCAATTCTATTTGATTAGCAGTCTACGGTCGACCATTTTTCTACTAAACCAAGTAACTCATTGTTGAGGTCATTTTTTAGGCACTGGTCTTTAGGATGAGGCTCTGTATCAAATTGAGCTTGTACAGAGAGTACATGCATGAAAAAAGATTTGAGCATCCAAAGTATATGCTGGCTCTCGATTATAACAAAGTACTAATTCAAACGGGAAAACTAATCCTGGACCATTTTTACAAAATGAGCTTGTTCGAAAATGGTCCTTGACACCTTCCACGGTCTATTGATGAAGATTTGAGTGTAATGATAATTAATAGATTTAAAAGTCAAAAATTGAATGAATAATGTTATTGTATTGCATGATTGTTGAATTGTACAAGCATGGATTCTATTATAATTAATAGATTTAAAAGTCAAAAATTGAATGAATAATGTTATTGTATTGCATGATTGTTGAATTGTACAAGCATGGATTCTATTATAGCATGAAATGCATAGTAGAAAAGCTATTGATATGTCAATGTTTGAGTGTGAATGATTTAAGCTAGGCTAGCTCCATGTTCTCCACGCATGGAAGCCTTAACGACGAGCTTCAATGCTGGTTCTTGCATCTGGACTGACTCCCCCTAAAGCTTACACCTCGTCTCCTTTTATAGAAGAAAATGGCAGACTTATCCTTCAATTGCATTTTGGTTTTGGCACCCAAAATCTTTTCCTCGTGCTAAGATGTTGGTTGTCGACATTTTCTGTCTACCTGGATGGTGACTTAGCATCGTGTACCCTTTTTCATTGGTTGTATTTTGCAGTCCCCTCGTGTTTTTTGTCTTTTAGGCATGTAGTCTATGTGCAGTTGTGATCTCCTTCCCCTTCACAGAGGTCCTTCGATGTAGATAGATGGAAAGATGCTCCTTATGGGTCTTGGATATGTAGAACGACTTATGGGTCTTTTATTTGTTTGTTTCTAGTGTCTATATCTTTTCTTGCATGGAAGAATGGAATGGCTTGGGTTGTATCACACACTTAGACCAAGGCTCATGCTTGCCTTGCATGGTACAGCCACATCCCTTGCTTGGGTTAAAGCTTTTGTGCTATGACGTGAGACTAATAGTTTTAGTGAGGCCGTATTATCGGTCTTAATTACTTGAAAGAATGAGATGCCGTATTCTTCCATGACCCACTCGTCTCTTCTGCTTGTTCATCTTGGCTATTCAAATTTTTTGGGTATCAACATTAGCCCCTTGATTACACAGATCATGTTAAGGATGAGCTATCAAAGTAATCACATGTCACCCACAATTTGAACGATGCCTTGTGTGATTATGCATACATCTTGTATGCCACAAGGTGTAGTCTTTAAGACTTTTCCTTGTTACATCTATGTTAGCTACTGCTTGCATGGTCATGTGAGCCTTTGCTAGGTTTAGTAAAATTTATATTACAAAATTGCCTCTTCATGGCTTTTTCATTTGAGCGATGATTTTTGAAATTTCTTGTAGTTAAGCGTTTTGCCTCTTGCTAGCTTAGACCATGGTTGCTTCTACAACAATTTCTTCTTTTTCTCTGACAATTCGTCTTGATTTGGATGCTGGAATATAAACTTGTTGCATAGCATGGTGCCGGGTAAAAAATCATTGCATAGCATGGTGCCGGGTAAAAAACCGTTGCATGGCATGACGTTAAGCTATAGTCAAGTGCCTGGCATGTCAAGGACTTGAACTCGAGCTTATTGCGAGGATTAAAACAGGGTTGCAAGCACTACAAGAGAAAAACGCTTCGTTTTCATAGCATTTCTCAAAACGTGATATTAGCCAACGTCATTAAAAGTCGGAACCTACCATAGCTTTTTTTAAACGCTATGGTAGCCCTATCATAGAGTTTTTTAAGTGCTATGGTAACCCTATTACATGATTTTTAAATGGTGTGATAAATTTTTTATAGCATTTTTTAAAGCCATGATATATCTTTCAAAGCATTTCAAAGTGTAAAAGACCTTTGATAGCATTCTTTTCATGCTATAAATGTTGCAAATAACTAACTCAACGAACATAGTTATTCTTGCAATTGTACAAACTTAAAAAACAATAACTTTTTGACAAAATATCACAAAATAACATAATCACATAATGTTTTATTTAATTACTCAAAATTATTACAGATTATTGGCCGTTAGAAATCATAGTTCCAAATGACAAATACATATTGAATTTTTACATAGAACAAACAAAAGTAATATATCTTAAAGAGAAAGATTAAAATCTAGTAAGACCCCAAATCTAATTATCAAGTTTTAGAAACCAATGTCGTTTACTGTAGAGGGATCAATGCTTCGACCAATTTTAATAAAAAATAACTCGGTTGGAAACGTTTAGATCGGTAGAAGAAGCCACAACACAAATACTCCAAGGTGCAACATTTTGTACCAAAAAAGGATTAGGACCATCATTACCAGCTGAAAAAATAATAGTAACTCCAAGTTGCATTGCATGAAATGAACCAATTTGAGTAGCTGTCAAAACACTTTCAAAAACATTAAATTGATGAAAAGAATTCCAAATCAAAGCGAGTTGACAACTAGAAAACATGAAATTAGTAAATTTCAAGCAATATTGTTTAAGCAATAACTCCAAAGGCATATAAAATATATTAAAAATAAAATATTGGAAGCAAAAGTAAATCAATTAACCTAGCTGGGCACCAAGCTTAATGAAACTTTGTGTACTTTGGTACTTTGTGCTTCAATCATTTAATTGGAATAAATGCAATAAATCTAACATTTGTTGACATAATCTGGGGGCTATATTTCATAAGTTAACTTCATTTCTTAACGGTCCCGTCTAATTGGAAACACTGTTGCAAACTTATTACAACTTCTAAAGCCCTCTCTCATTCCCTCAACAACAGGTAGTTTAACTGGCTCAGGAGGGTCGACATGCTCTATCAGTAATTTGTCAAGAACCTAAATATCACATCTTCTAAAAAACAAAACTTATAATTCTTTGACTTCCATCACACTATCTTGTCAATTAAAAGGATCTCTACAGGTTGGTTTTGTAGGCTCTCTTGACTAGATGAAACAAGCATTTATCTAAGGAACAAATTGTCCACAATATAACGTATAATAAATTCAGGGGTGGGTTGTAAAAACAAAGCTATTTAAGTCACTTACTGACTGAAACTTTTGTCGAGTCTGAACCTGCAAGTCATGTAGTTGCGTCAAGTGGCTCTACAGAACAAAAATAATAGAAGTTACGTCTCAAGAGTTGTTTTGATTGCTCTCGACAAGTCATTAACGATACAAGGATTTCATTCTCCAAAAGGCAATCATCAGCTTTTCAGTACTTTCACTTTGTATAGCACGACTGCCTATGTCAAAATCAAAGGTTCTATACAAAAATGCATCCTCTTTTGTACAAAATATTTATCATTAATATATTCTTCTTGTTTCTTATGGAAAAAAATAAATAACAATGGCGACAAAAAATCAGTAATCATCCAAAAGATAACGTCAATCGTGTTAATTGTAAAAACATTCAATCGCTTTCAATTACTAATAAACTGGAGTGCCAGTAAACTATCGAAAGAAACGGAGTGCGAGCATAGCACCTGTCCTAGCCCTTGCATAGCAGATTGCCTGAACTATTACTGAGAAAGGAGTTGCTGTTGGTGAGGTAATAGCATCAATTTTTACCTTTGCTGTATTAGTTGTTGTTGTGATGTTGTTGTTGCTGATGTTGATGTTGTGTTTGTGGCTGGGGAGAAGGTGTATTCATCATATTTGTGCTAGACCGCGGTGAGTTGGCATATGGAAATGGAGATGTTGTGGTATTGTCAAAGTAAGTGGCACTTGTAGCACTAGAAGGGAATACAGTCGATTTTGAAATGAGTTGTGAACCAGAAGCCTACTTTGAAGATGTCAGGTCAGAGGATAATCAAGGACGTATGAAATATTAAGAGTTCTACAGTTAAAATCCACAAAGGAAGCCACTAGATGGTGGCAAGACAGTCCTACCAAGGTCTACAAAAGTATTGGATGTAGTTATTTTTTAAGAGTATTTTATAGATATACATGATCACGTGAACAAACTTAGACTTATACAAGTAAGGTCCTTCTCTATTTAGAAGCATTGCATGAAGCAGTATCATTTAAAATCCATGAATAGTATTCAACGATAACTATATACAACACACAAGTACGAATAGACCAAAACAATTAAAAAGATTCAGATCAAGAGAGAGGAAGACAACAATCAACTCTTGACATAACCTTTATTTTTTTTTTGTTATTTTTTGGTCAATATTTGACATAACCTTTATACTTTATACTCTCCTGCAAGGAGATAAATCTTCAATGATGCACATAAGAAAATTCCCAAGAAGAATAGACACGAAAACATGGGAAGAATTGCCACAAATATGCAAAGATTGAGAGCAATGTCATGCTTCACTAGTCACGCCAAAATTCTCACTCTCAAGTCCAGCAAAAGAGAGATGTGGGTGCTATAAGAAACACAAATACCTTTTTAGATATTAGAAAGGGAGGTTTTTGTGAATTAGTACTAAATGGTTATAGATGTACATTAATGATGTCACAGAAGAGACATTGATATGAAACTTACAATGAATTTAGTAAAACAACCGTCTTTGTTACGGAATTCGCAAAGAAATGAACTAAGAATGTGAAAAACATGCGAAAGCTGCACTCTGAGGAGCATAATTTATCTGACATGTAACATTGTCCTTTGACCACTCATATTATTTTATGTTAGAGGGGTATTCTTCAGATACATACCTGACAGAGATTCTATTAGAGCCACTATAGATTACAGGTACACAATTTGTATATTAATATATAGCTTATCGATGCCAGAAAATGTGACTAACTATTACCAGAAGTATAAAAAAAATTGAATTCCATCACCAACATTCAGCACATCTAACATATGCATTGGAAGTGTGGGCGTAATCTGCCTTTGGTCTCCAGATAACCGGAATCCTGCACTTACATCGTCATCTTATATAATCAGGACAAGTTAAGAGAAGTAGCAGATATCTAATTAAATGGATCACATTACAATACATAAAACATCTAGCTTTGAAGTACTTCTTAACTTGGATTGTGAAATAATTTGGACCACTTATTAGTCCTTATTGAATCCTAGTGATACTCTAAAAATAGAGGAATGCAAATGAAGTAAGTTAATTTTAATACTAGTTGCCGAGTGACTGAAAGAAAAAAAATAAAAGCATGAAGTTGATGTTAACTAAGAACTAGAAAAGATCAAACATTATAGCAGTCACAGCTGCTATGTTCAAGCGCATGCCATAAGCTGCCAATCGATAAAAAAGTATGGATTAATATAGTATAACAGATTATCTCAAAGCCTTCACTTCAGTTTTATAATAGAAGAAATAACGCCTGACAAAACTCAAGTATCAGAATGAAATAAACTAAATCAAACATTTGATTATCTTTTATTCAAGGGATTCACTAAAATAGATAAAATGAAAGATTCAGAAAAAGAGATCAAACCAGAAAATTAAAACCGTGGACTTCATGGCTGAGGCAAGGGTTGAGAATCTCTAATCTTCAATTTTAACTTCTGTAATGAAAACCAAATAATCAGAAGAGAGAGAGATAGAAGCTAACCCTTTCTCATTTCTGTTCATAAAAATCTAAAGAATCAGAAGAGAGAGAGAGATAGAAGCCAACCCTTGCGCGTTCTTTGTTCTTGAATAGAGAGAGATGGAAGCTAATAGAGAGAGAGAAGCTGATGGATAGGCTCTACTCTCTCTCTTCTTTGATGAAACTAAGGCCCTGGCTAGGTTGTTCGTTCATTGCAGAAAGAAGATGAAAGGCGCTGAAGAAGATGAATGGCGCTGAACTGAAGAGAGAGGACGCTCAAGAAGGCTTCATTGAAGAGAGAAGATGAAAGACGCTGAAGAAGATGAAGGAAAGAGAGAGGGTGCTGAAGAAGGCTTCATTGTAGAGAGAAGACACTGAAGAAGATGAAGGAAAGAGAGAGGATTGTGAATGTGAAGAGAGAGGGATAAGTCTATTTTTTCTTCCCGCGCCCCTCTCCAAAAACTTGGCTCTCATAGCGTTTTGACATAAAACGCAATTGTGTTGTGCTATAAAACAAACATTTGTTATAGTGAAGTGCATTGAATAATGTTCATCTATTAGATGACATCAAATTTGAGACATAGTACATGACATGGCATTAAATATGATATTGATGTATGTCATTACATAGAGTACGAACTCCTGGAATGTCATTGAGTTACAAATTCTTATAGACATGGCATGGGGATAAGTCCATTGCATGACGAGCAATGGAATTATGGATCATTTCATGATGTGACATAGAATTATAAGGCATTGCATGATGTGGGATTGAGTTATAGGGCACTTCATGGCATGGCATTGAAGTATGGCATATTGTATGGTGTGGCATTGGATTACAGGGAATTGCATGGTATGGATTGGATTGGCATTGAGAGCATTGTGTGTGGCAAATATTTTTCTAACAAATACTTAGGACAATAGAATAGAGAGATAGAGTTAGGCTTTTATTATACTGCACAAAGTTTGCTGTGAACTAGTTGTATGACATGGAATAATATAAAGTTAGTATACATACTCTTTGCATAGTATGTAATGGCATGAAGTTAAGTTACACGATATTTGCATAACATGAAATGACATGAAGCCTGATTACCTACTGATTGTATGACATTACTTGTATTTGTGATATAGATCTATTACGTGGTATGACATGACTTTGAATTTGACTATGGACTCATTGTATGGCATGACAGGGAGCGAAAGTCAAGATACAGACTCTTTGTAGAGCATAGAATGACATAAAGTTGGATACAGGTCTATATGTGTCTTAGTATGAAATATAAGTGTGCTACGATATTAATGTTTTGGAAGAGGATGAATACATCGAGGGTGAGGCTTACGCTTGTAATAAAAAGGTCTTGGTGTAAGAAACGTGCTATAGCAATGGAGCTAGGAAACTTATCTATATGGTGTGGTTGGGTCTAATTTTGACATGGGGAAAATGTTATGGAGAAAGCTGTGGTAGTGCATTTAGGCGACATTAAATGATTTGGTATCGTCATATGGAGAGGTTCACGATAAGTGGATTGCCTCAAAAAGAAGCGTTGGTGTATTGTGTTATGGGGAAAGGTTCATAATACGACTAGAAAGAAGTGTTACGACATGGCACTAGAATGCATTAAAATGGTACATTAAAGGAAGAAGCATGGTTATTCGATTGATGGTCTGAATAAAAGCATTCTTGAAGGTGATGGCATGGTGGCATGACTTGAATATGATGGAATTGTTAATGAATTTTTTTGTCAATGTGTGAAAGATGATGTGTATGTTGTTGTTGCGTAATGGATTAGCCTTTGGTTTCTTGAGGGCCTAGTTGAAGCATGAATATGAGCTTATTTTCCATTTGGCTATCGATAGAATGATTTGGCTTGTCTTCTCTTTCTCGGATTATGAATCAGTGTCACAAAAATTTAATGGTTTCTTAATTGGCAATGGGGATAATGAATGTTCAAGAGCCTTGCATGGGTGCTTGGGGCTTCGCTGAAGCATGACTTAAACTATAGATATGTGTTCATCAGCTAACTATATTTGGGCATGGCTTCTTCAGTTTTGAGTTTGCTTCTTGACTGTTACTTTTATGTGTGTTAGCCTTGGTGAAGGATTGCATGGGTCTCTTTACATGAATAAGGATGGATTCGGCCTCCACTCGTATGTGTAAAGTGATTGATGATGGAGCATATTACATATTGATCTTTGGTGGTTGAGATTGAGGCATATTGTTGTGCTTGATGCTTCACGCCCAATAATGCATAATATTGATTCATCTTCAGATAGTTTCATGTTATAGTATGGATGTTGGTGTTTCCATGTTGAATCGATGCCTTATACACGTCTCTGTATTGATGTGTTGTTTTGTGTTGTTTGCTAGAAGAATTGTGTATGAATGGAAATTGCGTGTGTCACATGATTTATAAGTCGAATCATTGAGTTGATTAAGGGGAGAAGACTAGGTGAATATAACAGGACTGAAATAGTCTCCCCCTTGAATAAATCTGAATGATTCCAAGAATGTTGCATTTGTGGCATGGGTTTGATGATTCATCACTCTTTTGGTTGCTTGGAAAAAGAACAGTCATGTATAATGAACGCCTTTGCTAGTAATAGCATGGATGGATTTTCTTTACGTTCAAAATTATAGTGAGAAAACCTTGTGTCAACATCTAATTAATTTAAGCATTCGCAACCCCCGAGTGGGTCCTCATTGAAGACCTGATTTCCTTTGATGCCAACTGTGGATGCTAATGGCATGGGTTCGCTTGTAACTGTCAAATTTTACAAAGTTAACTGCGAATTGTGTTTTGAGTCACACGCCATAGTTGTTAGAATTGCATCCCTTGTTGTTGGGTGGATGTGTGGTTCCGTATTGAGGGAATCAAGGTGGTGTTCAGTGTATGTTGTATTGATGTGCGCCTCCGAGGTAATGCATGACTCCAATTGGTTGTTGAAGAATCGCACATGCATGATTACTTAGCTTCTTGAGTTGAATGTTGCATGTGTTTGCTTGAGTGGGAGAAATTTTATTGAACGGGCCATGTAGGAGAATGTCGCAATGACTTTTGAGATTTAATTGCATTAGTAAGACCATTTAGGAAACATCATTTAAAAGAATCTTGCTAATTCCAAATTGTAATTAGCATCGTCATAAGGATGACTTTTACATCAAAGTCTCTTTCTAGAGGGAATCATCGAGTTTCCGTTGAATGAAAGAATAATTTGTTCAATGAATGGGTTGCTTGGAATAGGAGGAAATGTTCATGGATGATGGAGGAGCATGGTGTATATGACTAGGTTCGAATTGCTACAAAGCTTCTAAGGAATTTCTTTGTGATAGTATTTGCATAGACTTGGGGTTCGTAGCATTTTTGTATTTTTACTTTTGGACATCGTCTGGATTTTGTGTTGAGACTTGTGTTTTGCCTCTAGTTTTGTGCTCGAGGTACTTGAGAATAAAGTCTAGATCTGGTATTTTAGGCTTAGGTATTGAATGGTATTCCAACTTTCGATGTTAGATTTGTATTGGAGATAATAATGTTGGGTTATGTAGGTGTTGATGGCTTACATTGCTTTGGGCTTGTTTGGGAATAGGAGGTCTTGATCGCTTGAATTTGATGTGTGGAATGACTACTCTTCTTATTCTATCTTTTATTTTATAAATGCTTGTCACTATTGAATATCTGCTTTCTTGCTTTCTTGACATGATGATGCTCTTGCGATAATTTGATTGCCTTGGGTTTTTGGATCTTGTAGAGTTTATGGAGTTTGATGGGCACAATTTTACTCGACATCACGGATTGAGGTTGTATCTGTAAGTTTGGTTTTTTTTCCTCAAAAGGTAAAAGATGTATATATATATATATTTGGAGAGACATTACTTCTACACTTTTGTAATATTTGTATATGGAAATTACTTGGGTTTCTGATTGTACAAGTATGGGTTTTATTATCTTAGACTATAATATGGAATACATGAGACAAATGAAGAGTGTTTAGGCATGGATGAGCATGGCTAATATGAGAGTTGCATCGGCATGGCTTGGATGATGATTCTTTTTATCTAGATTTTCTATTGACTCTAGATTTTCTAGGTTGAAGAAGACGAATAATGCAATGCTAACATTTGTCGATTGCTTTTGTGATTCGCTTCTATCATTGTCTTTTAGCTTAGAATTTTGCACGGTTCAATGAACCTGTGCACTTTCACTTGGAAGACTATAATTCACTAACTTTATCAACTAGAGTGACTTATCTTGGTCATTACATGGAGTACGTGGTTAATGTGCTAATGTATTTGGAATGTTTTGAAAAGAGTAATGAGTCTGATTTTTGGTAAAGTACTATCTTAAGAAATTATGACTTTGTTATGAGTATTCTTAATCTTGAGAGAGATATGAACTTATAATTAAAAGCTTAGTCATTTTGATAAACTATGAATGGAACTCTTTGAATCAACATATTATATGGGTTAGAGGACTAGGTTATTTGATAGTGAGTATGCATAGATAATAGTAGAGATCATAGACAATTTTTAAGAAGCGAGATAGTACTCTTAGGTTATCCGTTTATATGGTCACAGTAAACTAAACACTTAGTATTTCTAATAAAGTAGAAGAGTTTAAATAATTTTACTTGAGGTATCAAGTATGAAATTATCATAATTGATTAGTAGAACAAGATTTTGAATTTAAAAATTGAGAGGGGTATAGACATTAGGTCGATAGTCCTTCACCTAATTATACATGGTACTATATTATGGATGGGCATTGCATATTGAATAATAGGTTGAGAATAATTATATTGAATGATACTAAAATATGATTAGAATTCAATTATGATTTTATAGTGGAACTAAATATAATTAATAAAATAAATTTGATCATGAGTTTGACTGGTAGACTTTATTATTTAGTTAAGAGTATTTTTATCTTTATGGCATCTGAGTTAGCCTGTGACTTTTGGGTAATTACTTGATCTGTGATTAATAGCCCGACTTGTATACTCTATAGTCAACCAGTTAATTGACTAGGACTTATTTTATATTGATGAAATTATCATTATTAATTTAATTAATTTTACTTAAAAAACAATATTCAGCTAGGATCAGGCTATCAACCTTAGCCATAAAGAGACTTTCTTTCCAAGCTCTAGTAGCCTACTTGAGAGGAAGAAAATAGGGATTTCTTTTATGCATTTGACTATCCATACACTTTTTTTTGTTGATGATTTAAGAAATAGCGTGGAAGATCACAAGGTCTCGACATTCACATGGTTTGAAGAAGCATGGTTTTGAAGTTTTCTGATTACATGGTTTTGAATGCTACAGGTCTTCATGGTTTTGGTGTGCGGATCGAGGCTCACCTTGGACGTGGATCAGGGTTTGAAGCTTGACATCAATTGGGGTCTTTGAGGTTCACGCGTCAAATGTATAATTTTTATTCTTTTCTAAGACCACAAATGAGGTTGTCTCACGTTTGAATCAAGATCGGGACTATTTCCATTGCACCAAAATCTTCCCTTTCGTATCAGAACCCCATTGTGATTGATTCGTAGATGACTTAGTGCAAGAAATGAATACCCTATGAATATTCATAGATTGTTCAAACCATAACTCCTTTTTGTAGAATTATTTATGGTTTCTCCCTTGCATAATTGTTAGAGATTTATGTGTATTTCTCTTTTGTTTAATTCTTGTAAAATTCTTGTAAGCTTTCATAAAGAAAGTTAGGATTTTTGTAATGTAAACATTCGAATCAGATGAAGAATTAAAGCGTCCAAACTGAGGAGTTGATGGACGAATGGACATATGAACAAACGCATCGGTGTAGCGGTACTGCACGACAAGGTAGCAACGACTATTGTATGTGCAATAGTAGCAGTGATGCCATGGTCGCAGCCGCAGGTCGTGGTAGGCCCGATAATCATGGTGCATGTGGTGGATGTGACGACAAGGTGACAATGGACGTGTTTTAGTCAAAAACTTCAGTTGTACATATGTTTGTATGCTTGTCTCCTGTGCTAAGTATAGGCGTCCTCCTCACTAGGGGAATCTACAACGATGATGCTATATGTGTCCTTCCCTCTGGCTGAGACTCCTCACAGCCTCAATGTTTTCAAAAGATAAACAAAGAAATCTAAGACGAAGAGAACCGGGGATAGTTTCCTCGTCAAATAGCCTTTGATGCTTAAATTAGTTTTTGGTCGATATTTTGGCATAATTTTCTTAGGGGAGAGAAGGTACACCTTTTTCGTTTGTTGGTAGATGTATTTATACCTAGGTCTTCAGTGGGAGGAAAGGTGTCGAATAAGCCTTAGAGGCATGTTGGGGAAGATTCGCGGGACACAATGTATGTCCAGACTGCCCGTGATTAGATGGAAGGGAGCGACCTTGACAAAGCGTTATGCCTTAAATGTTGAAATGACTAGACGAAGGCTATCCTGACATCTTGTCATGGATATTAGAACTATTGAGTGCTACTTTTGGCAAACAATGATGATCTTATGCTCGGGGTTAACAGAGTTCGTCTCGTGAACCTTGATCTTTCATACGTGCTCAGGTCTGTGCAACCCGAGCTTCTTTGAGGCTGACTAGTCGAGGTTGGTCCTTCTCCTTAAAACTTTCTTTCATCGGGGGCTCCTCTAATGAGGTGTAACACGTGTCGTTGCATAATTGGTGGTTGGGAAAATACTTATAACAGTTGCCCCCAATGGAGGACTTGGGTGGCCTCTTATACCTGGGTTTGAAGACTCCATCATTTGAGCTAGACTTCACCTACCGTAGGCATCTCACTTTTTACCTTAAGTTTTATTCATTAACGTAGACTACACCGAATGGAATTAATTACCTCTCTGACCTTTACTGTGACTTGTGTGTGCGTCGTTCATTTTCTTTCTATGATTTAATGTCATTATCCTTTTGTTTGATCCTGACTAATGGGCTAGAGCAACTCACCAGTCATCATTTTTTGTTTCATCATGAATGGTGGGCTAGAGCACCTTACCAGTCCTCACTTTTTAATCATTTGTCACACGTCATAGAAGAGTCAATCCTTGGAGACTTGCAAGATAGTCAGAAAATCATTAGAAAATATTTCTACGTCTTGTGTTATCTTCCATGAAAGTGAATTCGTTCAAGAAATACCTTATAAGAAGCTAATCCTAAATTAGAAGATTGTTTGAATTAGAAAAAGAGACCTCTTATCTGACCAATACTGATGAGTACATGATCTTCGTCATCCGCAACACCGAGTTGGAAGGTCGAAGACAGTCGAGCTTTTGTTTCCTACGCTTTTGCACTTCATTTTTTTATTTGGGCCTATCTCTTTTCGAGCTTCATCTTTGCCTTGATAGTGGTTCCCCTCGAGCTTCACATTCTGCCCAGGGGTAAGTGTTGACTTGTCCTAAGCTGTCCTTTCCAAGTATTCTGGTGGGAAGAAGATTAACCACCCCAGGCCGTCGGGTTCCTCCTGAGAGTTATTTCTCGAGTGGTGCGCCGGTTGTGAGCCCCTTTCCCGTGGGTTTATCCACTTGATACAATGGCTTGGGATGAACACGCCTATTATTTCACCACAAACAACTTGGTTCTACCGAAAATTAGAGTAGGGAGTCTCGTGACCATCCTTACTATCTCCCTGGGGCTTCATGTTCTGGCTTTGTCCACAAGCATGTGTACCAGTTTTGGCATGATCTTCATCCTTCTGTTTCACCTGAATCGGGACGTGAAATCCGGGAGCTACCTAGCCCCAATTTGCATTTCACTCATGGTGGAAGATTGGTGCGAAGGTCTATATTTCAACTAGAATGTGCCCAAACTCGTTTATCTGTGCAGGATGGTTTTCCTTCGCCTGAGCTGGAGGTTTGTAAAATTTATAGTGGACAAAAAAGGGCACCAAGGAGTAGGGTGGAGGGTGTCCTACCGATATTTTCCTCCATCTTCCGCAACTGCTCACATATATCCCCTAGAAGGTCCTTTAGGGGTCTTGCCTCCGTTCGCTCTCCGGCGGACTTGTGCTTCTCCTGAGATGACCCTAACTAAAACCTTATAAAAAGGGAGAGCCTAGCCTTGAGAAGTCGGGTTTCCCTTTGGTATCGATTTTTTCGAGGGGTGACAGTTCCTTCATATTAGCATGTCACATGGCCTTCTCACGGATGGTTTTTCCCCATGGTTCCACGAGTGCCTGGCGACTCCACCAGTGAGCCCTTGAGTCGTGAGGGAGAATCACCTCCATGAAAGAGACTGTTATAATTTGAATGGTACATGGCATGCCTTTCCTCCCTTTCGTGGTTACCTCAGAAGTTACAACCATCATTTTCTTCTTCCTCCATCGTGTGACCACCACGACGGAAGATGATTCTTCTTTTAACGAGGATAGGGATGGATCTTTCCCCTCATCTTGGACTTCATTGACGTAGGAGGCCAAACTCATCCTCACTCTTTGAGAGGGAAGGGTCTCAACTCTCAAGTACAATAAAAATGAACGGTTTTCTCATTGTCCCCACAGACGGCGCCAACTATTTTAGCTGAAAACTTCAGCTGTATGGATGCTTGTATGGTAGTCTCCCGTACTAAGTATATGCATCCTCTTGGTCAGGGGAATCGGCAACGATGATGTTATATGTGTCCTTCCCTCTGGCTGGAACTACTCACGGCCATAATGTCTATAAAAGATAAACAAAGAACTCTAAAATGAAGAGAACCGATGGTGGTTTCCTCGTCGAAGAGCCTATGATGCATAAGTCAGTATTTGGTCGATATTTTGGCATAATTTCCTCAGGGGAGAGAAGGCATACCTCTTCTATTTGTTGGCAGATGTATTTATACATGGGTCTTACATGGGAGGAAGCGTGTCGAAGAAACCTCATAGGCGTGTTGGGAAAGCTTCATGGGACACAATGTCAATCTGGACTGCCCATGATTAGATGAAAGGAAGGTGACCTTGACATAAAGCGTTCTGCATTAAATGTCAAAATTATCGGACGGAAGCTATCATGACATCCTATCATGGCGATTGGACTTGTTGAGTGCTACTTTTGGCGGAGAATGATGACCCTGTGTTTGGGATTAACGAAGCTCTCCTCGTGAACCTCGACCTTTTATACGTGCTCGGGTCTGTGCAACCGAAGCTTCCTTGAGGCTGACCAGTCAAAGTTCGTCCTTCTCCTTAGAAAATTTCTTTCATAGGGGCCCCCTAATGCGGCGTAACACGTGTCATTGCATCATTGATGGTTGAGAAAATACCCATAACAGGACATTTTCATTGCCGATGGATAACGTCTAAACCTATCTTGAAGATTTCAAATTGTAAAATTTGAATTATAATAGAGATTTGGTTATGCAAGGATATTGCTTATGTCTTAAGAACTTTTATATATTATCTTTGAACCCTATTGTTTTGAAATATTTTATTTTATGTTGAGATAACTTTGTATTATGCATGATCACTTTTAGATAGAATGTGACTTTAGGTTTCTAAAAGATTACGCCATGTGGTTGTAAAATCGCAGATAAATTTAAGCAATAATCGATTAGGGACATAAAGTGTCTTAACTCTAGAAGCATGTTATTAGAATTTTAATATGGTTTATTTTAACCTATAAATTACTAATTGACCCTGCTTAACTAATCGAGAGAGTCACTAAAGATTAGATTGACTACTTACCTAACGACACTTAGTATCTCATGGTAATAAACTCACGTTCGAAGAATATAAGGGGGGCCATGATTCTTAATTGGAACTCACGGTGCCTCGTCTTCAATCTTGAAAGCTTTCTAAAGGAGGATACTTGAAACACTAATTACGAGTATGACTTTTCAAGTGATCACCTTGAAAAATGTGTAACTAGGAACAACCTACATAAACAGAAGTTATCCACTTAGCACGAGTCAAAAGGTGAAATAATTATGTACACTTCAATTGTTTCTATAATATCTCACCTACGCGGTCCTTATTACATATTTCGAGAGGCCTAAGTAAACTTTAGTTAAGTACTACTTATTAATACCAAATTAGTGTAGTACTAGGCATAAATATCATATTAGTAATTAATTAGATTACCTCATCCTACCTAACTTAGAAATGTGTATTTTTCCTAAGCATACATATGGTTATGGAAGTCGGGGTATCGTTTCGCACAATTGCATGTTTATTTTTGAGTTTTTACTCTATGTAATATTGAGTTCTAAAACTAGAATATGCATGTTTAGATTAATATAGTTCATAATTTTTACTAATTAAACATGTCATCAATGAGTGCTATTACATCTATACATTATTGAAATTATACTTGGACATTAATGACATTAACTTGGACCTTTATCTAATTGTGTAAGGAAGCAAGTTCATTCCTTAACTAAACATACCCTTGATCTTTCTTAAAGTTCCACTCAATGAGAATAAAAATTGATACCGGATATGGAGATAAATTGTAATATTTGCTCCATGTTACATATTTGCATTATATGACCAATATAATGGAATAATTATAAATCCATTATCCATGAAAGCTGATATAGTTATTAATTATTCTTCAATAAGATAACAACAAAGGGTATTGTTGAAAATTGAGATGAAAAATGAATTTTTAGTTGTGGACCATATCCTTATGGTTGTTGATATTTTTTAATGATATAGAGATTCAAATAGCCAAAATCGATGGGAAAGCCAGAAATATATAGTCTTGCAAACCTTAGGGGATTCCTTTGATAACTCTAAGAAATTAGAGTTATCTTTTGTCTTCAAGCTTATTTCAATAGGAATTAAAGGGTGATGTGTTAGTTTCTAGCTTTAGTTTCATCATTTTCCTATTTTATTTCCTTTCTTAGGGTTAAGCTATCTTTATAAATTATTTGTACTATTTATATAGAACTCTAAAGCGAAAAGTCAACTGAGTAGATGTTGTAGCATGAGGAAGCTACATCACCATAGAAGCAAGCATGCAGCACACTTGGAGAAGTGTAACAATAAGGAGAAACAAGTATCTTGGTCATGATGAGATTGAAGCTTAGTTATTTATCTAACTTATTTTCTTTTGAAGATTATCCTTAAAACAACATATTTTGCATCTAACACCATTTAGGACATTATCTGAAACGCCACAATAATTATGAAATGGTTCTAAAACCTTGTTCACGCCATTTTGCGCATGTGGATGTCAAGTATATGTGATAAGGAGAATGCTACTAAGCTAGATGATCGATCAAAATAATATTCATTTCTAGGCTACGCAAAATGGAATATCTGGGTAACTTTGTTTTATAGTACCAAGTATGAGGAATGTTTGTCAGAAAACAGTATTCGTAGAAGATATCTATATTTCAAATAGAATATCGAGAAGCAACACAATATTAAAAGAATGATCTGGTAGTGTTTGTGTCATGCAGTTCAGTTGGTAGCTCTAAAATTTAGTGGAAATCTAGTTAGTCAAGGGAAAAGAGTGAAGTTCTTCCTAGCACTACACAACCTTTTGTAATGAAGCATTTCTCATTCATATGAAGGGAGAGACTTTCAAATCCATCCCGTAGGAACATGAGCTAGATCCACTACACTGTAGTGGGAGAGCATTATGACCACCTAGGAGATTCATGTCTAAGGGATAGACTTTTGAGTCCATCTTGTTGGAAGATGACTCAGGTCTTAGTAAGTACATAAAGGTTGTAAATTATGCAAAGTAAATCATTGGCTTCGATCAATGTAATCCAAGAAAATTCCATAACTCCAATAGAGTATAGAAGCTTGTAGAAGTGCCTAAAAGATTGTGTGCTAGAGATCTGCAAGCGAAAGTGAGACTTAGACAGAATGTGAAAACTTTCTAGGCTAGGCTTATTGCGAAGACATGTTTGTCGTTTCACAATAACCATCCTTATAACTATAAAGATATTGTATCCATTCAATCTGGAAGAGAGTATCTTCATGTCTCGATCTTTTGAATTTATCATGAAAGTCCATGAATAAATGATATACATGATGCATGCGTTAAGGAATTGGAATGTTATTTTGATCATGTAGTCCAATTCTTTAGTTGATCAAGATCATAATCAGTTATGTGAATACAAAAGAAATGAAGAAAACATAATAGATTTCTTGGTGCTTTACGTGGATGACATTTTTGTTAGAATTATATCCATAAAGTAAGGTGTAGTAATAATTTATGAGTAAACAGTTATTTATTGACATTTATGTGCTACTGAATTTTCTGAATAAATGAAAGTTTTCTTTAATTAAAGTGTGTTTGTAACTTACTTAAGTCCTGAAACTATTGTCAATGTAAGAAGAGTAAAGACCGAGTGGTCTTCTAGACAAACTATTCTGAGACAGTTTAGAATATTATTCAGTCTTAGGATCGACTGGACAATCGAATGCAATTATGACTGTTAGGTTGAATCAAAGGATGTCGGTCTCAGGAAATGAGAGTGGGGACTCTAGCGGTTGACCCAGACATATTATGAAACATGTTGAATAGATCAGTAACCAATTAGTTTAGAGCAAAGCCGTTTATCTAGCTCTAAATCTAATTGTTACACCTTAATGATATTTTCATAATTACCTTAATCTTGAGTTGAATACGACACTTGACCTAATTACTTACGATCTTTGATATGCCAAATGAGTGAGTTAGAATTTCCAGACAATAACTCGACGTTGAGACCGTGATTCAACTATGTTGTAGTTGCGTGATTCACAGATATGGAATTCATGGTAAGATTGCAAAAGCAACAATATCACCTTATGCTTTATCAATGAGTTTGTGAATAAATCAACAGTGCCTGGTACTCGATGACATGAGTCATTGAATAATACATGATGATCTGTATGAGACACTTCACTGATATGTCTTTTTTATGCACAATCGATAAAAGAGTAAATAAAATAATAACTAGAAAGGGTAAAATGATAATTTTACATCCCTCTCTTGTTACTGATATTCATGAAGAGTAATATTGTAAAATATTATGTGGACCGTGAAATATAAATGTTTATTTGCACTAATAAAAAATATAGCGCGCATGAATCGAGAGTTCTATCGGTATCGGACTTATAATGGAGTCGTACGATGTCAAGATTAAATAGGTCGAGAATTTATGGAGATAATTAGCTGGGTATTTGAATCTCATAACTTTATTCATGTGGGTCCATTTGATCGTAGAAGTAGCTCATAAGGATATGAATGAGAAACAACGATAGTTTGATTCTAGAGGAGATGTAAAAGTTACACATCGTAGTACAAGGAGAGGGAATATTTTCAGCTTATCATACAAGAGATTGCATCCGTATCCCTACGTGTCTTGTCCAGAGAAGAAAAAGTTTCTCTCTCCTCTACACACAAAGTTACCGCCAATTTTGACAGTAGGGGAAGATGTAAAATTTTGATTTTTCCCTTTCAATCGTTGTTTTGAGAGCCCATACTCAATTCCTATGAAAATCTTTTAGAGATTTACTTCTGACTCTAAAGAGTGATTGTCGGTGTAATGATCAATTAATAGCTCTATGAATCTGAGGAACGAAGAACGCGAGATAGAGAATTCGATCCCACCAAATAAGAAATTTTCCATTAATTGAAAATGTATAAATTGTTTCTATCTCTTTTCGATACGTTTATTCATTGATTAGTTTTGTGTTTAATTGGATTAAACGTTTGTATGAAATTTTGTTGATATTCTTCCCACGAATTGTTCGTGGTTCATTAATTTTGTTCTAAATCTAAAATCATTTCCAACAATTTTGTCATCGAAAGCTATGTAGGGCTAAATGTCAAAAATAAGGTTTTTTTTGTCCAAATTTGATATTAAAGACTATGGAAAAGTGATGTTCATTCTAGTGGTCGAGTTCTTTCGATTCTTAAATATTGAATTAGATGTTTATCCTAGACATCATAGATAATATTATGCTGCATAGGATTGCTATGAAGGCTTCCAAAAAAGGTTTGTTGTCTTTTAAACATAGTTACCATTTATTCTGTCAGTGTCTTAAAACAAAGGATGAGATAAATAACAAGAATTTTAGAGATTTGATCATTTTACTTGAGGCATCAAGTATGAAAATTATTGTAGTTGATCAATAGAACGAGATTTAGAACTTAAGGATGTGAGAGGTGTATAGACATTAGGTCGATAGTACTTCACCTAATTATACATGATATTACATTATGAAGGGGCATTACATAATGAATAATAGGTCGAGATAATTGCATCAAGTTATATAAAATACGGTTGTAGTTCATTTTGCCAAGCGTATAGTTGTCCTTATGATCCCCAAGCTACCCTTTGGATTTTTAGTAATGATGTGACCAATGAGTAATGGCACGATATGGTACTTTATAATCAATCAATTAATTGACTTGGTCTTATTTTAAGTTAACAAAAAGTATTAGTCAAAATTCATTTAACTAATATTAATTAGAGAAAATAATATTTGACTAAAGTTGGTCTCTAAGCCTTAGCCATGTGATGCCACTTAAATAAGAAGGGTTCTCTCTCACTCTAGGGTAAACGTCAAGTGACGTCACTTTAATGCTTTTGAGCGCCCACACACTCTTTTTTGGTTGACAGTCTATGAAATAGCGAGAAAGATCACAATGTCTCACTAGTCACACGGCTTGGAGATTCTCAATTTTGAAGTGTTCCATTTACATATTTCTTAACGGTTTGAGTATTCACGATTTGGCATGTGGATCGAGGCTCGCGGTTTGGATGTGGGTTGAAGTTAAAAGCTTGACATCGATCGAAGTCTTTGAGTATTCACGGTTTTGGTGTGTGGATTGAGGCTTGCGGCTTAGACATGGATTGAAGTTTGAAGGTTGACGTCAATCGAAGTCTTAAGGTTCACACATCAAAGGTAAAATTTGTATTCATTTCTAGGATCATAGATTACGTTGTTTCACGTTTGAATCAAGATTGGGACTATTTCTGCTACACTGAATCCTTCATTTCACCCCCTTCACGGAGCTTCTTTAATGTAGATAGATGGAGAGATGCTCTGCATATGTCCTGCATTGGCAGAAAGAGTTACGGGTCTTTTGTCTGTGTGCTTCTATTGTTTATATCTTTGCTTGCATAGAAGAATGGCATGGCTTACGTTGTATCACACGCTTAGAGAAAGGCTCGTACTTTCCTTGCACGGTATAGACAATATCACGTGCTTGGGCTGAAGCCTTTGTGATGTGGCATGAGACTAATGGTTTAAGTGAGGTCGTATTGTCTGACTTACTTGAAAGAATGGCTTGTTGTGTTCTCGTGGCTCAATCGTCTCTTGGGCTTGTTCATATTGAGCTATCCAAATACTGGCTATCGACCCTCATCATAGTCCCAAACGATCTATATATTTAGATAAAATTACATAAAATTTAATATCCTCCTCCTTTGAGAGGTCAACGATTACATAGTTTTTTTTAAGAAGAAACATTATATTTCATAACCAATGAAATGGTACAAACATCGTCAGGATTTGAATCAAACTATCAGATCTACATACAAATATAGTATTACAAGTACTAGCTAAGACCAGTAAAAACCTACTTAAGTCTAGGGAAGGAATCCATGTGCATAAACAGCACACAAATATAGAGCACAGACGGCTCGTTCCATTAGTCCTCCACCAACCATACCTGACTCGGCCAGCTAATACTGTAAAAGTATACATGCATAAAGAGCAAGATAACATCGAATAGATATGAGAACCCAGTTGTGAAGCATGCAAAATATGTCCCGAAAGCTCCACAAAAACCAGATCTGAAGAGACAAAACCACCTAAAACCATATATCAGGAGGACTAAGGTCTACGCAACCGGTAGACCAAAAAAACATCCAAAATTGAAAGAAATCCCCTAGAAACGCAGATGACAGACCCAAAACGTAAAGAAAAACCAAAAGCGGAAGTAAAGAGAAAAGAAAACGAGAGGGAAGAAGAGAGGGGCGCAGAAGGGGAAGGGATGAAAATAGGGAAGATGAGAGATGGAGAGAGGGGAGGAATAGAAGAAAAGAGAGAAGAGTGGGAGAGAAAAAAGAAAATATGAACGGAGAAAAAAGGGAGCGAGATGGAAGAAACAAAGGGAAAGTATGTAAAAGGGGGAGGCGAAGAAAAGAACAGGGTCACGTGGAGAGCTCCCCAGAGCTCTAAACTAGGGGGTTAAGCAGGGAGGGAGATAGATGGTCGAGAGAATTCTAGGAGGGAGATAAAAAATTCAACGCTTATCTAATTCTATTTGAAAACATGATCAACAGAATATTCCATCAGATCTAGCTTATCAACATTAACAACTTAGTAAATCTTGATCGTCTGATCAATCAAATGGTGTTGATTAGCTTTTATTTGGATCGCCACATCAGTAATCTATGTACTTTCGTCTGATTGATCTGTTCTTCATAACCGCTTAGTTGATCTTACAGTTCTCGCTATATCTTCTTTTTTATAGAATCTTCGGTCTAAATCTTACCACGTGTCATGTAAAATTTTATCTGTTCAGGTACTTAACATAACATCTCATTAGTATTAAAATAATAATTTGTGATTTTTTGTAGGAAACAATCAGAGAAAAGTCATGTGGAAAATGAGAACACAACCATGGAAAAATAGATTCATCAAAGAATAAGCTAATAAGTAGTGTAAGTTTTTTTAAAATAACTTGAAATACATGTTTAGTTTCTGTATTTAAGTTTTCTTTGTCATTGTCAGCCTAATGAACGGAGAACTAGTAGATGATTATAAATGAAGGAATCAAATTCAAAAAATAAGCAAATTCACACACCGCACAATACAATGATAGTTTTCGATAGTGAAAGTGATGAAAAAGAAAATCATATCGTCAAAGAGCCTAAAATGAAAAAACTACTGATGAAATAATCATCAAAGAGGAGTGAGAGGTAGCACGAAATAAATATTAATTAAATTAATTTATCATTGATATTCTAGAAAATGTGTTATATGAAACAATCATGAATTGTGTTATTAGTTATCAATAAAGTATGGAGCATTTAGTCATGGAACTTATTATAAAAACTATACGAAGATTACGAGGAAAGTCGCTAAATTTATGTGGATACGCATGCCTGATTAGTGTTCTTAATTAAACACATTAATTAACTACAGATTTCTTTTTGTCTTTGCATACCTCTAAACCCAAACTATTCATCTTATTAAGGTAAATTTAATAGTTTGCCGATCACATGAAGATATGGAAAAAAACAGTCATACCCACATTAAAAGTCAAAAATTTCTTATAATTTCGCGTCATTCACATTACCACACAAGTTGCAACTAAATATATATGGAGTATATGTAAATATTAATTAAATTAAACTTAGGTTAAAATGTAAAACACACTACCGCACTTTGACGAAACTGTAAACTATGCATGTACATTTTTTTTCCGATTTTTCTATCCTTTTATCATGGTCTTATTTGATATCTCTAATTAGATATATACTTTGGTCTATGAAAATCAAATAAAGATTAGTGGAGAAATCAAACTTGATTTCTTTTAAATTTATTGTTAAATTTCTTTCAATTCTAATATGAGTATCAATTACAAGTTACAAGTCAGTAACATCAAAATTGAAAAGGTAGAAGAACACACTGAATGGAATGGGAAATTTCGTATATAATGAATGGCATAACCCATTTCCCCCATCATTTGTTGTTTTGTTCAATCAATACTCATATTTTGAAGTTTCTACATCAAAATAAGCTTTGAAATTAGGAGCAGAGTAAGATGAAATCGTAAGGCGAGGAGGGATAGAGTTGGAAATGAGAGAAAATGAGAGCCCAAAACAGAGAGAATAAAATGGGGAAGATTTTGGTGGGGGAAGAAAAGAGGATTTGAAATGGAAGTGAGAAGATGAATGAGAAGGTGACGAGGCTGTGGCCAATTAAAAGGCCATGGAAGTGTACACTTCCGAGGATATTTGTTTTCGTAAACCGGATTTTGACTAGGAAAATACCTTATGTAAATTTTATTATTCTCATTCTATCTTCCACCATTCAGCAAAATAATTAAGATTTACATCATCTACAAAAGATTAAAACATTAAACTATTAAATAATTATATATTTTCTCTAAAGTAAGCAATGATATATATCTTAATCGATTATTTATTTTATGTTAATTAATATTTACATTTCAGACACAACATCCAATTAATATTATTTACATTTCATAACATTGTAACAACCTCTTAATTATATACAATTACAGAAATAGAAATACAATTACAATATTTTTTTATTTACATGATAATATAATTAAAAGTATTAGGACTATTCAATTTATAACGGAAAAATATCTCATAATAATATAAATGAACCAAAATAAATACATATGGACAATAAATATAGAATTTTAAACATTCTAGTTTACACAAAATATGAAGATGAAAAACAATTTATGATTGAATTAAACTTGTAAATATTAGTTTATCATTATAAATAATGAAAAACTTACATTAAACTTGATTTTTTGAATTGAAACTATCTACGCATTCTCTATAAATCAACAATGAAACAAATATTGATTGAGACTACATAAAATAAAAAACATGACAATAGGTGGTAAAATGTTTAGAAAATATAAAAACTGAAATATTTGGTTACTCATTCTCTCTCTACTATTCTCTTTAATTTAGTGAAATATAATTACAATATTTTTTATTCAATTACCAATTCTCTCTCTATACTCATTCTCTCTCTACTCATTCTTTCAAGTAACAAATTGTGCATATTTCAAAATTTTATAATTTAAAAATCATAAATTTTCATAATTTTATCATTTAAATAGCATCCTCTCTCTATCAATAATTCTCTCTCACTCACTCTCTTAACATTAATGTAGAGGTAAAAAAATACAAAATAATAAATAAATATTTACATATATCTTTCCAACAATCACACTCTCTCTATCTCAAGCTCTCAACTCTCTCTCTCTCAACTCTCTCTCTCTCTCTCTACCAATGAACAACAATGTAAAGGTAAAAAAGTACAATTTCATAAATGAATCTTATATTTTTCCAACAACCACTCTCTCTATCTCAAACTGAATATCTCTCTCTCTCAAATTAAATATTTTTTTCTTTTTCTGAAATCAAATCAAAACTCTCTCTCTCTCACCAAAAAGATATCAAAGTAATATTTAATAATTATATACATTAATATTTAATATTTAACTCAAATCAAAATATTAAATTAATATTTACTCTATCAATCAATTACTTTACCTTTCTCACAAAAAAAAAGAAACAAAGCAACCCAACAATCATCGCACATTAAAATTCTTCTCTCTATCACGTAGTTACATTTGTTATAGAATATATTATATTAAATACAATAAATATAAAAAAATATATCATCTAACATTCTTATTATCACAAAACATAATTGATATGAAGTATACTAATTAAATTCATACCATGAATATACTAAAAATACAACATATATATTTTAAAACACCATAAATTTCAACAAAAACAAATGTCAATAATATATATATATATATATATATTATGTATTGTCTGCATCATACATACTAGCCACATCTAATTCACTGCCATTTTATTTTTGCCAAAGTTTATTGTTACACGACAAAGAATTTTTTTAGAAACACGCCACACTTAAAGTAGCTGGTTTTGATGTTTTATATACTTAAGGCTATTTTTAATGATTTTTTAAATAGTCTAGTTATGATAAATACTAATTAGTTAATGGACGACGAAAAGAAAGGCTTGGGATTTTCTTATTAGCCCAAGAAGGGATCAGCCATAGGTGGAGCCCTAGGCATACTTGGCCAGCCACATTAGGTCAATAATGTTGAATCTTTGAGTTAATAATCTAATTTTGATGATAACAAAATATTGTTAAGTACTAATGTCGTGTGGAAGAGTTTCTATGTCTCATTTACATAATTACCCATATTGAAAATTACACATGAAGAGACGTGAAAATATTTGAAGAATCATGAAGACTTGGAAGATAATTTTTGTAGGAGCCCAAATGATTAAGATGATATATCATATGGCTCATAGGTTAGATAAAATAAGTCTAACAAATATTTCTTAAATCATGATCTTGGTCAAACATTTTAATTTCATAAAATTCGTCCGTCTTTGTCAAGACTGAACATCCACTAATGTATCTGCAGACGAGGTTTGAAAGTGTATAAACTAAAAATAATTTTTTTCGTAAAATCTTCAAAATAAAATGGTTGAGAGATAGACCGCTAAATGGGCAGCGGATGTTCGCTCCTTGCAAATTGCCCCAACAACTATATTATTCTTTGCCTATAAATAGAGAGTCTTCTTGGTGCCTAAAGATACAAAAAAATGAGCATGAATCTATTGAGAAAATTTTGAGAAAATTTTACTTTCTATGAGCCATATAAATTATTCATCGTAGTGTTTTGAGTTGTAATTGATTTTGTGATCAAAGTTGTCTATCTACTCTAAGTGAGAGAGTTGTTGCGTTTTGTTCTTGAGAACCATTGAGGTTGTAACTAGGCGTGAATGATGCCTTGAAATTCAATCTTATACGAGGTTTGATCTTCAACTGTAAAGAATGTCGTGATTCTAGTGAAAACTTCAAGAAGGTGCATTGAAGCGTGGACGTAGGCAATGAGTGTCAAACCATGTAAAAATTTACTGTATTCCTTCTCTCTTCCCTTATCTCTTTACTTTTACACTCCGTAGTTTATTATTCGTTTATATTTAGTCGATCGTTTGCTACTATCATAGTTTTTTGAATAAAATTGGTTGACACGAATTAACACAAACACCCAATTCAACCTCTCTCCCTCTTGGGTAATTACACGGTCCTACAAATAAGATGAAACTTAGTCTCCTTCTTTCAATAAGCTTTATATTTGAAAAGAAGGCTTTTGGGTTTCAAAATAGGCTACAAGAGTTATTTATAAGTTTCCAATATTCGTTTTATGTCCGATATGATGGCTTCGCCTTAAATATTCAAGATTCAGGATTTTCGCAGCTCCGATTTTCCCTCATATAACTTTTGAATTAGATCCATTATTTTCTCTCTTTCAATCATGGAAGAGTACTCGCTATTCTTTTACTGAAAGACCCAACGATTTCCTTCTTCCATTTCTGGTAAAGCCATTCTGGCCCTATGTTATTTCGACCATAGTTAAATTCTTTTCTATAGTCACCTCTATTTCGATTCTAAAAGTTTTATTCCTTTGATCGAAGACTTGCCTCACTCTATTTCTATAATCCAACCCCCTTACTGTCTATAAACTCATTAGCACGTACTTAATTGCTCCGAAACTAATCCAATGCTCAATACAAACAACTTTATATGAGTATGGTTCTTTGTGTTGATTTCGTCGCACCTTCTTGCTCCCCTTGCTTGGATTTTTCATAGTTGAATCATGTATGTGGTAACTTCCTCTTAGTAGTTATTTCAAAAACCATACGATCATTTTTTAACTTCTTTCTTGGCTGCCACGAGGCATGCTCCTAATTTTGCCATTTGTCATGTCCTTCTCACCTTTTATTTTTCAATTTCTTCATGTGTTAAAAGTGTATTTTAGTGCATTTTAGTGGACTAGCACAAATACTATGTGGTAACTGACCTTATCTTCAAAACTACAATTTCCACAAAGTAAGCCAATACCCTTTGGGGCTGACCACACCAAGAGTGCTGTATTCTCTGCCAAATGTTGAAGCACTTGGGGAAATGGGTAATACTACACTCAGCCCCCATGTTGCCATTTTCTTTAAAGGAAAGCACAAGCAACTCTTCGGCAACAGTTAGTAATAGTTACGCCATTAAAGCTCTGAATTTGAGAGCACAAAGGGTTCCCGACACTTGTTGTGCTGCAAGGCGTCGAGTGAGGTACGAGGATGAGGATGAAGATGAAGAATATGAGCACAATGAGCAGATAGGGATGTTGGAATTGTACAGTCAGTCTGCTAGAGGAGAGGCTCTTATTGTTCATGCTGTTGTTGATGAAGATGAAGTTGAAGTGCTTATCTTCAAGGTAGGCTGCCTCACTCATGCTTCTTCTCTTTCCCTTTTTTTTAACAGCAAATTGGTTTATCAGTCATATTTGGCTATTATAAGTCAATTTTCCTCCGAGAAATGATGTGAAATGGTCTTTTCAAGAAGCTAAGCGTTTGCTTATTTTGCCTTAAAGAATTCATCAAAGGATAGTAGTACTCTGCATAATAGTTATAAACTGCTTCTTATCTTACTATAAGTACCAGACAAAGCTTGTTGGAGTCATTCTATTCCACACATTTAAACCTCATCCAAGCAAAAAGTAAGTTCGGATATAAGAGGTTGAGGTTGAACTGCTATCTTTGACTATGGCCAATATAGAGAGAGAGATATCAAGGAATAGTAAAATCTTTTTATTTACATTTGAATAAACAATTAAAAGATTACACTTGTGACGCTAAGATAAGATTTATGGGGATAAAAAAGGGAAAAAAAATTATTTTTGGTCCTCCTAATTTACATTAATTGATAATTTAGACCCTACAAGTCAAATTTTCTCATAAATTCTAAAAACAAAATTAAAATGTTATGATCAATTAGGAAGCTAATTGAAGTGATTTCAAGTTTGGAAGCTAATTACAAGGATCCAATCACAACAGTTTCTCTCAACATCAATCTTCTGGATTTGACTGGACAATTAAAGTTACACGAACCAAATTGGGAACTAAATTGAACTTAAGGACCTGCATGTTTTTAAAATGCTGTGTACATTATTTCGTACTTAAATTAATTTCCAATTCTATATATAGTTTTAAAAATACTACTTTAATTTATGCATATTACAGGGGTTCTCTTCTTGCTTGAGCTATGGGACTTCTCCCGACCCATCAAAAAGCATTCTTCCAGCAAGGGCAGTGATAAAGTCCATAGACAGAGTCAAAGGACCTTTCAACCCATCCAATATAGAGTATCTGCAAAAGGGCATCACATGGGAAGAATTCAAGACTATACTTCCATCCAACTGATTAGATGTAATACTACTTCTTGCTGGATTATATTCTACTTTTCTTTTTATGGACTATTTTACACGCATTTCGACTAATTGCAAAAAACTTATGCACCATGCTCTTAATAAATTTTCTACACAAGTCAGGATAGGTCATTAACTTTAACACATGAGTTCATCATCCGAATGAATTGAAAGAATTTGAACCTAGGAAATCGAAGGAAACAAACCTTTAAGTCCAAGGTGTTCACCACTTCGGTAATGCTCAACAACTTGGATTTGCTTGGTAATATTCTATTAGGACTTCTCCTGTTACTTGTATAAATTCTAAATCATATGGCATCTGATGACAATGTCATTGTCCCATGCTGTGCCAATAGAAAGAGAAATCCTTTACCCAAATTCTATATTTTCTTTACCTAGAAAATATGGCAGTATCCCTTCTATACCAGAATATCTCCAGCACTTCCATATCTTTACCTCAATTTTCTCTCACCCTCTCTATAATCCATATACAGTGAAATCTATCAATACTAAAGTGATAATTCCACAAGATGTACTATACTGCCGTAAACACAAACGTCAGCACAACTGAAATTGTGTCCGATCCTGAGAGGTTGTGACTTATATAGCTTATATTTATGGTCACCTTACAGAAACATCCAAAAAGGGGCACTGGCCATGAAGGTTCGCTGTAAAGTTAATCCTCTTAAAAGACCGGCTGCTGGATGAAGACACACTGGCGTACTGCAGATGAGTACCAAAATTATTGCTGCTCTGACTGCTATTGCAGCGTGTTGTTGCCTCTCTATCATTCCACGGTCTCGTCATTGCCTCTATCGTGGCCATCATATCATTACTTGTCCGAAAATCCTTGCTATATCATCTTCAAATGTTTATCAACCATGCCCAAAAACTGAAGATGAAGATGAAAACATGGAGAAACAGCTTGACTGTAATTTATCTGAATTCAATTGTGGAGCATAGATAAGCATTACTTAAAACAAAATCCTAGTACAGTTAGGCTTATAAAAAATTCCTACTACAGTAAGAAGCCATATAAAAATATAGGGCTAAAGCCAACATACACCATAAACTTTAGGCCATTGACGAACGAACACTCTTAAAGTTTGAAATGAGCAAAATTACTCCTGAATTTTCAAAATAAGCAGAATTGGTCCTTTATGGAATTACATCATTTCCATAGAAAAACGTATAACAAAGAGGCAAAATATTATGTGACCAATCATACTTGACGCGTAGACTCTAAAAATTCAGAAAACGATGAAGAGACTTACTGGTGGTAGAAAATTTGACGGAACCAAGCCACGGAGGACCAATTTTGTTTATTTTGAAAGTTCACGGAGAAATCTCTCATTTAAAAGTTTGTGCATGAGGCCAAAAGTTCATAGGTGCAAGTTGAATTTAACTCAAAAATATATTATTACATAATGAAGAGGTTCTTCAACGTAATTAGCAGTAAGCATGAATTCTAAACACTATTTACAGCCCTCGTGTTTTTCTCAATTCTGTGGGATTACCTTACTGATTTTTTGTAGCTCACAAGCACCCAATCTGGACTTCTAAATGGAGGGAGCAGCCAAAAGCGCAAAAAGCTGAAGCACCATGATAAGGGAAGCAAGCTAATTTTGATGGTCTTTACATTTGATACGGACGCGTTGAGCTCAAATAATGGTATAAAATAGTGGCAAACATATAATAACTTTCTTTCTTGGTACCGAACTGATCCGAAGCAGCTCACAATAGCTTTCTCTGGTACAATAGGTAACTCTACACCACCTAAACAGAACATCCTGCAATTACAAGCCCCCTCTTTCTCATTCCTTCATGTAAATCCAAAATAGCAGCTTCGTCATTCTGATTAAGATAGCCTTTAATCAAAATATCATAAGCCACAAAATCTGGAGTGATTCCTCTGTTTAACATATCATCAAAAACTTGTATGGCCTCTACCATGTGTCCTTTATTAGTTAACCCATAAATGAGGGAGGTATAAGTTAATAAATCAGGTTCAACTCCCTCTTGAACCATCTTTTTCTTGAGTCTGAAGGCCTCCAACAAATTCCCCTTCTTGCAGAGCACTGCAATCCAAGACGTATACACATATTTATCCAGAACAAATCCCGCCTCATACATCTCCCTCAAAACCTTTCCAACTTCACCTAGATCCCCTTCCTTACAGATTCCATCTACAAGTACAGTATATGAAATTTCATTGGCCTTGTCTTTGCAGAAATAACCTTTCGCCTCCTGCAGTTGACCATGCTTACATAGGCCATCCATCATGGTTGAAAGAGTAACAACATCAGGCTCAAAACCTCTGGCCAAAAGCTCTTTGTATGCATCTGAAGCTCCCTTTAAGTTGCCAGCTTTAAAATGCATATTCATAATGGTTGTCAATATAATTTTATCTGGAGACAATTCACTCTTGCTCATATTTTCTGCAGCCTCCGCTGCCTTATGCAGCCTGCCATTTTTACAGAAGCCAGAGATAACGGCCCCATGTGCTGTTACATCAAGCCTAATACCTTGATCGTACATTTTATTTATATATGTCATTGCCTCTTTTACATTTCCTCTCTTAAAATTCCCATCTATTATTGAAGTATAAACAGTTAAATTAGGTACAACACCATCTTCCAGCATCTTATAGAACAAACAATCGGCTCTTTCCAACATCCCTTGCCTGCAAACACCGTCAATTAATGAAGAGTAAGTGAACACATTTGGTGAAATTGAATTCTCTCTCATTTTTTCAAGAATTTCAAATGCTACCTCCAAATTCCCAGCCTTACAATAGCCATCAATCAAGGAGGTAAAAGCAACCAAATTCGGCACCACCCCGTCCCTCGCCATATCACTAAAGACTTTAAAACCCATATTCACATGACCCATTTTACAATACATATCGATGAAAGTAGTATAGGTAACCACATTTGGCAAAAAACATTTCCACATCAAACCCATATACATAAATGCTTCTTTCTTCATATTAAGCTTAACAAAACCATTAAACAAAGTATTAAACATGACCAAATCCGGCCTACATTCGCTTGTACGAACCTCATGCATGACAAAACATGCCTCCTTTATTTTGCAATTTTTACAATACCCATCAATCATAGAATTGTAAGATACAATATCCGGAGAGCACCCGAGTCTGGGCATTGTATTTAAGATGTCTTCAGCATATTTGAGGTTCCCTAATTTACAGAAGAAAGATATAATAGAATTGAAAGAAGATGGATGAGGAGTGTAACCTTTGGAAAGCAAGTGAAAGAGAATCTTGAAGGAGAGTTCTCCACAGTTGCAGTTGATGAGGGAGTGAAGGAGCTTGTTGCAGGTATAGGGTTTTGGAAACCGAGTGACTCTTTGCAGGTGAGCAAAGAATTGCAAGGTTTCTCTAACCATGCGTGGATGGCCACGAATAGCAGTGCCTATACGAGAGAGAGAGAGAGAGAGAGAGAGAGAGAGAGACGATGTTAGTTATGGAGGGTTATTGGACTGAAACCCTAAAACAAGGCCTATGATTCATAAGCGTAGAAAGACATCATGGCCCAACAAATACATGATTGGCTTGAAAGTTCTTTACAATAATAGTTCTACGGCGATCAAATAATTGATAAATTTTAAGTGATCAAATAACGTGATAATCATTTATTGATTATCTTATTATATAATTTTTAATGAGTCCTTAAACATCAACTTATAAATAATTATCATATTACTTAGAGACTTAAATCTTGATCAATTATTTAATCATTCTAAAATTATTCTTTATAAAATAGTTTGACTCATTTAAAGAAATAGTCCATCTTGATCAATAGCCGGTTTTTTGTAACTTTATTTTTTAATAAAACTGAAAAAAAATTATATACAGGTGTGCGATGGTATATTTATAGGATTTGACATCTCTGTCATTGCTAGGAAAGCCTTTATCCTTCCCGTAATCAATCTCGGACGAGGATAAACAGTCGTCTATGTCGTTGCTAAGCAACGACAGAGAAACCAGATCTATATTTATATACCATGGTATATTTTAATATATCATCAATATACCATAATATATTTGTATATATCATATGTGGTATACTATAGTATATTTATTGTCATAATACATCGTAATATATTATCAGTATATCGTAGTATATATTTTATATATTTTTATATATCATTTATGATAATCATATATCATATCGATACTATACCCCTTCTCACACTCAAACTCGTCTCCTCCGTCTTCTTCTTCACAAGATCCACTATTGGTAATTTCTCATAGAAGTTCCCCTAAACATCTCAAACACAACAACCAAGTGCCTAAATATCACAAGCGGGCTCTTTACATAATTAATCAAAGCTTTCAGTGTCATATACATAGTAGTTCCCCTTAATCAAAAGTCCAATTTCTTCTTGCTTATCAAAATCCTTTTCGCAAACCTGAAATTCCCAATTGCAGTGAACATAACCTGAAATTTGTTTGATTGATTGTTGTGAAAATTATTTTACAAATTTTTAAATAAAAAAATATTTTAAATGTCATATTAATAATTTTAATTTTTAATTTAAACATCACATCATATCTCTCTCCAGTCGATTATGATATTGTCTCTCCACCCCCTCCCCACAAAACTCTTCCCATTTTCGCCACAAAAAACTAAAGACAAAATGAAAAACCACCCCGATCATTTCTTCCAATATTTCGGGCCTATTAACAAGCTATTATCACATTTGAGGTCCATTAATTTTGCTTCTCAACCTAGAAGACCAGCTCAAGACTATATCAATTTCAAAGCTGCGAATGGCATGGGTGCTCTTTTGAGAAATGAAAGGAAGATATAAGATAATTCTCAGAGGATATATAGAGCTTCAAGAACTCAAGCAATTATCAGAGGATAGAGAGAGCTCACGGAGATAGTGAGGAACATGCCAAAATCGTGCTACGAACTTTCCTTGAAAGACATCGTGGGTCCACGAAGAAGAAAGAGATGGCTCTGCAAAAGGCGTTACCATCTTTTCTTGAGTCAACGAAGAAGACGAAGAAGAGAAATAATTAAGGGTTAAATGATAAAGTGAGATTCTCTATTAAGCCTTCGATTATAGAGTCTGACGGCTCTGCAAAAGGCCTGGACAATAAATTGGAGAGAAAAATTATTTTCAAAAACACAATGTTTTTTTCAATTTTTTTCTTCATTCCAAATGAATTTTATTTTATAGAAGTACAATAACGATGTGTTGCACTTGTTGAAATAATTCAATAACATTATTTAAATTTATAAATTAAAAATGTTAAATCTACATAATTTTATATCAAATACATTTGCATAATCATCAATCATGTCGTCATTTCATTATATCACACTATTTAAAATCATGAATGTTTGAAAAATATTTGTTAGGAGCATTATATCCAACCATAATAATAATATTTATAAATTAACTGTAAATCCGATGAATCTATGATAAAAAAGTTTCAGCACGCGTCAAAAGTTTCGGAGGAAAAGAATCGACCTCACTTGATCAGTATGAGGATGCTCGGGTTGCACAGACTCGAGAACACGTAAGAGCAGGAATAAAGTGTGAAAAAGAGCTTGGATAACCACAAGCACAAGCCCGCTATTGCCCGTCGAAAAGTAGTACTCAACAAGTCCAATCACTATGGCAGGATGTTAGGATAGCATCCGTTCGGTAATTTCTGACATTTAATGCATAACGCTTTATGTCAAGATTTGTTCCCTTCCGCCCAATCACAGGCAGTTGGGACAAACATCATGTCCCCTGCGAAGCTTCCCAACACATCTTTAAGGCTTCTTCAACACGCGTACTCCCACCAAAGATCAAGGTATAAATACATTTACCGATAAACAGAAGAAGTATGCCTACTCTCCTCCAAGAAAATTACCCTAGAATAGCGACTGGATACTGACTTAGGCATCGAACCACATCCTAGTTCTCTTCGCTTAGAGTTCTTTATCTGTGTTGTGCATGTTTCCGCCTAAGGGGGCCCCCTACACGGAGAGGAGATTTTGCAGATATTGAGGATATAAGGAACTCAATCCGGAGGGGAGACTATATGAAGAATGTTGTTGAGATTTCGATCGAAATAGTTAGCGTCGTCTGTGGAGACAATGAAAAAATCATTCATATTCAAAGTACTTGAAACCCTTTCTCTACTACAAAGAAATAATGAGTTTGGCACCCTACACTGGTGAAGCCTGGGAGGAGAGGGAGGACTCACCCATTTCCCCGCGCGGAAGAAGAAACTTCTATCCTCGCAATCATTATACGACGAAGGACGAAAGAAACAGTGGTTGCAATCTCCAAGGTATTTGACAAAAGGAGGAAAGACACATTGGTCACCTCCCTGATCACATAGGTCTCTTGTACAGAAATGACCATCCCCTATGACTCAAAGGCTCACCGAAGAAACGCCACAGCTTGAGGAAACTGGGACCAAAATGAAACTAGATGGCAAATGACCGGGCCCTCCCTTTGTAAGGTTTTGGTTGAGGTCATCCCCGTAAGATGAATGATGAGAATAAAGCCGTTGGGTAGCGAATGAAGACGAAGGCTCCTAAAGGACCCTTCAGGGGAAATATATGAACAACAACGGAAGGTGGATGAAAGTATCGATGGATCATCCTCCATTCGATTCTGACACAGACAAAGAAAAATTGCACAGCACGAGTAAACGGGTCTGGGAACATTCCTAGTTGAAATCTTCCACCTGAAATGGAAATATGAATCTGGGATGGACAACTCCCAGCTCCCACATCGCGTCTTGGGTAAAACAGAAGGAAAGATACTCCTACAAAAAATGAAGGGCAAGAGCTCGGGAAATGAAAGCTCGGTTGTCATCAGGCCCTACTTCGGTGAAATGGAAGACAAAGATCATGTGCTCGTTGACACTGTTAAGGTAAGAGGTTTCCTTCTTCTACTCAAGCAATATTCATACTTAAGGATTAACCCTTTTTAAGGTCCTTTTCGAGGGAATTTCTTTTATGAAAACATAGAATATGTAATAGAAATATTTGCTAATGATTTTCTGGCTAGCCTACAAGTCTCCAAGGATCGACTCTTCTACGACGTGTGACGAAGGATAAAAAACAATGACTAGTAAGGTGCTCTAGCCCACCAATTATGATTAAATAAAAAATGATGACTGATCAAGTGTTCTAGCCCACTAATTAGGATTAAATAAAAAATGATGACTGGTGTGGTATTCTAGCCAACTAGACATGATTAAATAAAAAGTGATAACTGATGAGGTGTTCTAGCCCACCAATCAAGATTAAACAAAAAATAATGACTGGTGAAGTGTTATTGCCCACCCGTTGGGATTAAATAACAAGTGATTACTAAAGAGCTGTTCTAGGCCACCAGTTAGGATTAAACAAAAAGTGATAACTGAGGAGGTGTTGTAGTCCAGCAGTCGAGATTAAACAAAATGTGATTACCGGTGAGGTGTTCTAACCCACCAGTCGGCATTAAATAAAAAATGATAACTCGTGAGGTGTTCTAGCCCACTGGTCAGAATTAAACAAAAAAAATGTTTGTCGAGCACTCATTCTCGTAAATGGGATTCAAGGCCTAGCCAGGGTGGCATGCTTGGCTTGACATAAAAAAGTTATTTCTGCCGAACACTCATGCTTGATTCTAGCTAAAGCAGGCACACCTAGCTAGACAACAAGGAGATATGTCTGTCGAGGTCATGCTCACATACAATATTTAAGAGCCTAGCCAGAGTAAGTACGCCTGGCTAGACAAAAGGGAAATATGTCTGTCGAGCACTCATGCTCCTAGATGAGATTCCAGGGTCTAGTCAGAGCAAACACACTTGACTAGACATCAAGAAAAGATGTCTGTCGAGCACTTATGCTCGTAGAGGGGATTCAAGGCTCTAGCCAGAGCAGGCACACCTGGCTAGACATTAAGGAAATATGTATGCTGAACACTCATATACGCAGACATATTTCAAGGGTCTAACTAGAATAGGCACGCCTCGCTATACATCTAGAAAAGATGTATGCGAAACACTCATGCTTACAGACGTGATTCGAGTGCCTATCAATAACAAGCACGCCTGACTAGACATCAAAGAAAGATGTATGTCGTGCATTCATGCTTGAAGATGGGATTCAAGGGTCTAGCCCGACACACCTGGCTAGACATCAAGAAAAGGTGTATGTCAAACACTCATGCTGACATATTAGATTCAAGGGTCTAGGCAGAGCTGGCATGCCTAGCTATTAACAATTGAAGATGTTTATCAAGCACTTATGCTCACAAACGGGATTCAATGGTCTAAATAGAGTAGGCAAGCTTGACTAGACATCAAGGAAAGATGTATGCCGATCACTCATACTTGCAGACAAGATTTAAGGGTCTATTCAGAGCGGACACACTTGGCTAGACATCAAGAAAATATGTATGTCGAACACTCATGCTCACAAACAGGATTCAAGAATCTAGCCAGAGCAGTCATTCCTAGTTAGACATAAAGGAAAGATGTATGCCAAGCACTCATGCTCATGGATAGGATTCAAGGGTCTAGCCAGATCAGGCACGCCTGGCTAGACACCAAGAAAAGATGTCTACCGAGCACTCATGTTCACATACGTGATTCAAGGGTTTATCCAGAATAGGCATGCCTAGTTAGACATCAATGAAAGATGTTTGTCGAGCACTCATGCTCACAGATAAAATTCAAGGGTCTAGCCAGGAGTAGACACACCTATCTAGACATCAAGGAATGATGCTTGTCGAGCAGTCATGTTCATAAACATGACTCAAGGACCTAACCAGAGCAGGCAACCTGGCTAGACATCAAGGAAAGATGTATGTCGAGCATAAATGCTTACAGACGAGATTCAAGGGTCTAGTCAGAACTGGCAACATGGCTAGACATCATGGAAAGATGTTTTTTTAGCACTAATGCTCGTAGACATGATTCAATGGTCTAGCCAGACTAGACATTGAGGAAAAATGTCTTCCGAGCATTCATGTTCGTGACGGATTCAAGGCTTTAGCCATAAGAGGCATGCCTGACTAAACATCAAAGAAATATATATGCCACGCATTCATGCTCGCAGATGGGATTTATAGGTCTAGCCAGAGCAGACACACCTGGTTAGACATCAATGAAAGATGTATGTCGGGCACTCATACTCACAAACGGGATTCAAGGGTCTAGCCAGAGCTGGCACGCCTGACTAGACATCAAAGAAAGATGTTTGTCGAGCACTTATACTCGTAGAAAAGATTCAATTCTCTAGTTAGAGTAGGTCTGCTTGCCTAGACATCAAGAAAATATGTTTGTCGAGCACTCATGTTCGCATATGAGATTCAAAGGTCTATCCAGAGCAGGCATGCCTGTCTAGATATCAAGGAAAGATGTTTGCCGATCATTCATGCTCACAGACTAGATTTAAGGGTCTAGCCAGAGCAAGTCGCCTGGCTAGACATCTAGGAAAGATGTATGCCAAGCATCCCAGCTCGTCAGACAATATTCAAGGGTCTAGTTAGTGCAGGCACGCCTTGCTAGACAATGAAGAAAGTAATGACCCACGAACACTAATGACCGACGAGCACTAATGCCCGTCTGACAAGGTTAAGGTAAAGCCTTAGCCAAGGCAATCTTAATGCAATGGACAAGGATATATGTCAAGCACTATACCTCGAAAGAGAAGGATAAGGATCTAGCTAGGCTAGGAACGCCTAGCTAGAGCAAGGAAAAAGAAAGGCTGGCTGGGCACCTTAGCTCACCAAAAAAAGGTATCTAACCAGAGCCGGAACGCTTGACTAGATGCGGACCACTTTAGCTCACCAAGAAATGAAGATCCTCGAACCGATCACTAGAGGGAATGAATTTTGATTTACATTCCAAACTCTCCGGATCAGGGAATGTAACGCCACAACTAACCTTAGTTTTATTTATGGGTATAATTATTAATGATTTCTTTCAATTTTTAGGATTATTTGATTATTTGATTTATTCTTTATATAAGTGTTCGGCTCAATTTGAAAGTAATCGATGTTTATATCATAAATCATTGATGGTAAATGAATAATTAAATAATTTGCGATCATTATTTATGATTTTTCAAGCTAGTGAAATTTTCTATCAGGTCATTCATGTTGGACATTAAATTACACTTATATAATTACTATAAATATGATTAATTGGTTATTTGGTAAGTTTGTACGTTTTTCTTATGATGTTGCTAGTTTTAGTAAAATCAAAATTTTTAATAAAGGAAATATAGGAGTGATAAACCTTGGAAGTTATTTTAAAATTTAAAATTTAAGTGCTACATGGCACTTTGAATGATTTGTGTATTTTCCTTGTATTAGCTTTAACAATCTTAACAATCTTGACACCCATTTCACTTTTTTGATAAGAAAATAAGAGCAAATTAAAGGAAATCTTGTTAATCTATAACCTGTTTGTTCCGTCCACAATACCCTAGCATGGTTAATCTCACCTCATGCTCTCTTCACATATATAAGGAGGGCTAAGAGGGTTAGGAATACTTCTTCTAAAGATTCATCTTTCACCGCCACCTCCTCCACTCCCCATTATAAACTTAAGCCTACCAATCTTTTGACTCTCTCTTGAGTCCTTTCTAAGAATTTAGACAAGCTTCATCGACTTGTACGTTGGGTCTATATTGAAGGTATATATGATTTGTTTGTGTGGTTTTGATATTCAAGTTAGTGTATAAAAGAAAAACAAAGAATTTGCTTAAGTAGTTAGACATTGATAAATCTTATTTCTTTCACATGCATCTAACGATAAAATAAATAAATAAATAATGGCTAGAATAATATTTGTCTCACTTTATGTTTTGTTATCATTGATTTATGGGTATGAACTTTTAATTTAAGGCTGGATGTATGGGTGTAGACAAGCTATCTAGGCAGTGAGTTTATGAACTTATGGTTATTGTCTGTTAGTGATAAGTTAACGCTATTATTGTTTAGCAAATTCATAGATATTGAGATTAAGGAAATTTTCAGGAACAACTCTTGGTTGTCGGGTATATTTAAATCAAATTCATATTTTAATGAATAATCAAGGATTTTTAATTTGCGTTTGGATGGAAAAAGTGATGTCTTGTTATCGGCGCTCATTGAATCGCTATTTCATCAGTAATTTTGTTCAAGAAAATAAACTTGGCCTTCTCTAATTAAATATCACAAAAAGTTGAATGTTAAAATGATAGGATTTGAATTTCAGGCTCACTAAAGTTGTACCGTACATTGAACTAGAATGTGAAATAAGTCTAATAAGGATTGTGTGGTCTCATCAGGATGAAGTTTGCTTGATTTTATATTTGTCTTCAATGACTATATGAAATTTATGAAATATTTTAATACATAAAATTTAATAATTTTGACACTTTGAGTGTTAAGAACTCGAAACATTCCCTATTCATTTGGTTTAGCTAAGGACATCGGATAAATACAATTCTACGCATACTTAAATGTTAACACACCCTGAAAAGTTATTATGAATAATTCTATGTCGTGGTGCTCTTGTTTGTTCCTTTGTAAGAGAATTTCACATATATGATGATTTAATTGTGATTGGATTCTTGATTATATCTTATCATATTGTTCATGACGTGTATATATATTCCTTATGGTACCGAATGAGATTATGTATACACTTACACGTTAAGGTTTATAAAATAAAAATAATAAATAAATAAATAAAATTTTAAAAAACTTGGTGTGTGTTTATGTTATGAAATGGCTGAATGGAAAATGGGACGCGGGAGACCGACAGACCCAACAATATTTAATGGTTAATGGTTAATGTTAATGTTAATGAATGATCATTTGACTTGTCTAGGGTGTCAATATTACCCAGGGTTTGGATACCCATGGGTTGGGGTACCCACGGGTACTGACCTTAATGGATAGGGTATGAGGGTTTTAAAATAAGTTTGGGTAGGGTACAGGTACATAAAAAAATATCTATGAGGTTGCTTCATGGTAAACTTGAGTACCTCCACTGAATGAGTGGTTTTCTTCTAGGCCCATAAATAGGTGATTTTCCTTTCCATTTCCTTCATCCTCGCTATTATTTCAGAGTTGAAACCTTCATTCTTGCCCTCGATTCTTCTTTATGTCTTATGAAAACAATGATTCTTCCTCTTGAGATCCTCTTCCGTTTCGACACGGCTATCTCTTGAGACACTCCTAGCCTTCCTTTACATGGTTGTCACTTTCGTCTCTATCGCCCTTTAAATGTCGGGACTCAAAGTCATCGATGTTCCATTCATGGCAATTTTCTCACTGTCAATAAGCCTATTTGGTGAATCATTTGTCTGTGTTGGCAACCAACCCATGGTTGTAGAACATCATCCTTGAAAAAAGCATGTAAGATTAAACGTCATCTGATAAACTGTACGAGAGGATTACGGAAGTGACACATGAGGGAGCCAAGTTCTGTCACGCGTGCCCACGTGCCATTAACGGCCTTGAACCATGAAAATGGTTAAACAATATATGCGGTCATTAAATTAATTACATTCAGAGCAATCCTCACTGAGGAACAAATTATAAACGCAAGTGTGCAATACCGAGGGCAGGTGAAGCTTTTAGCCTATCACCACATAAAGGT
Organism: Datisca glomerata; assembly: GCA_003255025.1. Taxonomy (NCBI): domain Eukaryota; kingdom Viridiplantae; phylum Streptophyta; class Magnoliopsida; order Cucurbitales; family Datiscaceae; genus Datisca; species Datisca glomerata. The sequence continues at coordinate 950,339 of QANY01012022.1, read as the reverse complement.
AGCTCGAATGAAGAGCTCAGGTAAAGAAGTCTTCTAACCTGGCTAAGTAAAAGACACCCAAGTCCTCAACTAGATGGCAACTATTGTGGGTGATTTTCTGACCACCAATGACTCGAAAACACGTGTTACGCCACGTCATAGGCCCCGGTGAAGGAAAGCTCTAGAGTAAAAGAACCAACCTCACCTGGTCAGTACCGAGGATACTCGAGTTACACAGACCCGAGCACACATAAAGGCAAGAATATGGTATGCAAAGAGAGCTCATATAACCATAAGCACAAGGTCATCATTGCCCGTCGAAAGTAGAACTCAATAGGTCCAATCACCATGATAGGATGTCAAGATAGCCTTCGTCCATTCATTTTGACATTTAATGTAGAACGCTTTATGTCAAAGTTGCTTCCCTTCCTTTCTAATCACGGGCAGCCAGGATAGACATTGTGTAGAAGCTTCCCTAACATGTCTCTAAGGCTTCTTCAACACACTTCCTCCCGAAGACACATGTATAAATACATCTAACGACAAGAAAAAGAGGTGTGCCTACTCTCTGCCAAGAAAATTACCCTGAAAATACTAACTTATGCATCAGAGGCTCTTCAACGAGAAAACCACCCCTGGTTCTCTTTGACTTAGAGTTCTTCATTTATGTTGTGCATGTTCCTGCCTGAGAGGGACCCTACGTGGAGAGGAGATTTTTGAAACATCGAGGATACGCAGATCTTAATTCTGAGAGGAGACTATACGAAGAATGTTGTTGAGGTTTTCGGCCAAAATAAGAAGCTTGGTCTAGGTTCAACGTATCGATCTTCTTTATGCCAGTAAGGAAAATGGGTGTATTTTAAGAGAAGAATCCTTTTTGGAAGTTTCCTTCTATGAGGATTCAATTTCCTTTATTATTAGACAATCAAGATTTTGCGTATAGAAAATTTCTTTAACTGGTATTTTCATGTGAGGAAGACTTTTAGCGCAACCCAACTATCCTGGATGGTCTTCAACCATCGATATGGTCTCAGACTCGATAGAAGCTAGACCTTAGAGATCCCATGACATAGGATCATGTCAGTTTCCTAATGTAACTCCTAGATCTATGGGGGCCTTAGATAAGTAAGGGACAATTTGGCCAAGGTCAAAAGAATCTTAGACTACTCTCTGCTAGGCGATCTAAGGCTAGGTTCGGACCACGCTATTGTGGTGATTTCTTGGGCTTATGTAGGCTTGGTCTTGGATCTTGAGCCTTGAGGTAAGGATATACTTCTCTTCATAGTTTGCCCCCAATTTTCTAAGTTTGAAGTGTAGGGCCACTTTCAAGAAGTATAGGCATGCGAGATTTCTTTCTAAAAAAAGACTTGAAAATGAATGATATTTAATGTTTGTGATGGCAACTAGAGTGATATAAAGTTTTGCTTATTGAGTATATTCTTATACTCACTCTATTTTATTCTAAAATTCTTAGATGATAATGCAATCGATATGGGTGAGGTTTAGAACCTTTGGCAATTGACAAGAGTCAATAAATTTTCTATGAAAAGATTTAGAGTTCAACTGTTTTTCTTTAAATTTCGTCATTTCTTTTAACGGTTTATTAGTTACCAAACATTTTACTTTTGAATCAATGCTGAGCAAATACTTTTAAACAATTTGAATTGAAAAAATAATGTTTAAATTTTATTTACTCTCTTAGTTAAAAAAATTGACCTAGCTTTCATGACCTTTTTGCATAAAATGTTAAATTAAACCTAGTCAGTTTTGGTTTGTGACAGTTATAGTATCAGAGCATAAGATTTAAACAATTTTGTAAACAAGTGTTTAATTGATGAGTTTTTGTTAAAAATTTAGGATTCTGTGCTAGAAATTAGGATTCTAATTTTGATCACTTTGTGAAATGCGTATTATGTGTATGATTTTCTTGAATGATCTATGTGCGACTAATTTTAATAGTAATAGATCTTTTAAATGATCTGTCTTTAGAATTAAAAGATAAGAAAATCAAAGTTGTTGAATTAGCAATATTTGCATCACCATTTTCTTGGCTCACCAAAAGTAGGTTAAGAGACCATATTCGTAGGGGCTTAATTTGGATACGGGAAAGCATTAAGGAGTCATGTTGTTATGTTTTAGCACCCTAAGTAAAAGACGTGTGATATTGGTAGAATTAAATTCTCTTTTAGGTTTAGGGATGATGCCCCTTACCAATGCCTTTGTGATGAAGAGGTGGGTTAGCCTATGCATTTAGTTCCTGATTTTTATCGGGAAAACGTAGAGCATATGTCATTTGAATGTTTCCTCTAGGTTGCAACACCAATTTTCAAGACAAACCAAATGCACAAGTAATTGAAGAAAATCGTGGCGATGACCAAGATGGCGATCCAAAAGAAGAGAAAGATAGTGCATGGCTAGTGTTAGCATCAACTGTAGTATGCGATTAGTCTCATTTTAGTAGAAGTGTTTATGGAACTTTGGATGCTACTCTTATTTTTATTTGTAAGTGATCTTTTAAAGTTAACCTTGACATGAATTGGTTAACTTCTAATTATGTCAATATTTTATGACATGAGCTAGAAATGTTGTTTAAACCTCTTGGTGATTGAAAGTTTAAGTTAACGTTCGAGTCTACACCCGTTACTCAATATCATTTCTTTGTTATGACTTAAACACTTGTTGGATAGTGGATGTTAAGAGTTAATTTGAGAGTCATTTGGACTCATAAATGTGAAGTTTTGATCATGTGAAAGTTGCTTAAAGAAATCTTTAAGATTTTTCTTAGTGATCCGACGGAGCAATTGGAGTTACTGCAGACTGGCTTCCTTCCATATACTCCCGCTAACTGTGCTTACTTATGCTTGCTTTGAGTACGCTCGACTTTGTATGGGTTCATCTAGCTTTGCATTGCTTGCCTTGGACTCACTTTGCCCAGCTTTGCATCCTCCCCCCGAAAAACCGTCTTTCACCCTGCCTGTCATTTACTGAACCATTTTCAAAAAATATGAATACGTTTTCGGTATATGAGATAGAAAGTCTTTCGGTTTCAAATGTCCTTCTGCGAGAAAGAGGGGTTCTTTACCACCCCAAAAGAGAAGTGCAATACTAAACAAGCTGGTTCTTGGAAATGCTCGTATTTCTAAGGCTCCATATCAAATGACACCTTTTTAGATGAAGGTACTAAAGGAGTAATTATAAAAGTTATTAGACAAGGTGTACATGTCCCTAGTGGTTCTCCTTGAGGGGCAAAAGTTCTTTTTTAAGAAGAATGATGAACACATGAGCTTTTGGATAAACCATAGAGAACTGACGATGACACCTCAAGAATTAGTATCATCGACCTTGTATAGAAGACTTTTTATTCAACTTCATAGAGCATGTGTCTTCTACAAAATTGATTCACTACCTGGATGTCACCAACTGAGACTAAGAAGGAGGACATACCAAATACTACTTTTTGTACTCGATATGGGCATTGCGAGCTTTTGGTAATGCCTTTTAGATTGACAAATCCTCCTGTTGCATTCATGAACTTGATGAACTAGATATTTTGAGAATTATTTTCTATAAATTTGTCATTGTTTTCATTCTAATTTTACTCCAAGTCTAAAAAGAGCATGAAGAACACCTCAAAACAACATTTCATATTTTGAAGGATAAAAAGTTGTATGCCAAGTTTACTGAGTGTGAATTTTGGTTATCTAAGATTGTCTTTTGGGACTCATGGTTTCTGAGAAGGGTATATCAGATGCTCCTACAAAGATGGATGTAGTGATGGACATGAATAATTCAATGTTAAGAAGATTATAAGCTTCTCAGGGTTGACAGATTAATGTCAAAGATTTGTCGAAGGATTCTCTAAGAATTTTATATCGTTTACTAAGTTAAAATGGAAGAATGCACGATAGTTTTAGTTGAAAGAGTGTGAACAAATTTTCTAGGAACTTAAGCAAAGGTTGGTGTGAGCTCTAGTCCTTATTGTACGCTTCACGAGTGATGGATTCATTATCTATAGTGATTCTTTGCATGTAAGCGTTCGTCGTGTTCTGTGCAACACGGGAAAGTTATCAGTTATGCTTCTTGACAGTTGAAAGGTTATGAACTAAGTTTCTTGACCCTTGGTTTGAAACTCTCAGCTCTGGTTCTTACTTTGAAGATTTGACGTCATTATCTCTATAGATCAAGGGTCGAAATCTACATAAATAATAAGAGTTTGAAGTATCTTTTCACTAGTGAGCTGAAAATGAGATAGTGTAGATTGTTAGAACTTGTTAAGGATTATAAATGTGTAATTAATTACCATCCTAGAAAATCTAATGCGGTATCTAATGCACTGACTAGGAAATCAGAATCTTTAACTGCCCTCTTTTTTAAAGCTCTAGACAGATTGAAATTGGGGATCTTGGTTCACAGCCTCAACTAAGTTTGCTTAATTAACGATATAACCTACACTCTAAGATAGGATTCGTGATGCGTAACACAGTGATGCCACATTAGTAAAGGTCATATTAAAATTGGGATGCGAGAAATGGTAGAACTTTTCAGATTCACGAGTTGGTGTGAAGTTCAACAACACAGATGGTTTTACCTAATATTGTTGTACTGCAAATGAGATTTTATGAGTCGGCATAGTATACATGTTGGATGATCGAAACATCAATTACTAGTTCATAGATTCTAGATATAAAATTCATGGACACTTTTAATTAAGTGAAATAATACATTTTTAGGTATTTCATTTATATGATCATAGTAAACTGAGCACTTGACGTCTCTAGTAAGGTAATAGAGACTAGATAATTATTACTCGAGACGCTTAAAGATAATAAGAAAGTTTAAATATTATGTCGCTAATATTTCACCTAATTATACATGGTATTAATAATGGAAGAATGTCACATACTGAGTAATATGTCAAAGATAATTATTTTGAGTAATATAAAATATCAATGGAGTACAACTATATTATTATATCATAGTTAACTGTAGTTAATAATCAATAAATCTGATTATGAGTTTAATTAGTAGACTTTATTACTTATTTGAGCTAAAATCATTTTATCCTTGAAGTCATTTTCCTAGCTCACAAAATTTTGGTTATTGGGCCAAGATTTATTGGAGATTTTTAAGCACTTTCTGCCAATCTATTAATTGGGAGGAGTTTAAAAATAAATTACTAACCCAACTAAAAGATCATTTGGATCAACCATGTTTTAACGATGGACTTTTGGAATGGATAACCTATTATATAAATAATTAATAATAATAGCTTTTAAATAATAGTAACTATTAGAATGACCTATCAATTAATATAATTCACTAATTAAAATAATAAATACCAAAACTAACCCTGCTATGTATCATCTCCTTTGAAACCAACATCCTCATGAATGATTTTATGCCCACCTTTTAAACCAACATCCTCATGAATAGTTTTGCTCATATATTCTCAAAACAAGAACCTGCTAGTTGCTTGCTATTCATTACACAGTTCAGGACCCACATTCACATCCCCGATATAAGTTCTGGGAAGATAGATGGATAACAATGCCTTTTATGTTTCTTCGGTTTGGGAACCAGGGAATCTGTTGATATATGGTGTAATGTCTGGTCTGGTGCCGTGATTCTAGTTTAAAAAATCCGTTTCCTTGGCTGTTCGGCATTGCAGCAAATAAACATGCTAGGGTAGTAGACTATCTAGTTAGGTCGGAAGCGGGGAGTTCTGAAATCCCCAACTTATATGTGTGTTTAACAACTGGGAACTTGAGGATGTGGTAGTTTTATTGGCACTATTAATGCGTGGAATTAAATGCGTCCATAGCTGATTCGGTGATTTGGTCTCCCTCAAAATCTAGAGTTTTCTTGGTTAAATCCTTTTACAAGAAGCTGCCTTTTCGTGATGGCCATATTTTTCCAGGGAAAATCAATTGAAAATCTAGAGTCATTGGTAACTTAAAAGAAAAGAAGTTTTCACTTCATCAAAGCTGTCCTCTCTGCAAGAAGGATGATGAAATCCTTATAAATCTTTCCGGCCAAATTGTCCAAAAGATACACATCGGAATGAATTTTCAGCAACTAAAGCCAGCATTCATAATAACCCAAAAGCCTCTATGGAGGTTGGAGAAGATGGACGTAGTTTTTAGTCTTTTTTTTCAACAAAAAGTTAAATAAAAAAAGATAAAATAGTAAGTTTAACTGAATAAAAATTTTATAAACTTAAATAGAATCATTTTAACATCTATATAAATTAAGAGTATTGGTACATAGTAAAGATGATCAACTACTATTATTTCCGTTTAATGAGAGGATAGGAAGAGGAGGCATGAATGATCATGTTAGAGCCCGAGATAAGTCTGGCCAAAGAGCCACAGAGCCACTAGCTTGGCCAGCCACCTAAGGCTGTAAGAAGGATGATTATGCCTCCTTCTTCCTAATGGTTTCATCTAACTTTAAGATTTCAAAATTTATCCATAATTTTTTTAGAGAAACGGGAGAGAAAATATTAGGATTTAGAGTGACCACACACTCGTTCTCACTCGTTCTATGGTTGGTTATACCCAAGATAAAAAAAAAAAGATCTTGAGGTTGCGAAGCACACTACCAGAAGTTTTATTATGGATGCGATTCGGTTTTCTTCAAGCGCACTCACATTTGGTTGGCGGTTCAAGGAGTAACAATGAAGTTTATATGGTTCCAACTTTCCTCCGTCAAGAGATACTTATAAATTTTATCATCTATTTTCAAGATCACTATCATGGTCTCGTCAAAATAATTCAAGATCCGAAGATTTCTGCTACGTCAATTCCTTCAATTTCACCTACAGTGAAGTGTGGAAGCCATCACTTGAAATTTATTTGTATGGATTTAGATATTATGTTTCTTCTGTTGATCATCACTCAAGATATACATAGATTTTTCCTTTGTCTCACAAACTTGAAGTTTTTTCACCATCTTCGCAAAATTTCTTGATTCTCATGGAATTTCACATCAGTTATCTTGTCCATATACGCCTTAACAAATGGCATCTTTGAAAGAAAGCATCACCATCACGTTGAGGACTGTCCTTGCTCTTTTACTAAAGTTTCTTTACCTGAGAAGTTTTCGTTTCATACCTTTACAGATGTTTTTTTTATTAATCGCATGCCTAGTTGTACGTTATTCCCCTGTATGTTTCTTAGTTATTCTCTATCTTATAAATGAAATTTGTGCAATGATATTAATGACATAATGAATCTCTTAAGAAATATTGTATTCGATAAACAAACCATGTATATGTGGTTACCTCTCCATCAGCTGAACCTATTCGACTCCACCTTTTATCTCCACATTTTCCCTTTTACCCTTCTCCTTCTTCTACAATTGAGACTTCTACTGCTCCTATGTCACATTTTCCTACTTCCTCTTCAATGTTTATCGAATAGTGGTCATTTCCCTTCCGTGCTGTCCGGAAGAAGTGGAATATTTCGATTCCGGCATTAAAACGGAAAGGAAATGGGGGTGCAAATTTTTTAGTGAAATTTCGGTTAAATATAAATTAAAACAATACATGTCACAAAATATTGGGCAATAGCCCAGTGTTGCGCGTCCTTTAAACCATATCCTCCCTCCTTCGTGATTTGAATTCGACTTCCCGGTTGCGTGATTAATTTTTTTTTTTTTGTTTTCTATGGGAAATTTTGTTTTTAATGTTTTAGTGAAACAATTAAGTGGACATTTTTCTTTAAAAAATTTCATTATACAAGGCAAATATTTGATAAATATAAATTAGTTTCTAAAAGATAATAATAACATTTTTAATGTGAATTATGTATCAATGTTAAATAGATATTAGTTTTATTGTATGAAAATAAGTCATAATTCAATTTTTTTACATATTTTTTATAACATAATTTATTATTAAGTCCAAAATGTATTTTTAAATATCTGAAATGATTAACTTTTTCAAAAAATTAGAATAATCATTGAAACGGATTTGACTTATATGATTTATCATGCCAAGCATAGTTTCAAATAGTGGCCGTTACATCCTGGCTGCGAGCTAACGGTCTTGGCGTCCTGCGACTGCCATCTCTCTGCCTCTTTGGTCTTTGATTTTACCAATAATTTGGTATTGAGAGGCTCTTCTCAGCTTTTATCAGTAAGGAAATTAGGAAAAAAAACTCAAATCTTTTAGAATCAAACCAAACCAGAAGTAACTAGACTACCAGAAACACCATATGTGTAAAATTAAAGCAAAACCTTCTCAAATCTTCATCCATCCGTAGAATTGAGGAATAAAAAAAATCAACTTATACGAATATCAACTCAGATTCGTCGATCCCTTGAGTCTTGCAGCAAAGAACTGGTAAGCTTCTCTTTCTCTTCTTGACAGTCAGATTAGAAGTGGAGAGAGAGAGAGCCTTCGAGACAAGAAATTGTTAATGGAATTTAGGAAATTGATTTTCTTGAGAGTAAGTTAGTTGCGGGAGAGAATAAGTGAGAAACAATTTGGGTTTTTGCCTTAAAATACCCCTTAAAAAGTTGATTTGATAAAAGATATCCCTACACTAATTTTGACTGATTTATACCATGACCCACCATCCACTAAAATTTTCTCCAATTCCTACTCTCATACATTTTTTACACTCGTTAAATCAAATGTCAAATCATCATTCAACTCTTCTTAACTCTCATTCTTCACATACTCTCTCTCCTCTTTATCTTAAATAAAAACAACGAACCTCACTTTACAATCCCATCAATGACTACCTCTTTAACTCCATATTCATTATCTTTCTTCACCTCCTTTATCTTTTTCACTTCCTCTAATAAAAAATTCAATAATAAAAAATGAGTATTTAGGTGAAAAATAGGTATTTCGTTGAAAGACTTGAAAAATATTTGGATGAGAAAAAATGGGTATTTAACGAGAAAATTAGATATTTCGTTGGAGGGGTTGAAAAATTTTCAAGCAAAAAAAAGGGTATGAATGGATGATGATTACAAGATATCGATGTAATCATCTAGTAATCTACAAGATGAGTACATGATGGTTACAAGATGCCTATGTAATCATCTAGTAGTTTACAAGATGGGTAGAAGATGTCTATGTAATCATCTTATAGCCTACATGATGATCTTGAACCTTTCTTGTAGTCTACATGATAGTTACAAGATGTCTATGTAATCATCTTATAGTCTAGATGATGGGTACATGATGATCTTGAATCCGTCTTGTAGATTACAAGATGGTTACAGGATGTCCCTGTAATGATCTTGTAACCGTGTACTCTACATTATGGTTACAAGATGTCCCCGACATGGTGAGATTTTTTCCATCACGTAGACTACAAGATGATTACATAGACATCTTAGAATCATTATGTACCCATTTTGTAAACTATTAGATGATTATAAGGACATCTTGTAATCATCATGTAGACTATAAGAAGGGTTCTCGATCATTATGTACCTATCATGTAGATTATAAGATCATTATATGAACATCTTATACCCATCATATATTCGTCTTGTAGACTACTAGATGATTACAAAGACATCTTATAACCATCATGTAGACTACAAGAAGGGTCCAAGATCATCATGTACATGACATCTAGACTACAAGTTGATTACATGGACATCTTACACCCATCATGTACTCGTCTTGTAGACTACTAGATGATTACAGGGACATCTCGTAACCATCATATAGACTACAAGAAGGGTTTATGATCATCATCTACCCATCATGTACACTACAAGATGATTACAGGGACATCTTGTATCCATCAGGTACCTGTCTTGTAGACTACTGGATGATTACAAGGATATCTTATAACCATCATGAAGACTATAATAAGGGTTCACGATCATCATATACCCGTCATGTAGACTACAAGATGATTATAGTGAAATCTTGTAACCATAATATATTCTACACGATTACAAGATGATTACAGGGACAATTTATAACCATAATGTAGACTACACAATTATAAAATGATTACAGGGATATCTTCTAACCATCATGTAGACTACAAGAAGGTTTCACGATCATCATGTACCCGTCATGTAGACTACAAGATGATTATAAAGACATTTTGTAATCATCATGTGTACTACAAGAAGGGTTCAAGATCATCATGTACCTGTCATATAGACTATAAGATGATTACAAGAACATCTTGTGCCTATCATATACTTCTTATAGACTAGTAGATGATTACATGGATATCTTGTTATTATCATGTAGACTACAAGAAGGGCTTAAGATCATCAAGTGCCAGTCATGTAGACTAAAAGATAATTATAGGGACATCTTCTACCAATCATGTGCCCGTCTTGTAAACTACTAGATGATTATAGAGACATCTTATAACCATCATATAAACTATAAGAAGGGATCACGATCATCATGTACCCATCATATAGACTAAAAGATGATTACAAGGACATCTTGTAACCATCCTGTAGACTACAAGAAGAGTTCATGATCATCATGTATCCGTCATGCAGACTACAAGATGATTATAATGACATCTTATACCCATCATGTACTCGTCTTGTAGACTACTAGTTAATTACAACACATCTTGTAACCATCATGTACCACTCTTGTAAACTACTAGATGATTACAAGGACATCTTGTAACCATCATCCTTCATATCTATTTTTTTGCTTGGAATTTTTTTCAAACCCTCCAACGAAATATCCAATTTTCTCCATGTACATCTATATTTTCTCATCGAAATTTTTTTCAAGCCTTCCAAGGGAATCTATTTTTCACCTAAAGTGAGGTTCATTGTTTTGGGTGTTTATTATTTGGGTTTTGGACGATATTTTTTTGGGCTTCTTTATTATTTTTATTTAAAAATTAAAAGAATCACTAACTATAATAAAAAGCAACACAATGTAATGCCAATTATCAAGTATGGATGAAAATATCTTTAAAATGTAAGAAAATGATATTATAGCCTCTAGAAATGAAAGCATACATTACATAACGTCCGTTACACTCGATTTTTGTGACACCGCAATAATGAACGTGATTTAAAACCATGATGCGAAGTTCTCTTCGATCCACTAGCTTACAAAATGATTCAACATTACCTAATGTACAAATTGGTTTTTCACACATTCTGGTCTTGGTTTTTGTCCAATTGCTACTAATATTGATCATATCAGACTCGTTCTAAGTCTACTATTACCAAGCGCAAAGCATTCTTAGTTACCTCTCCCACTACTGAACCTACTCCATTTTCTTCTTCTTCAAGATCTAAAAGAAGTTTACATTGAAGAGTAAACAACTTTGTAGCATCAAGGAACCTGGCGTTAGTACCCATATCTTCTGATAAAAACATAAGTGGTTGTAAATGGGTATACACGTTGAAGTATAATCCTAATGGGTATAAACGTTGAAGTATAATCCTAATGGTTACTATCTCTAAGGCACAAGGCACATCATGTGACCAAAGGATTTCATCAAGAAGAAGGTTTGATGAAATTTTTTCTCATGTTATGAAAAACCTATTGTCAGCCTCACTATCTCCTCAGCTGCAACTTTGTATTTTTACCTCAATTGGATGTTGACAACGAGTTTTTACATGGATATCTTCTAAAAGATGTCTAGAAGACACAAGTCAAGGTGCTATTGATTCCAAACTTTACAATTATGTTTGTAAGCCTCCTAAATCACTTTATGGATTAAACCATGCACCTCGTGCCTGTTTGATAGATTTACAATTGCTCACTAAAGGTTTTGCTTCATTTGCGGCAAATCTCTATTTGTTTGTAGGGATTGATGATCCATCAATTATAATTCGATGATATTATACTAGCATAGACTGGTAATTCATATTTCCACTTTGATCACTGCTCTACAGTCTAAAATTTGAGATGAAAAATTTAGGGACTGTTAAATGCTTTATGACATTGTTAAAGCTCTTCAGTCTTTGACTTCCACACACCCAGACATGATTTTTATTGTCAACAGAATATGTCAATTTATGTACTGTCCTTCTACCTCTCATTTGCTTGTTGTCAAACAAATCTTACATTATCTCAAGGGAACTATTAATGATCATGGTCTGGTTTTTAAGCCAAGATCTTTTAATCCTCGTGCCTATAGTGATTATGATTGGGTTGGGGACCTTTATGATCGATGATCCACCACGGGTTTTATCAACTACTTGGGGCATAATCCTATTTCATGGTGTGCAAAGAAATAGGTTGCGGTTACACGTTTATCCATTGAAGATGGAAAACACATTATCTTGGATTCATCAGCTTCTACGTGATTTACATGTTTACATTGCTGACACAACAATTATGTTTTGATAACCCTTTGTCCACTGCATTGGCATCCAATCAATCATTCTATGCAGAACTAAACATGTGAAAGTTTTGACTTTTTTTCTTTTTGATAAATAAACCATATATTAATAAGAAAGGCACTACAAACTACAAGGGGCATATCTCGGAGATTTGTCAGTAAATGAACAGAAAATTTCCACTTGGCAATGAGATATCTATTAGCAGGAGAATTGGGAATAGAATGTTCACTTCACGGATCAATCTCCGTAGGAAATTTTTTTCCCACATTGATGTTGGACTTAACCTTAGTCGTTAGATCTGACAAGAATTATCCTAGCCGTTAAATGAGTTTCACAGTCAAATTCCTTTGCAACTAGAGGAACATGTAACCTATCTTTCACTTTCCCTTTCTCCTTTCCTCCTCTCTCCTAGTCCTTCGATTTCCCCTTTCCCATAACCTAAAAAACCCTAAACTCAGACGAAGCTCAACCCCTTCTCCTTTCCCTAGTCGAGCAAAGCCTATTTCTCCTCATTCGCACCTACCAAACTCAGCAAGTCAGCGCCCTTGTCTACCTCATCTCCCTTGCATCTCATCTCTGATCTACCTCTCTTCATCTCCCTCGCCTCCCTTGTCTCAATTCTGCGTCTCTCCGCTCCCTCGCCTCTCTCTTCTCGGATCTGCCTTTCTTCGTCTCCTTCGCCTCTCTTATCTCAGATCTGCCTCTCTCATCTCTCCCTTATCTCAGATTTGTCGCTGATCCTCCAAATGGTCCATGACCCCACGGCTCTCGACCTCTGGTGTCGGTTTCAGGTTCCCGTTTATATGCTTGTAGTCTTTTTACTGTTAGAGTACTAATTCTCTTTTCTCATAACAATTTTCTAGAAATAATAACATGGAGTTTGCTATAAATTGTTCGCGATTTTCCTTACTGATAGAGCTTGGATAAATTTAAAATAAGCATGCATGTAACTATCCACACGATAGTGATCTTTTGATTGGCTTAGTACAATGGTGCTATGATTTTGTTCTTAACCGTTGGTGGGTTCATAGAAGTCACACAAGTTACGTTGATGTTTCTCCAAACAATAATACTTACTGTTTTCATCATAAAATTATTTTTTGGTTTCAGACGGAACTCGAAGTTGCAAAATCCGAGATTCAAAACTGGCATTCTTCATTTCAATGTAAATCTTTCATACCTATTGGGGCTTCTCCCGCTTAGTCTTCTCCTTGATTATCTGTCTACCTGCTTTCAGATATCTTACATTTGTTAATTTATTTCAGTCTTTCTCTATGGAACCTTAATTTTTGATCAATAAATTCAGAATCTGAAATCGTCTGAAGAGTCATTGAGAGATCAGGTCTAGTGCTTAATAATGGTCCTTTTATTGTTGAATAAAATAAAAGTCAGCATGTGTATGGCTGGTCTTAATCCATGTTTTGTTGATATTATAAGCTAGAGAAAGCAAAGAAAAGGGAAGCTGCATTCATTGTTACATTTGCAAAACGTGAGCAGGAGATTGCGGAGTTGAAGGTGGGAAATTTTCATCTACCACAATAAGAATAGAGTCAGATCAAGTTTTACTTTTCATGTATATTTTTTTGTCCGATGGGATTAATTAAGTGGAATTTGGAATATTTGCTTCCTTAGAATGTTTGTTTCGTATAGTCAAAATTACATGAGATAAAGATGAAACTTTGTGGACAGTATAAAGGGAATTTCGAGCTGTGTTTAGCGTGATGGTGTGAGAAAGGACGTTGATTTTTCTCAAGATGCTTGGAACTTTACATTCTCAGCTATCGCTACTTAGAAATTTATTATCATCTATTTTTTCTTTTGCTAAATAGTGTAATAAATGCCATTGACCACTTACAAGTTTCTTATATATGTTTTTCTAAAACCAAATTCATTGTAAATATCCAGGCTGCAGTCTGGGATTTAAAAGAACAATTGAAACCCCCATCAATGTAGGTAGTAAGAGAAAATATTTTGTCTTTTCAAAGGAATATGTAAGTAAGACAGTAGTAAAAAGGAATTTGAGGATTTGACTTTTCAGCCTATTGTTATTAGAGTCTTAGAGCTTTTAAAATATAGTTATGAACCCAAAGGATTAGAGATTCTAATTCTTTCTTTAGTTTGCCTCTTCTTTTCTTCTTTTCCCCCTACATTTTTTGGTTCATTAGAAACTACAATTATACTTTTTATTTCAAGGATGAGCACAAACATAATATGTGTGCTATCTTTCTATTTTGACTCATCATTATTTCCACGACTGCATTTATAGGCATATTGGTTCAACTTCCTTTGCCGAAGCATATAAACAAAGAGAAAGTTTTGACTGAAATCAGCATTGAGAAGGATGTCCATTCTCATTCTCGTGAGCCTGGAAATGTTATTCGTGAAGCAGACATCATCATCGCTGCAGCAGGACAAACAAATAAGGTAATAATTCTGTTCTGCTTGAATATTATCCTACAATACCACAATATCAATTCAAATACTTGTCCATATCAATTAAAGTTACTTAGCCGTTGTGCAAAATTTGAAAAATGTAATATTCTTGATTTAGTTCATCGGTGAATGTTTGTCTCATCGCACATTTGATAAGTGAAATTCTTCCAACTCGCATGCTGAAGTAATTTAAATGCTTTGTGTCTCTTCTTCTTTCTATCTATTTTGTTAACTAACAAAATTGATTGACAAGCATTTTATTCATGGCTAAGACTTTCCTAGAGAAAGGAGATGCTCGTTGCTTGTTATTATGAATGGTCCCAATTGAGAGTTCTGTTGTTTAACCTGAAAACTTTTCCCCACTTAGTGAAAAATTGGAAGGCAATAGCAGAACTTATCCCCACTGAGATGCCAGGTATATTTTTAGATTTTTGTTTTGTTCAGAATTCTAGGGCTTAAGTTTTCAGTTTTTAAATACTCATTAGTTATTATTTATGTGTAGAGCTGGATTTTTGTAGCTTAGAAATATGATATATGTTATGTTATGATAACTCACCATAAACATTTTGTAGATGGTGTTGCACACAGGGATAAAATGAATCAACAACGGTCTAGGCGTGGGTTAATGCTTCTCAGGTATGTCCTATAATTTCATCTATCAGTGAAATATTTTGTTTCTTATCCAAGAAAAAATCTAGAATTTATTTAAGGAGTTATTGTGAATTTGTGATATTAACTATTATGTGTCTACTTAGAACATTGTTGAAATGCAAGTTTCAAATGAAGAAATGGAAGAACCTCTAGTACAGATTGAATATGAGAGATACATTATAACTTGGAATGAAACGATGAAGCTGAAGAAATTATAAAATAATTGTCTATAATGGATTTGTATTTGTGTTATATCCAGAATCTAAGTTCGAAGTGTGTTTTTAGAGTTTAAGATAGAGATACTTTTTTAAAGGAAATTCTGAATTAAATTTTTTTATTTGATAACGAGTTATTATTTCAAAACGACTTATAATAAGATTAGTACGTGACAATCGTTATTTCATAACTAAGTGTGAAAATGACTAAGTGTATAAAAATAATAAAGTGCATCAAAAGACTTATGTGAAATGGACTAAGTGCATGAAAGTAGCTAAGCATGTGTGACTAAGTTGTAAAATGGCTAAGTATAGAATATAAACCGCCGGTATAGAACCAAAAACTGCAGCAATTGATAGGATTATAAATTAAAAACATAATGGACAAGTTTGTGAAAATGAGCGAGCATATGAAAATGACTATATGTGTGAGAATAAATAAGTGTATGAAAATGACTAAGAATATGAAAAATGTGTGAAAGTGTCCCTATACACTATAGATCTCACTGTGAAAAATTGCTAAGTGCATGTGGCTAAGTTATAAAAATGGTCAAGTGTATGTGAAAATGCCCAAGTACATAAAATGACAAAGGGTTAAAATTTTTTACTAAGTGACTGAAAAGTTGCAGCGTGCATCAAAATGACAAAGTGCATTGGTAAATATATAAAAATGTGTAAAAATGACTAAGTGCATGAAAATTATTAAATGTGTATAATGGTTAAGTATTGAAAATGACTAAGTGTACGTCTAAGTGACAAAACAAAGGGTTAAAAAAATTGTTAAAGTGTATGTGGTTAAAATGTAAAAATCGTTAAGTATAGAAGTCGGCATAGAACCAAAAACTGCCGGTATAGAAACGAAACCACCATTAAAGACTACAAAACCCCCGCAATAAATACTAAAAACCACCACTTATTATTCAAAACCGCTGGTATAGATCTATTGGAGAACATGGCGATTACATCACAATCGCTACCTGCAGGTTGTAAACGCTTTTATTCCACGACAATTCGCCATGCGCACATGGCGATTCGCCTATATAAATATGAGGAATCATTTTTTTTAAATTTTAGAGTTCATTTTGAGAATAAAATTAGGTTAGATTTAAAAAATATATTTATATGCTTATAAATTAAAATGTAAATGTGGTTATTTTCTAATTTTTTAGGATTATAATTATAAAATAAAAGGTTAAATTTTAATTTTTAATATTTAATTTCAAACTTTTAGCTGATATGTTAGATTTAAAAGTAGAATCTGATATTGAGAACTATACGTGTTCGTCAAACCGATAAATAGAATTTACCGACCATTATAACATCACAACCTATAATTATATATAGCGATAACCCGTCTCACTCGGTACCTGTCACAAAAACACAACAACATTTATCGAGTTTATGATTAAGTGTTCAATTACTTCAAGAATCCTTACTTAATCCAATCTAATTTCACATTATAAGTGAATATCGTGAATGTTTGCATTAAGAGAACGATTTTTTTCTATTTTTATTGGTGATTTGCCTGATGTACGATAATTAATTAAAAAATAACATTATTGGGTATATTGGGAAGATGACGATTAAAGCCATTTGAATGAATATTAGGGTCATTTTGATGGCGTATAGGGACCACTATAGCAATCACCAATCAGGGTATGGTGATTGGGAAGGACAACAATGATTGGAGCCATTTGAATGGTGCTTGGCCTTGAAGATGTGATTAGCACATTCAAGATGGTGATTAGGGGCTTTGATAGGCGATTTGTCCATGTTGAGTGGCGATTGAATTTTTAAGTGTTCACCAACTTCATAGTGGGGTACAACATATGCCTGAGAGGTTCACCAAAATTTTAAAATTCATTTTCTTGGAGGGGTTCGTTGAATAGTGAAAAATTATTTTACTTGATACTTGTCATAAAATCACGATAACATAATCAATGATACGTTCTTATGGGGTAATAATTATAAAATAAAATGTTAAACCGACCTTGGGGTTATACGTGTTCGTCAAACCGATAAATTCGACCATCATAACATCACGACATATAATCATACATAGTGAAAATCCATCTCGTTTAATGCTTGTCACAAAGCACAACATATTTCATAGGTTTGAGTAATCCATACATATTCGTTAAATGGTGAAAAATTATTTTACTTGATATTTGTCATAAAATCACAATAAAATAATCAATAATATGTTTTTAAGCCTTTATGAATAAGTGCTTAATTATTTAAACAATTCATTACTTCATTCAAATTCAATTTAAAATATAAATGAAGTTATTTAATGTTTGCATTGAAAAATCAAAAATCTTGATAACTTTGTTTGCGATTCATCGAGTAAACCCTGATAATTTTAGAAAATTAAATTTATTAAAAAATCACCGTAAAAAGATCCTAAAAATTATTGTAATGATGCAAAACCACAAAAAAAAAAAACAACAACAGAAAACCGCCAAAAATTGAAAAAACTGCTAGGAACGGTCAATATAGGGACAAAACCCGCCAGTATAGGATGCAAAAACCGTCGTTAAAAGGTTCTAAAATAGCCGGTATAAAGCCCTTGAAAATGTACAAGGCTTCACAAAAGAAGTACACGGGTTTACCAAATATATAGTGGGGTTCACCAAATATGTATTGTGGTTCACCAAATATGTAATGAGGTTCACCAAATATGTTATGAGATTCACCAACTATGTAGCGGAGTTCACTAAATACGTATAAAATCAATAATTTTTTGAGGGGTTCATTAAAAATGTATTGTGGTTCACTAAATATGCAATGATGTTCACCAAATACGTAAAAAATTAATAATTCTTCGAAAGATTAACCAAATATGCACTAGAGTTCACCAAATATGTGCGAAATCAATTTTGTACATATTTGGTGAACTCAAGTACACATTTGATGAACCCCAGTACATATTTGATGAACCCCTCCAAGAATTATTAATTTGACGTATTTGGTGAACATCATTACATATTTGGTAAACCCTATTACATATTTGGTGAACTTCTGTACATATTTGGTGAGCTCTAAGAATGTAAAATTTTGTACAAATGACCGGCTGGGTTTTGTGTGGCCTGGATTGCTCCAAAACAATCCAAGGGCCACAATGGCCCAGCATCAATGCCGAGAATAAGTTCTCAGCATTGTAGAAGTTTCCTCACTTCACAGTCTATCTTTCACATAGTTGACGATAGTCCTAATAAGGTTTTAACTTTCATTTTGTCCGTGAAAGGATAACTAGGAAAGATATTTTTGTTCGATGTGTAGCATCTTACGGGCAATTGTTGTCCTCCATTTCTCTATGTCCATGACAAACTAATTCCTTTTGTTCCTTTTGACATCAGTTTTAGGAGCGATATTAACAAAATACAACTAATTATAGTTTTTAATTGTTGTCAACTGAGATAACTAAGTCTGCTTATAATATTCTATAAACTGAAGTTAGATTATCTATGTCGTAATCCTTAATCCAATATTGAACATATATGTGAATAATGAAGTGTTAAAGACTGTCAAATAAGGTTAAATGTATCTGATGTTTGGGTAATTTAGGTTTTAATGTATCTGAAAATGATCTATCGTCATGGATTCAGGTACGCTTCTGTTTAATTAGACATTGATTCACGATGATCCAACATGTATGTTCTTGGGATTTTAATAAACAATTTACACAGATAAAGAATTTTCTCTAACAAATGGTATTAGAGCCTTTTCACTTTGAATCTGTTGAAAAATTGGGTATTTTGTACACCATTTTCATAGACTAATTTGGGACAAGTTTTCATAGACATGGATAAAGAATTTTTGGATATTTGAGTTATCCTCCACGAATACATGAAAACCAATTATTAATTTGTCAAAATTAGTTTTAGGATGAATGAGAAATTATCTCTCAAATGAGCTAAATGAGAATAAAAAATAGGAGGAAATTGTAGAAATCTCATATTGGAAAGTGATGAAAGGTTGGAGTGTTATATATTGAGATGCTAATATCAATGGCGGTAACTTGATAAGGCTGGAGGCTCTCTCTATATGGACAACCTCTAAATGGGTCAATGGGTTGTGTTTTGCTTCAGATTTATTTTTTCTCCTCATTGGAAGTCTAAATGTCATGGAATATGGAATATTCTTGTAAATTAAGGCCCAAAATATTTTTTTTTGTAAATTTAATAAAAAACGTTTTTGACTTAATTTTTTTTATTAAATAGGCTTTTAATGGTTAAATACCATTTATCAAGCACCATTCTCATGAGTAGAATAAAAAGAGGCATTCCCCTCTTCATGTTACACACAAAAAAGCTTTGAAGTTTTTTTAGTCTCAATATTTGTTCTCCACGTTTTTGCTTATTTTTCTTCAAGTTTTCTTGGCTCGGTTTTTTAGTTCAGTTTGGTTTATTTTTTTATTCCGTCGACTGTTTCATTTTCTAGTTCAAGTCTTGGTTTTGCGTCGTTACTCTTGTGGTAGAATTCTGACAAGTCATACTTAGTACCACAAGTGGTGAAGTTGGTGCTATTCAGCTACCTCAAACCGTTCTACCTTGAAAAACAGACGTCGTTATCAACATTAGTACCATAAGTGAGGGGGAGTAACTGTTTTAAGAAAACTATGCAAACATGACTCGATTTGATTGCTTATAATTTCGTTATTTTTTCCGTATATCATTTACGTGTCGTAATTAATGAATTTATAGAATTGTTGTATTATTATTATTTTCATTTAATCTTATAATGTAATACACTATTTTTCAACTGAATCATTGAGAAACATATTATTATTTAGATCCATGATTTTATATATTTATGAATATATTTTGTGTTAGTAGATTCAAATAATTCTGATGTTTGGGTAATATAAGGATTAGAGAATAAAGTGTCTTTTTGTTTAATAAAAAAAATATAGGTTAAGCCTGCTAGCTAGCGGGTTCGCTGCCGCCAGCACTGGGTTTACTTATTGACTAATTATTTTTTTAAAATAATTTACTTATTGATTAATTAAATTAATTTAAAATTAATTTTTAATGATTATTTAATTAAATTGATATGGATTAATTAATTAATTTAATTTTAGAGATCGTAAAATTATTTCTTTATCAAACAATTTAAGGATTAACCATGGTACAATTTTAAATTCAAACATTGGTATGTTGTATATATATTTTGGGATGAATTAGTTGAATCAACATGTCGCCAAAGTGACATCTCTTGTGAAAATTAATTTTGTCTTAGATATAAACGCTTAAGTGCATGTGTGTGTGACTTATATGAATATTGATCAGTCCAAAAGATGATAAATATTTGTTAGAATTACATATGCATTTGTGGTAATAAACGCATGATGATTATTCAGTTTTACATGTAAACAATAAATCGGTCCAAAAGAATATTTCTTGTTCGACATGTTCTTATAATCAGTATTTGATTACTACATCAAAACATCATTTACAAGTTGATATTTGACCAAAGTCAAAATATTAATGGAGTGCTAGTGCTTGAGATTGAGTTTATCTTTGTTTGGATTTAATTTAGTTTTAGGACTTATGTAAGCTGGTTTTGTTTGTTTGTTATTCTTAATTCAGTTAATCCTGTTAATATTACTGCTAGCATCAATACAATTCTAGTATTAACTGTCTCAAACTTCAAGTCTTGGAAAGAGAACCTCTTGATAGTTATTAGAGTCATAAACCTCGACCTTGAGTTGAGGATTGCTCTTTCACCTCTTATGGATATGAGTATCTCTAAAGACAAGAGTGCTTTGGAAATGTGAGAGAAATCAAATCACATGTGTATGATGATCATGAAGAAAGTCATTCTCGAAGCATTATTAGGAGCACTATATCTGAAAAGATTACCATGGCTAAGGATTTCCTTATGGATATTGAAATGAGGTTTGTCAAGAACGAAAAAGAAGAAATCAGTACGCTCTTGACAAATCTAATTTCAATGAGATACAAGGAGAAATGCAGTATCAGGGAGTACATCACGGAGATATCTCATCTTGCTTCAAAGTTGAAAGCACTTAAGCTTGAACCATTCGAGGACTTACTGGTGCATCTATTTTTTATATCCTTTCCAGCACAATTCAACAAATTTAAGGTAGATGTTTTCAAAAAGTTATTGAATCGGTAAGACATAACCGAACAAACTGAGAATTACCGGTCTGATCAGTTCTTTCATGATTTTCGATTCGGTTCATATACATCAATAAACAGATGTTTCGGTTCGGTTCAAAATTAATGTCATGTTAGAACCAAACCAGACTTAAACCCTAAAAATCTATTCTCTTAGTCGCTGCCTCTGTCTGTCTCTCTCTGGCCTTTTTTCTCGCCTTGTCAAAGATCTCTCTATTTCAAGAGTTCACTCTCTCACCTTCTATTCCTCCTATGTTCTCTCTTACATTCTATCTCTGGCCTTTTCTCTCTAACATTCTTTCTCTTCGCCTTCTCAAAAGCTTGATGTATGCCCCCTTTAAGCTATCACAATGGAGATCACAGATTTTGGTGTTTCAAGCTTTTACAAAACTATTAGAATCAAGATCTCCGTTCTAGGTGTTTCAAGATTTTATAAAATCCTGATGTGCGCCTCATTCTTCTGTGGTGAACTTGCCAAACATAATGTAAATGGGGCCCTTTTTTATTAGATCTTAGAGTTATGTTTTTTGGTTTAGGAATTGGAGATTAGACTGGGTTTTGGTATTTCTTTATTAGTAAAGCTAGGGATTCATCTTACTGATCTATCATCCTAATGTTTTTATGAAGGATTTGTAGTTGTAGGGTAGGCAATAGTTTCTTATGTTTGTACTTTTAGCTATTTATAATTACACCACTGGTTTTAATTTTGATGTCAATGTTGTTTTGGCTCTATGTAATTTTGGCTCTGTGTAATTTCTTATGTTTTAATGTTCAACCAAATAGCAGTTCTAATCTTTTCAATTTTGACAATGTAATTATGTAAAAATTGAACTGAAGTTTTCGGTTAAGTTCATAAACCATCTACGGTTCGATTCGGTTCACCATAAAAATCGAACTAAAAGTTTTAGTTTGGTTCTTTTTTTACTATCAACTGAACCAAACTGAACTGTGAACACTCTTAATTTAAGTTGAGTTTTAACTGTCAGAAAGAGACTTAGTCTTTAAATTAGCTAATCTCACACTATGTTCAGGAAGAGAAAATGGTGAAACAAGATAAGATAGATAATGCTTGCTTGGCTTCAACCTCTAAGGATAAGGGCAAGAGAATGAAAAGAAAGAATGATAAAGAGGTTGCAGATACAACACCTCACATGAAACAACAAAAGAATTTGGTTGACCCAAAAGGTAATGTTTGTTACTTCTGTGGAGCTGAAGGGCACAAGAAGAAACAATACACCAACTATCATGATTAGCGTGTTAATACACGTATGCTTCTTATTTTGGTTTATTCCGAGGTTAATTTAAGTTCGATGGACACATATGGTGGATCGATTCTAGTGTAACAGCTCATATCACCATGTCTATGCAGGGTTTCCTGACTTGCCGAAAGTCAAGTGATATTGAAATATACATCTACGTGGGAAATGGAAAGATGACTGAAGTTGAGGCAATAGGGAAATTTAGATTATTGTTAAAGATTGAATTTTATTTGGATCTTAATGAAACATTTAATATACCGACTTTTAGACAGAAATTGATTTATGTTTTTATTTTGGACAAAGCTAGTTATGTTTGTTTATTTGGAGATGGAATTTTTTGTTTATTTTAAAATTTGGTTGATTCTTGTTCTTTATTAGGTCATGATAATATTTATTTATTTGATACAATTATTTTAGTTAATGAATCCCTATAATTTAGTACACGAGGAACGAAAAGAAAGTTAACCAGTAAGAATTTAACTACGTTATGGCACAAGAGATTAGGTCATATCTCCAGACAAATAATAGAAAGACTTGTGACAGACGAAATTCTCGATCCCTCATATTTCACAAACTTTGAAGTTTGTGTTACTAGTATAAATGGTAAACAAACTAATAACAGGAGATTTGAAGCCAACAAGATTAGGAGGTCTTAGAACTTATACATACATATATTTGTGGGCCATTCTCTTCGGTTGCTTGAAATTGTCAACAATACTTTATAACATTCATAGACAATTTTCTAGATATGACTACATACATCTCATTCGTGAAAAGTCAAAGTCGTTGGACGTGTTAAAAAAATTTAAGGCTGATGTTGAGAATAAACTCAACAAAAGAAGCAAAAGCATCAGATCTGACTGTGGTGGTGAGTACTATGGTAGATATGGCAATTGAGGTGAACAATGTCTATGACCATTTGCTAAGTTCCTAGAGGAATGCAGTATCATCTCACAGTACATTATGGCAGGTTCACCTATTATGAATGATGTTGTTGAAAGAAGAAACATGATGCTTAAGAATATGGTGAGGAGTATGATTACTCATTCTACCTTACTAGAATCAATTTGGGGAGAATCAATTATGACTGCAGCATATATCCTTAACAAAGTTCAATCTAAAGCAAATGCTAAAATCCTATATGAGCTTTGGACCGGCAAGAAATCTTGTCTAAAGCATTTGCATGTTTCAGGATGTCCAACTGATGCAAGACCCTATAGGCCTAGTGAAAAGAAATCGAATCAAGGACAATGAGTTACTATTTTATTAGATACTTTAAGTGATCCAGGGGGTACAAGTTTTACGATCCCACGACTAAGTTGATTTTCGAGACGGGAAATGCCCAATTTTTTAAGGATGTCGAGTTTGTAGGGGAGATAGGATTAGAGATTTTATCTTTAAAGAAGAATACGATGATAATATCACTTGTGTTATTAGCATTGATCAAGATTCTGTTCGTCACCTTACTTATGACACAACAGATCAAAACAATATCGAAAAACTTCTCATTTAAAAATTGTTCCAGAAGAACAAACTCAAGCACCTCAAGAACCTATACCATTAAGGAGATCTACTAGAGAGAGGAGAACTGCAATGCTAGATGATTATATTGTATTTCTCCAAGAATGTGAGGTAGACATTGAAGTGATGTAAGATGACCCGATCAACTTCAGTTAAGCCATGTTTGGGGATGTCCAACTGATGCAAGGCCTTATAGGCCTAATGAAAAAAAATTGAATCAAGGACAATGAGTTACTATTTTATTAGATACTCTGAGAGATCCAGGAGGTACAAGTTTTACGATCCCATGACTAAGTTTATTTTCGAGACGGGAAATGCCCAATTTTTTAAGGATGTCGAGTTTGTAGGGGAGATAGGATTAGAGATTTTATCTTTAAGGAGGATATGGTGATAATATCACGTGTGTTATTAGCATCAATCAAGATTCTGTTCCTCACCTTACTTATGACACAACAGATCAACACAATATCAAAAAACTTCTCATTTAAAAATTATTCCAGAAGAACAAACTCTAGCACCTCAAGAACCTATGTCATTAAGCATATATACCAGAGAGAGGAGAACTATAATGCTAGATGATTATATTGTATTTCTCTAAGAATGTGAGGTGGTCATTGAAATGATGGAAGATGACCCGATCAACTTCAGTTAAGCCATGGAAAGTTTTAACTTTTAGAAGTGGATCGATGTCATGAATAAGGAGATTAAGTCCATGAAGGAAAATAACATTTGGGATCTTGCCCCATTACCAGAAGGTGTGAAACCCATTAGATGCTAATGGATATTTAAGACCAAGTGAGATTCAAAAGCTAATGTGGAAATATATCATGCTTGTCTTGTCGCAAATGACTTTACATAGAAAGAAGACATCGATTATAAAGAGACTTTCTTTTCATTTTCTTTGAAAGACTCTTTTAGGATTATAATGATAATAGTGGTGTACTTTAATCTTGGGTTACATTGGATGTGAAGACTGCATTTCTCAATGGTAACATTGATGAGAGATCTGTATGGCGCAACAAAAAAACTATGTGTCTAGAGACTAAAAATATGATTTGCAAGCTTAAGAAAATCATCTATGGACTCAAGCAAGCATCTCGACAATGGTATTTCAAGTTTCATATAGTGATCATCTCGTTCAGTTTCGAGATGAATTTTGTCGACGATTGCATATATCAAAAGTTTTGTGGGAGAGTTTAAAAAAATAAAAATAAATTATGTGGGAGCAAGCATATTTTTTAGTTTTATGTACCGATGACATCTTGCCAGCAATAATATAGGCTTATTGGATGATGTAGATATTGTATTTTGTCCGAGTTAATATTTTAAGACTTGTCGCAACGTGCACGCGACGCGGAGCGACGATTAAAAAAATCATTTTTTGAAGGAAAAATAAATTTGGAGTCGCCACCAATCATTTTAGGGTGTGATTGGTCACCTAATTTTAAGATGAAAATTTTGGTCTACTAAAACTCAAAATTGGTTCGGGAGCTGTTTGTGTGTGGGGAAGGTATTAGCACCCCATAACACCCATATAAAAATTGTTACCAAATTTAATCATAAGTTATCCAATTTTTTATTTTAAGGTAAAGGTTAAAGAAAGTCATTTTTGAATGTCCCATTTGATGCATTTTGCATCATAAAATGAATAAAATAAATTACATTTAATGGGTGGTTCAAAGACCATTGAAAAATTATTTTTTGTATTCTTATATCTTTTTAAATCAAAACATTATTAGAGTTATTCTCGGTATCCCAATAATAACTCATCACCTCAGTAGTTTGAGAAATTTGATATCCTGAAAATCTCAAAGTCCATCGTCGGCTTTGTTTAGTGAAAATTAAATAATGGAAGTAACAAAATCTAAATCTAATTGTTAAAATTATAATCCACACATACATGAACATTAACTATAATAATAAGGGAATAATGCAAGAATCGCATTATAAGTATGACAATGTAAAAATGCTAAATAAATAAACATGTAAAGGAAATAAATATTAATAATTACAACAAAAGGGAAGTAAAAGAATAGAGATAAAGTTATAGGATGTCAAATTATAGAAAATATAAAATGTTGAGATTATATAAAACATGCACAAAAAGCAATACATGGAAGCGTAAAATAAAAATAATACTATGTAGTAAATAAAAAAAAAGAAAAAGAAATTAAAAAAAAAAAGAAATTAAGGAAAAGCCACGGACCGTGGCTTTTTCAGCTGCAACAGAGGAAGACTTTCCTCTGTTGCACACATGGCAATAGAGTTCCTCTGTTGCATTTTTTCATAATATAATATATTATTATATAATAATAATAGTAGTAATAATAATAATATTAAATAAATAAATGATAAAAAAATCGAAGAAAAATAATGAAAAACAATAGATTTTTTTTAATATGTCCATTTTTTTATTTTTTTGACTACTTAGTATTCTAATTATCATTTTTCCTTCATTCCCTTATTAGTCATTGCTAATCAAATAGCAAAGGGGATGATCATGGATGATAATTAGTTCAAACAACTGTCACAAGAATGATGAACATAATTTTAAAAAAAAAAAGACTTGTAGGAAAATTGAAAATTTCAAAAAAAAACTTTGATATTTGTATAATCTTGTAGAGAGATTTTACTCTCTATTTTATGCATTGTTATGTGAGAAATTATCCTAGGGGATCTTTGCATCAAGTGTACACTTTCAACTCATTAAAGGGTTGATTCACATTGAGTTAATTTTTTCACCCCTCAAAAGCTTTATACTCATCCTCATTAATTGAGTTGATGACAAAGACACCTCATTGTCCAACTTGTAAAGAAATCATCAATGCACGAAATTAAAGGGAAGATTTAAAGTAGGAGAAATGATAAAGAATGAACAATCAACTTATGTATGAAAAAAAAATACAAAAGATATCAACTACATGAATATGAAGAAGAGAGATGAACAAGATATATTATGAGCAAATGTACAAGATATTTAAGCTACCTTAAGAAAAGAATGGAAGAAGATGGAAATATTAGAAGTGTAGAACCTCTTCCTCTCTCTAATATCACCTCTCTTTCTCACTCCAATCCCTCTTTTTCTCACTCTAAAAAATGGCTTCCTTTTCTCCACTCCAAAGAGACCCCCTCTTAAGTGAAGACATCATCCATATTTATAGGCAAAATTAGGGTTTGCCTTTTTTACTTTTAGTCTTTTTTTAAATTTTTACTTTTTTAGTCCTTGGACACTTATCTTATTTTAGTATTGGATTAGTTTTAAAATTATACATATAGTCTTGGATTATTATATGAGCCAAAATACAAAGTATGTATATTTAATGTATTAGACCGGATAAAATACGACATGGTG
Source organism: Datisca glomerata (assembly GCA_003255025.1). Taxonomy (NCBI): domain Eukaryota; kingdom Viridiplantae; phylum Streptophyta; class Magnoliopsida; order Cucurbitales; family Datiscaceae; genus Datisca; species Datisca glomerata. The sequence continues at coordinate 922,471 of QANY01012022.1, read as the reverse complement.
GTTGTAGAGGTTCATAAGGAATTGGCACCAATTTATTATTCCGTATTAATTGAGGTAAGAGTTCTGTATATGACATGGGGATTAGATCATATTGGATAAAACGTTGATTATTTATATTTCCCTTCAGAGGCTGATCAGCCTGACCAACATTTTGCTGGTGAGCCGGTGGTCTGAAACCGGGTCTTGGATTGTTTTGAAATGTTGATTGTTAAGAGTGATAATTGTATGGAATTTGCGAGGTATTAGCCACATATGATGTCATAGACTTAGGTCCTTCCCCATACTTTGAAAATCCTGATCCCGGGTTCACAGCTTGTAATGGGTACCCCGAATTGATCATCTGCACATCCCCTTCTTTTCACTTCAATGGAGGCCCCTTTTTACTGGCGATGTATCTGATATGATTTTCAAAATTCTTCCATTCTTTATCCCATACTCAATCCTTTCACCGATCACTATGATGTCAGAGAATTGTTTGAAGCATTTCCAATCATCATGTCATAGAATGGAGGTCTCAAGGTGTTAATAAACATTTCAGCCATCTCCTTGTCTGACAATGGGGGGTGTACCTGAGCAGCTAATTCCCTCCACCTTTGTGCATATTCTTTAAAGCCTTCTGTAGGCTTTTTCTCCATCCTTTGTAAGTCCAAACGATCAGGGGCTATGTCTATGCTGTACTTATATTGTCTTAAAAGAGCATCTGCTAGATCTTTTCACCTCTGGATATGTTGGTTATCCAATTGGATATACCAACGAGATGCGGCCCCCATCAGGCTATCTTAAAAGAAATGAATCAGCAGCTTATCATCATTTGCACAAGCAGTCATTTTTCTGCAATTCATAATAAGGTGACTTCTGGGGCACGTACTACCATTATATTTTTCAAACTCAGGTAGTTTGAATTTATGTGGGATGTTAACATCAGGGACCAAACATAATTGGGTGGCATCAATGGTACCGTATACATCAGATCCTTCAATAACACGTAATCTCTCCTCCAGAAAGTCCAATTTATCTTTCGACATTGGTCGTCACTTGGCTTGGTAATAGGCTTCTGCATCTTTGGGTCATCAACATCGGTTATGATGATTGGCTCATTAACGAGTTCGTCTTGTGGAGTGAAATCTTGGTTGTGACCACATGCCATCGCGGATGGGTTGTACCCAGTTTTCCCTGTCTGCATTATTTCCTGGACATTTTGAAATGGATGATGCTGGATATTTATTGGTGGTGAAGCATGCTGAAACTGGTCAACCTGATGACGTTGATAGGTTGGAGTGAACCCAGGAGGGTAAAGTGGAGTATCGTTTGATAATTGATTTTGTGATGATTGAGGCCCTTGCGAATTTTCAAAACAGGCCTTTCCCTTACTTGCGGCGAGGAGTTCGAGGACTTTAGCCATTTGCTCTTTTAGCTCCCTAATCTCTTCCTTCATTTCCTCTCATGATTGCTCTCTTTCTTGCTCGTCTATGACCCTAACTTGAGCTCGAGTTTGGTAGGGATGTCGAAGTTGTCGGGCTATCTTTGGAAAATTTCTTAAAAATAAATAAAAATAAAGCAATGAGATGTAGATTTTTGCTAATAAAAAGAAGAAATAATGAGAGTAAATTTATGCATGAGAAATGATATTGCGCAAAGTGAAAGTTCTAAAGTAATCAATTTCATTTAATTAGTAGAGCCATCCACTACATTTGAGTATGTAGAAATCAATTACAATACTTCATAACACGAGTTCATACAAAATGACCCAAATCCCTGTTGACTTCTTCCAAAAACTTAGACAAGTTGTCCCCATTAGGATTGATGGGCAAGACATTTCTCTTCAAAAATGAAGCTTGTTCCGCCAAATTTCCCGCTCTCACAGCCATACCTTTAAGCCATTCCACAGTCTGCCCAGATCATTGTCGAATCGAGTTGTACTCTTGTTGTAGCAACTGATAATCATATCTCAATATATCGACATTAGCATCATTGTTTCTTGCCAACTTCTATGCCACGTTTTGATAAGCTCTAACTTGGTGCTCAAGGCTTGCGATGACTTTCAATAATTCTTCAGAATCATTTGTTGACTCAGTATTCTTAACTTTCTGATTCTCTAAATCAACTTGCAAATTATCAACGATTCGCCGTAATGCGTCATATTGCTCTTCTAACTCGACGATGTACGCATTTTTCTTATCAACAGTTCCCTTCACCTTTTCTAGAATTTCTCGTACCAGTTTATTTTTCCTCTCTAACTTCACGATTTGATCCTCTTGTTCGTAGATTACCCCTCACAAGTTCTCATTGTCGTCCACCATTTTTCTAATTTTGTTGCTCAATTGGCGAGTGTCATTCCCAACTCTGAGTTTTTTCGCTTTAGATACGCCTGATTCTCAACCTTATTTCTTAACTCTTTGAGTCGTTCTTCAGCTTCGATTCTGTTTTTCTCAGACAAATTCACCTCGACTGCTAGTCATCTGTTTTCTTCCAAGACGGCTAGAACTTTTTGACACTCCTCATATAACTCATCTAGCTCCTCTTTTTTAGCAATCTTTTGATGAACTTCCAGTGATTTGATTGATGGTACATCCTCAATTGGTAAGGCAATAATTATTTTATTTCTACTCTCAAGCCATGCTTCATACTCCTTTCTGCAGTTCATGCGATTCTTCTCATTTCGCATCCTTCTTGTTCTTTTCCAAGCTCCAATCAGCTGCTGTAGTTTTTGTTCAATTTCTTGAGAATCGTAACTAACTTCAATATCCTTCAATGCATGTGTGGTGGGGACAAACTGTCTCATATATAATTGACGAAGTGCTATTAGCAAAGCATAACTAGTACAACCTCATGGTCCCGGGAGCGGAACCCATTGAAAATTACCACATCTGTAGATCATTGGTGTTAACGGCATCCAATGGACTTTCCAAATAACATTCTCATCTTTCAACTTAGATAGATATGAGAGCCAAGCCCCTTTTGTGCGAAACTGCGGATTCCATTTGGCCATTCCAAATTTTGCAATAGGAATCCTCGTCTTCATCCATGAACTTGAGAACTTAACTTGAGGACATTTGAAATCTAGCGGACATCTTAGATGGCTGAGAATCCAAATACACAAAAGAGTTTAAGAGCTGATGAACTTTCCTTTTCCAGACACTCGAATGTGATTTAAAGAACGGATAGTCTCAGCGAGAATTGAGATAACAGGGTTAACACCATGTTCGACTTGAAGGAACATTTTTATCACTTTATCATCCATATAACCTTGGATCTTTGGAAATAACACGGTGCCATAAATACATAGAGCATAAAGAGTCATGCCCTTATCCTCCTTCAAGAAATTTTGAGTGATATCTAGGAGGTAATCCAACGGCACACACTCATTTCTCCCTTTAACTTTCAACCTTTTCTCAATCTCAGACGCATGGACAGTACCCAAGAGCTTTGACAAAGCTCTCTTCAATGTGAGCTTTTTGTCATAGTTATAAACTTTGTCTACATTTTGCAATGAGACAATCAGTAGTGCTTGATACTCTTCAATTGTGAGAGTAAGATCGATTATTCCGAAGGTGAAACATCTATAATGAGGGTCCCAAAAATGCATTAAAGCTTCAAGGATGGGAACGTTGACTATAATATACAACAGATAAGCTATGTGGCCATATTTTCTGACAAATAAACTTTTCTGCTCTGGTGAAAAATCCTTCCATATCTTCTTCAACCTCTCCAAGTCAATGCGTGAGAACTTTATCTTAGTGATTGATGGTAGAAGAACAACGTCTTCCTTTTTCAGACAATCTCCTTTATGTTTCTGCGATTCCTCTGACCATTGGGCTACCGTAACTTGATCTTCTATCACCCTCGAAGTGAGAGTCATGGTCTCTAAAATATGAATGAATCGAATACTTCTTTACAATCCCATTACGCAGCATGATGCATGTATGCAAAACAGAAAGATGAAGTTAGAAGCAAAACAATAAAGAAAAGACATGTTTAAGTGACACAAGACATGCATAAAATTAATCATGATTTCAGCAGAAATATAACGTTGGTTATGATGTGGGCTCTAAAAACATAATGCATGTGTGGTTGGGCTCTAAAAATCTCTTAATAGGCTCTCAGGTTGTCCACACTATTATCTGAATAGAGTAACAAGGGCCCCCAAACGGTATCCCGAAAGGGTTGACCTGAGTGAGAACTTTCATGAGCCTGCACGGGAACCTCAATTCCACGAAGGCATTCCACTACCCATTCTCGCTAATCCTAAAGGGAAAGCCCAGGTATAGGGCTAGTATATGTGTGTGAATATTAGGAATTATGCAAACAAACATATATCTAAAAACAAACTTGGTACAACTATAAGCATGAAAAAGAAAAACAATGAATCAAATAAACAAACAAAGAGCCATACAAGAAGGACAGCATGTGATTATTTTTAGCTTGACTCTCTATCGATCTAAAAATGGTTAGACCGATTGCTTTCCCAGTGGAGTCGCTAAGTTGTCGCAATGTGTATGCGACAAGGAGCGGCGATTAAAAAAATTATTTTTTGAAGCAAAAAGAAATTTGGAGTCGCCACCAATCATTTTAGGGTGTGATTGGTCACCCAATTTTAAGATAAAATTTTGGTCTACGAAAACTCAAAGTTGGTTCGGGAGTCGTTTGTGTGTGGGGAATGTATTAGCATCCCACAACACCTATATAAAAATGGTTACCAAATTTAATAAAAACTATCCAATTTTTTATTTTAAGGCAAAGGTTAAAAAAAGTCATTTTTTAATGTCCCATTTGATGCATTTTGCATCATAAAAATGAACAAAATAAATTACATTTAATGGGTGGTTCAAAGACCATTGAAATTCTTTTTTATTTTTATATCTTTTTAAATCAAAGAATTATTAGAGTTATTCTCGGTATCCCAAGAATAACTCCTCACCTCAGTAGTTCGAAAAGTTTGGTATCCCGAAAATTTCAAAGTCCATCGTCGGCTTTGTTTAGTGAAAATTAAATAATGGAAGTAACAATATCTAAATCTAATTGTTAAAATTATAATCCACACATACATGAACATTAACTATAATAATAAGGGAATAATGCAAGAATCACATTATAAGCATGACGATGTAAAAATGCTAAATAAATAAACATGTAAAGGAAATAAATGTTAATAATTACAACAAAAGGGAAGTAAAAGATTAGAGATAAAGTTATAGGATGTCAAATTATAGAAAATATAAAATGTTGAGATTATATAAAACATGCACAAAAAATAATACATGCAAGCGTAAAATAAAAATAATACTATGTAATAAATGAAAGAAAGAAAAAGAAAGAAAAAGAAATTAAAAAAACAGAAATTAAGGAAAAGCCACGGTAATTGCAACAGAGGAAAGCTCCCTCTGTTGCGTTTTTTTTATAATATAATATATTATTATATAATAATAATAGTAGTAATAATAATAATATTAAATAAATAAATGATAAAAAAATCAAAGAAAAATAATGAAAAACAATAGATTTTTTTTAATATGTCCATTTTTTTATTTTTTGACTACTTAGTATTCTAATTATCATTTTTCCTTCATTCCCGTATTAGTCATTGTTAATCAAATAGTAAAGGGGATGATCATGGATGATAATTAGTTCAAACAAGTGTTACAAGAATGATGAACATAATTTTTTTTTTAAAAAAGACTTGTAGGAAAATTGAAAATTTCAAAAAAAATTTGATATTTGCATAATCTTGTAGAGAGATTTGACTCTCTATTTTTTGCATTGTTATGTGAAAAATTATCCTAAGTGATCTTTGCATCAAGTGTACACTTTCAACCCATTAAATGGTTGATTCACATTGAGTTAATTTTTCCACCCCTCAAAAGCTTTATACTCATCCTCATTAATTGAGTTGATGACAAAGACATCTCATTGTCCAACTTGTAAAGAAATCATCAATGCATGAAATTAAAAGGTTAAGATTTAAAGTAGGAGAAATGATAAAAAATGAACAATCAACTTATGTATGGAAAAAATACAAAAGATATCAACTACATGAATATGAAGAAGAGAGATGAACAAGATATATTATGAGCAAATGTACAAAATATTTAAGCTACCTTAAGAAAAGAATGGAAGAAGATGGAAATAATAGAAATGTAGAACATCTTCCTCTCTCTAAAATCACCTCTCTTTCTCACTCCAATCCCTCTTTTTCTCATTCTAAAAAAATGGCTTCCTTTTCTCCACTCAAAAGAGACCCACCTCTTAAGTGAAGATATCATCCCTATTTATAGGCAAAATTAGGGTTTTCCTTTTTTACTTTTAGTCTTTTTTTCAATTTTTACTTTTTTAGTCCTTGGACCACTTTTCTTATTTAGTATTGGATTATTTTTCAAATTATACATATAGTCTTGGATTATTATTTGAGCCAAAATATAAAGTATGTATATTTAATGTATTAGACCGGATAAAATACGGTATCTACAAGACTCATTTTACTTTTTGGCCCAATGCTAGAGCCAACAAAAAACCCAAAAAAACCATTAATAGAAAATTATATTCAAAATAATAATAAAGAAAAGAATCAAAATTAAATAACAAATAACAAATAAAAAAATTTGAAAATTGAAAAAGCAAAGAAAAAATAAATTGATAATAAGTTTCTGTGCATGGTAAATAAAATAAAATGTCTTTCATTAAGGATGCAACGATAGAAGATTATTTCTAGATACACTCTTCATGTTTGATAATATGTTAAGCAATAATCAAGAAATAGTAAATACTATTTTGCATAATTTACTCTTCATGGTAAAAAATAAAATATCTTTCATTAATAGAATTAGGTCTAAATACATTTTTTATATTTGACAATATATCAAGCATCAATTACTTTCCTAAACTATGAGCATTAAATAAGATTTTATTTTCTTAACCATTATTCCTAATTTTCACCTAAAAAAGGTGAGTCTTTGGGTAGATAAAACAAAGATGGATTTTCCTGGAGAAGGGATCAAAAAATGAAATTTTAAAGAGAGAGACAGACAAAAAGAGAGAAGAGAGTGTCTGGCTGTTGCCACTGCCGCAACGTGCACGAGCACCGATCGGTGTTTTTCGACAACAAAAAAATTACCGTTGGTCTCGTCTCAATGTCAACTACCAAGTTTCAACCCAATCGAGCGAACAATGATCGAGATATGACCATTTAAAACTTTGACCTAAAATTTTAACTCTTATGTTCTTAGTCACCGATGACTTTCTCGGTGAACGACCACCACCATCCAAACTCTCTCATTGAATTCAATCATTCCAACATAAATTTCTAGCCAAAACCACCACCATCTCCGATAACCAAAAAATCCATAGCCAAGAAACCCATAAAGTTCCAACCAAATGTCTCATTCGTTTGGCGAAATCCATCACTTCAAGATGGTCCTGTTGGACCCCCTCATTTTTTCATCATCCTAACGATAACTCTCATGATTTATTCTTACATCGTTGACATCAGTCGATTTTTTAAGTACGGTGTACATTATTATTTATTTTAATTTTTTATATATGGTTTTTCTTCTTTGTTTTATATCATATCTCTATGCTAACATATTAATATGTATATAAGGGTGATATATATTTTTTTATTGTATATATTTCGTTATGAATATTAACATCATTTCATTATCATTTTCTAATTAATGTTTGAAAGACCAATTTAAGGTTCTTTTAACTTAAAAATTCCGACAACGGGTTTTCAGAATTTTGGGATACCAATTTTCTGAACTATTGAGGCGATGAGTTATTTTTTAGATATCAAGTAAGTCCAACAATTTTGTAGTTTTCAAAATTTTTTAAAATATGACGATGGATTTTGAGACTTTTGGGATACCAAATTTCTGAACTACTGAGGTGAAGAATTATTTTTAGGACATCGAAGATAATTTTAACATTTTTACAAAAAATAAAATTTTAAAATTTTTCAATGGTCTTAGCACCACTCATTTATTGTCATATACCTATTCTGTTTTTTGGCACAAGATTTGATTGAGTGAGATATTTAAAAATATTATTTCCAAACCCTTTCCTAGGGCCCTTTTCAAAAATTGGCAATTGATAAATTTTGGTAATTGTTACATGACGGATGTTTTAGGGTGCTAGTACATTTCCTACGCACAAATGACTCCAGATCAAACTTTGAGTTTTTGTAAATTAGATGACCAATCACCTCGTAAAATAATTGATTTCTACTCCTATTTTATTTTTTAAAATATATTTTTCAATCGTCATTCCACGTCATAGGCACGTTGCGACACACGACACCAAAAGATTTCTAGCTATGAATTTTGAGATGAAAGATCTTGTGGACGCATCTTTTGTCTTAAGCATCCAAATACATTGGGTTCATTTTTGGGGTATTCTTTGATTATCACAAAAGAGCTATATTGAAAAAGTTCTCAAAAGATATGACATGCAAGATAACAAACCAAGTAATACATTTGTAGTTAAGGGAGATAAGTTTAGTCTCATTAGTGCCCTAAGAATGATTTTGAGGAAAATGAAATGCAGAAGATTCTCTATGCCTTAACATTAGGGAGTCTGATGTATGCTCGGATCTGTACACGCTTGGATATTGCATACATGACTAGGATGCTGGGTAAATATTTAAGCAATCTACGCATAGATCGCTGGAAAATATCTAATGGGTCTTACAATAGTTACAGAGAACAAAAGACTACATGCTCACATATCAGAGATTTAATTAGATTGAGATTGTTGGGTATACTAACTCTAATTTTGTTGGATGCCAAGATAATATGAAATCTACATGGAGGTATATTTTTTTTACTTTCTAGAGGTGCTATCTCCTAGAAGAATGCTAGGCAGTCACTTATATGGATCAAGCGCTTACCGTTGAACTAAAAGTTACAGCTGGTAGTTAAGGCGTAACTTTATTTTTCTTATTTAGTTCAAACACCTACGCTCAGACTTCGATTGTGACTTGACCCCACCAGGCCTTTGCCACATAGCAGGATGCTACTTTACCTCCTAACAACCCCCTTAACACCTATCCACAAGCATAATGCTTTCCTTGAGGGTCGAATCACTGACCATCAGGCTTTGATACCAATTGTAGGATCAAACACTTACCGTTAAACTAAAAGTTATAGACTATGACTATGACTTGACCCTATCAGGCCTCCGCCACGTGGCAGGATGCTGGTTTTCCTGCCAACATCATAGCCTCTTCTACCATGACAATATAGTTCATAGCACATTTTAAGGCGTCCAATCACAAAATATGGCTACGAAATTTTATCATAGGGCTACACATAATGGACAATAGACCACTCAAGTTATTTCGTGACAATATGTCAGCAATTCTGTATTCCAGTAACAACAGGAGCTCGACAAAGTCGAAGTACACAGACATCAAGTTTCTGGTTGTTAAGGAAATAGTTCATAGTCTGCAGTTGTCTATAGAGCACATCGAAACAAACTCCATGGTTGCGGATCCACTTACTAAGTGATTGCCACCAAAATAATTTCATGAGCACACTACTGGTATAAATTTCATATCGATTGATGGTGTTCAGTTTTAGTGTGAATTTGTATTTTTAGGTGCTCTTATGATATACACATAATTTCAGTCATTTTGGTATATGGATATTTTGAAGTAATGAGAAATTTTTTTATTTATTCACACTTTTGTTCTGGTATCATTTGTTCTCACTAAAGTTTACGGTGGACCAGTTAGAAAAATGCATGTTAAGATCAAATTACATGAAATTTTCATGTTACACATCCACATCATAATCTATGTTATTCAGTTGTATTGACATACATGACTATTGATGTGTTAAGTTACGATTGATGTAATAAAGATCACTTTGATTCTATGTTTGTATGATTGATGGACCGATTGGTTATAGATATATTTCAGTAATGACATTAAAGTTGAGCTCATTTGGTTATTTTACAAAGCATAATTATAAGGTTACACATATAGCCCAAGTGGAAGATCGTTGAATCCTTAATCTAATATTGAGCTTATAAGTGAATACTCATATGTTGCAGGCTGTCAAATAATGTTAAATGTAATTAAAAGTGATCTGTTAAATTTTGGATAATTTGGGTCTTAATGTATCTGATAAGGTGTGGACATTTGTCGTGTAGAGACTTAAAGATAATTTCTATTTTTATGATGAATTAAAATATAAATACCGAAAGATAACAGAGATGTTATCTATATATAGTGGTTATGATCATCAGATCACTCGATTAAGGAAAACACTATATCCTCTCTAATATATTATCGTTAGAGAGAAAATAAAGAACTTGAACACAAGGGACTTTCTCTAAGAGAATCGTGTAGATCTCGAAGGTCAATTACTCAGTTCTATAAAGTGATCTATCGTCATGGTTTCAGATTAAATTTTACTTAATTAGACATTGATTCTTGATAATCCAACACATATGCTCTTGAGATTTTAGAAAATGATTTACACCGAAAAGGAATTTTCTTTAACAAAAGCTAAAGCTTCTTTATTGATTGCTAGGCTTGCCTATTTAAGGTTCGCATATAAATGTGTTATTCACAATTCTGCCTTCTTGGTTCTCACTGAAGCTGTTTCTCTCTTTTTCTTCTTTGCATAATCTTCTTTTAGTGTCAATGTCAATGTTTATTGTTAGGCAGGTGTGATATGATGGATGTAGCGTCAGCATCACTGTGCTTGTTGAACTCAAAAGCGGAAAGTGGGCCTTTGTGTTTTACTTATTATGATTTGGAAAATGGTTTAGACATAGCTGAGTGTTGTTAAGGGAACCAAAAACACTGCTTTCATTTTCAAATCTGTTTTCAACTGAACTTAAAAACCATACATTAGAGTGTTTATTTTCTTCAACCAATTACTTAATTAAATTCTTTGCCACAAAGAAAATACGTAATTGAAATATTTCTCTCTCTCTATGTTGAATCTTAAAGGGATAGCAACGTGATGAAAAGGCCCATCTTAGCAGCTTTTTCTTTTTCCCATTTCTTTATCTTATCCTCCTTCTAGCCAAACTGCATAATATCTTGGAGTTATGGTATGGTCCATCAATTGGGCTGTGTTTGGTTACGTCCCAAACCATATTCGGTTCGCATATATTTGGATTTCCTTTTTCTTGCACTTCCAACAAATGTTTGGCTTCCAAAGTAATTTATACCGTACGTACCAGGAGAGTAATAGCAAAAAATAAGGAGTATAGAGAAGTGAGATAAAAAAATACGAGGAAAAAGAGTGATAAAACTAATTGACTTCTAGAATATGTTTGGTTCTTGCTATACTCTTTTAAAATCATATTAAAATCTTATTATAATTGAATTAGTATGTTTGCGTGAAGTAATTCTTAGATTAGGATGCGGCCATAGTTTGTATGCAATCCTATGTTATAATTTTTGGACAACTGAAGTGCTAATGGAAGAAATTTAATTTACAATGCAATTGGAAGTCTTAAATTACGTTCTCTTATTTTATTAAATAAATTAATAACTTTATTAAATTTAATTTAACATTATTTATTAATTTTAATATTATTCAAAATCATTATGTTGAAAAAAAACAAAGGTAGCAAATGTTCATACCGAAAATGCGAACGCCGAATCAATATCTACGACTCAAGTTATTGGCCGCTGCCTAGAAAGCTCAAATATTCTTAGAACGAAAAGACACAAAGGTGAGGAGCCAGAGGTTCTTGTTGTGAAAGGATGGTTGTAGGAGAATGAAAGAAAGAGAGAAGCTGAAAATAACAAGGGTTAGAAGGTGGTGGCCTTTTGATGCCCACAAGGGGAAAGCAGCTGCACAAAACTCAAAAGAGAGGGGGGCAGAGGCTGTTGCACGACGCCAAGAGAGTGGGGAGTCAAAATGGGGGAGGCAAAAAGGGTTTAGGAAGCTTATATAGTAGGTTAGCAAAAGAGAAGCTTTCTAAAACCCTAGGCTTAAGTGTTTAGGAAAGTTTCTAAAACTACACCCTTAGAGTTTAGGAAAGTTCCTACATTCCTTCTCTTAGAGTTTAGGAAAGAAAATTAATTCCTAAAGGGGGAGGGAGACATTCGGCCAACACAAAGACGAAGGGGAAAATAGAACCTATATAATCTAACCCTAAACAAATCACAACCCTAAAGTTTTCGGTTCAAAAATAATTTCCCAAAAAGAAATACCTTAATCAAAATATCATAAAAATCACACTTAAATAACACGCACATGACATCAAAACATTATACATGCATAAAAATTAATGCACTTAAGTGAGAGAGGGAATTTGGCCAAATGCCCCTAACCTTAAGGAAAGCAGAATAGTAGGAGTGTTACAAACACCAATCCTAATGTGGACTTCCTAGAATCATTGTCCGCTTGGATATCAGAGTCAGTATAACCCATCATATTAAGGTAACTACCTGAATACACAAGAATTTCAGGTCAATCCTTGTTCTCCTAAGATACTTGAGGATATGCTTAACATCATTTCAATGCTCGAGTTCAGGATTAGATTGGAAACGACTCACCACCCCTACAACATATCAAATATCTGGCCTAGTGCAAAGCATTGTAGACATGAGACTTCCTGCGGCTAAGGCATATGAAATATTTCTCATATCTTCCTCTTCTTGAAGAGTCTTGGGAGGCTGCTCCTTGAAGAGGCTGACTCCATGCCTAAAGGAAAGACATCCCTTCTTGGAGTCTTGCATACTAAAGAGATCCACCACCTTATCAACATAAGATACTTGAAATAATGTCAATTGTCTGTTCTTCCATCCTGAAAGATCTGAATACATAGGAAAAAAGAAACATCTCCAAGACCTTTCATATCAAATTGCTTTGCAAGCTAAATCTTGACATCAGACAATTTTTCTACATCATTTCCAATTAGTAGAATATCATCCATGCACAAAACAAGAAAAATGGCATTCCTTTCGTGTATCAGCTTATACACATAGGGTTCATCTATTAACTGCTCAAAACCAAAGTTTTTTACAATTTCATATAATCTGATATTCCACAAACAGGACGCTTGCTTAAGTCCATAAATGGACTTCAGCAGTTCACAAACCGTTTCCTCTTGGACTTTCTCCATGAACTCGTCTAGTTGAGCCATATAAATGCTCTCTTCAGGAATGCCATTCAGAAAAGCAGTCTTGACGTCCAGATGCAAGATTTGATAACCGAGGGCAGCAGCAATGGACATGAGGGTTCGAATGGATTTAAGCATGTCCAGCAGTGAGAAGTTATCTTCATAGTCAATAACTTCATTTTGGGTGTAGCCCTTGACTACAAGCCTAGCTTTGAATGTCCCTACATTGACATCCACACCTCTCTTCTTTTTATAAATCTATTTACACCCTATGGATTTTACCCCTTCTTGAGGATCTACAAGCTTCCAGACTCTCTTCGAGTACATCGATTATATCTCGACGTTCATGACGTCTTGTTATAGGTTTACTTCAAGACCAGTTATGACCTACGAGTAGGAAACAAGTTCATCATGATCCTTATCTGCGACTGTTGTCAAGGAATCTCCATAAGACATGTACATGTCAGGTTGTCTCACAACCCTCCCACTACATCAAGGCTCTGTAGGCTTGTGCTCATGTTGTGATTTTTCCATTACTGAATCGGGAACATGTCTTGATAGGGGATTTGGTGTCCTCCCACTCAATAATTACATTAGTACAAGTGTGCTTCTCAGCTTCACACTTCTTATATAGTCCTCTTCAAGAAAACTTGCATTCCTGCTCACAAATAATTTATTTTCAGGTGGACTATAAAAGACATATCCCTTCATTCTCTTGGGATATCCTACAAATAGACATAATTCTGATCAACTGGCCAACTTTCATGTCTTCGATCTTTAAACATGTACCAGGTATCCCCATATCCTTAGGTGGCTTAAGGGTAACTTTCGTCCACTCCATCTTTCTATGGTGTACTAGGCACCGACTTTGACAGAACTTGGTTCAGAATATATGCCGATGTTTTCAAGGAATTACCCTAAAAAGAGTCTAGGAGGGATGAGTAACTCATCATGGATCTAATCATATCCAATACAGTTTGATTTCTTCTCTCTAACACACCATTTTATTTTAGAATGCCAGGTGCTGTAAGCTGAGAAAAATACATTCTTCATTAAGAAAGTCTTCGAACTTTCCTAGCAAGTACTCTCCACCATAATCGGATCGTACTATTTTGATTTGATTCTTAACTATAGCCTTGTACTCTTTGAACTTTTTAAATTTTGGCACGTTAGATAAACATTTTCAAAATGTGAGCAGCCATCTATAATGGTTACAAAATATCCATAACCTCCTCTTGCTTGGATATTCAATGACCCACATACATCACTATGTACGAGTTCGAGGCATTGAATGGCTCTTTCACCCTTCGCTGAAAATGGTCTCTTGGTCATTTTACCTTCTATGCAGGATTCAGATTTGGGTAGTGATTCCACACTTAAAGTCTACAATGGATCATCGTTTGTGGGTCCTTTAATCTTGTCTAAGATAATGTGACCAAGATACAAGTCTCACAAGTATGTTAGATCGATTGAGTCAGACTTCAACATGTTACTATCTATTTATAAATCAGTATTTACTTCAGTGTCACATATCATTGGAACTTCTAGTTTTATATAGAATAAGATATTTATCATGCGTGCAGTAGTAATTAAGCATTCATTTCTAAAAATACCAATATCATTATCAATGAAATCCAAAGAAAATACTTGCTCAATTAAACTAGCTACTGAAATAAGGTTTTTTCCAAAAAATTAGGATATAATAAGCATCACGTAAAATCAAATAAATATTCTTAAATAACAATTTAATAGTTCCAACTGATACTATCGATACTAGTGCTCCATTTCCCCAATGAAAGCTAAACTCGAACTCGTTAAGCCTTCTGCTTTCCCTGAACCCCTGCAGGGAACAACAAATATGGCTAGTGGTTGTAGAGTATACAATCCATAAAAAGTCGAGTCGGTAACAAGTAATGTACCTTTAGATTTCAACTACTTGAGATAATCTGGGCAGTTGCGTTTCCCATGACCAGCGACTCTACAATAATGACACTTGTATTTTGACTTCTCCACTTTTGCAGGGCCCTTGCCTTTCACAGCTTTTGATTCACCCTTTTAGCTTTCATTGGGTCTCTATTGCAATTCTTTTTTGTGCCAGAGGTGGAAGGCTTACTTTTAGTAAAGTTTGCATCTCCATTCTTCCTCTTACACTTCAGAAACAGGGTCTCAGCTGCTTGAAACTCCTTCATAAGTTCCAAAAGAGAGTACCTCAACTTATTCATCGAATAATTAAGTTTGAAGTTCTCAAAAGTGTTTGGTAGGGTCTCGAGGATCATATCAACTTGAGTCTCGTCATCTACCCCAACTCCCATGATCTCCATCTCATACAGATAACTAATGATCAGCAACATATGTTCTTTGAAGGGAGTTCCAGGTTTCATCTACAGTTTATAAAGCTTCAAAAACACCCAGTTTGGCTTGATGATCTGATCCCTGAAAATTTCGGTGACGTTCAACATTATATCAGCAACGGTCTCCGTGTTCTGATGATGTTGTTGCAACACATTGCTAACCGATTCTAAGATGTAACACCTGATGATCTCATCAGAAAGCGGCCAAGAATCATAAGCATCATTTTCCTCTTGAGTCGATTCAACAATAGGCTCAAGAGGACAATTGGTGGTGAGCACAAATTTGTGCTTTTGTACCGTCAGCACGATATCAAAATTATGTTTCCAATCCACGTAATTTTCACTAGGAGTTTGTTTGCATTCAAGATTGTTGAGAGTGGGGATAATGACATAATTACTGAAAAGAATAAATAACTGGTATAAATAAATACTTAATCATTTAAGAAAGTATGTCGCATGATGTAAATACTTAAATATTTAAAAATATGATAAAAACATATTTCTTCCATGATCCTACGATCAACAACGATAGCTCGTCTCATCTATGGACAACGCCCGAGTTACCTCCTATTGCATTGAGACTCTTCTCGTTTTTTTAATGCTTCTCAAGATATCATTACATCTAGCTCAACCAATCACCAATGGTTTTAGTCACCTTAACCCCATCGACTAGCTCCTATGAGAGATTCCAATGTGCTTCGCTCTAAGTGTTTAACCAACGCATCGGCTTTAAATATTTCTATGAACTAACAGTCCATCTAGGAACAATCATGTCTCACCAATTCCTTTATAAGTTTTAGCTTCTCAAGAAACTCAATTACACAAAGTGTATGATTCTCAAGTTTTTTCCATTGAAGAGAGGACGGGTAGGGTGGCTCTAAACCATTCATCGTGCCACGATCAAGTTTATGTTGGGGATCTTGAGAACGTTTCAACATAAACAATCATCCCACTTAATTTTTGGAAATTAGATTTTTTCTTTGGTTTTTCAAAAATCACAACTCTTTATAAATTTGAAAAGCAAGTTTTAAAAATTAACTTTTTTAAAATTTAAAACATGATTACAACCCATTATAAATTTAAACTACAACTATGCATGTACATGCTATATGGCAATTTGATATTAGCATATCCATATATCTATATGGCATATTATATGAGGATACGAGATTAATAATATCATGCATTTGAAAAATTAACCTCTCTATGACTCATTTTTAACTACAACCCATAAAAAAAAATAATTTAATTATTAGTCTTCACGGCATCCGTAATTATCTCATTATAATCTTCAAGCTTTAATCAAAACCCTTTAAATTAAGGAAAACTATTTTCTAAATCAAATAATCACATTAAATATCATTTGTAAATTAATTGAATTTGATTTGTCAAAAAAATATTAATGACTTATCAAACTTGGGTCAAACTCAATCAATTAATTCAATTTTAATTTTCAAAATTTTAAAATTGATAATATCCTTTTAAAATTACAAATTCAAAATTCAAAATTTAAAAGATAAAAGACAGGATTAAGATTTTCGCGAAGCATCACATGAATAAGGCAACACGGTATAAGAGCATTTGAGCCCCGTACCCTGGATATCGCAAGGACTACCGCTGGCGGTGGCAGCAGGACAGTCCTACTGTCACCACTGGCAGTGGCGCAGGATGGTGCGACTGCGAGCGTCGCGGTGCTAAACGTCGAATGGTGCAGCGGTGGACGGCGCGACACGCGGTCTAGAGTGAACGGTGGACCTCAGGGTGGGTGTGAGTTCTCAGGATTCGTGCGATGATTCAAATGGAAGGCGTTCATTACATATTTACATGAAATTAATGATACAACTCTTGCAAAATTAAGTTACATAAAATCTTATGCAATTTCGGTGTACATCAATTTTAAAATTGAAAGACATTCAAACATGTTTTGAATCTACCACACAAAAATCATATGCCAATATCATCATATTCATCCATACATACGTTTAGATTAGAATATGCATATTCAGAAACTATCTGCTCCGGTACCTATTCTTGGATCAGGTTTTAGATTTTGAAGAAAAATTAATGAACCAAGACTAGTTCATCGGCGGAATATCAAAAAGCTTTGCATGTAAATGTTTAATCCAATTAAACATAAAACCAATCAATGAACATGCTTAATCATATAAATGTATCAAGAAGAGGTAGAAATAATTTATATATTTTCAATTAATAGAGAATTTTTTATTTGGCGGGATGCAATTTCTATCTCGTCTTCTACGTTCTTCGCAGAGGTAGTAATTGATCTTCACACCAACAATCGCTCGTTAGAGTCAGAAATAAATCTCTCAAGGATTTTTGTAGGATTGAGTGTGGGCCATCAAAATAAGGATTGGAAGAGAAAAATCAAATTTTTCATCTTCCCCTAGGGATAGGGATAAAGATGCAAAATACTATATGATAATTCCAAAAAATCCACCTCTCCCTGCACTGCGATGGGCGATTCTTTACATCTCTCCTAGAGCCAAAATTGTGTCCAGATACCTCAGTCCAAATTGATGAATTAAATTGATCTCGATCAATTAATTAATTAATTTTTTATTTACTAATTATCTAATAATTAAAAAATAATAAAATAATTAATTTGAACATTAATTTTACTCTTCACTAATTTAGGGATGACACATATCTCATATGAGGCCCGGGAAGTGTACATTGATCCAAAATACATTTTTGGTCCAACTGTCATTATTTCTCATTAATATCCTTATGAGCTACTCCTGAGACCAAATGGACCCATATGAATGAAGCTATGAGATTCAAATACCTAGCTAATTTATCTCTATAAATTCCTGACATATTTAATCCTGACATCGTACGACTTCACTATAAGTCTGATGCCGAATAAACTCTTGATTATGCGTGATACATTTTCTGTTGGTACAAATAAACATTTATATTTCACGATCCACATAATATTTTACGATATTACCTTAAGTGAATATCAGTAACAAGATCAGAATGTAAAATTATCATTTTACCTCTCTAGTTATTATTTCCTTAACTCCTTTATTGACTCTGAATAAGAAAGACATATCAGTGAAGTGTCTCACAAGATGACCATGTCTTATTCAATGTCTCATGTCATCGAGTACCAGGCCCGGTTTATTTTTTGACACACTCATCAATAAAGCATAAGGTGATATTGTTGCTTTTGCAATCTTACCACCAACATAGTTGAATCTCGGTCCCAACAATCGAGATATTGTCTGGAAATTCAAACTCACTCATTTGGCGTATCAAATATCACAAGTAACCAGGTCAAGTTTCATATACACCTCAGGATTAAAATAATTATTAAAATACCTTTAAGGAGCAACAATTAGATTTAGAACTAGATAAACTGCTTTGCTCTAAATTAGTTGGTTACTGGTCTATTCAACATGTTTTATAACATATCTAGGTCAACCGTTAAAGTCTTCACTCCCATTCCCCATGATTAGCATCCTTTGGTCAACCTAACAGTCATAAATCGGTTGCCTAGTCGAACTTAAAACTGCGAATAACGTTCTGAACTATTTGGAAGACCACTCGATCTTTACTCTTCTTACATTGACAATAGTACCAAGACTTAAGTAAGTTACAAACACAAATTAAAAAAACTTTCATTGATTCAGAAAATGCAGTAATACATAAATGTCAATAAATAAATGTTTACTCATAAAAAGTTATTACACCCTACTTTTTGGACATAATTCCAACAATTTTTCATCACTTATAAAATATAAAAAGGTACATCTTTATGAAACATTCGATCATATTACTCAGAAATGTTGTTATCATCATTATGTTAGTCACATGCCATATCTTCAAAAGTTAAATCATCAACATCTACTTGTATTGAGTTCACATCTTCTAGATTTTTTTCATTGAGAACTTCGTCATTATGATGAATTATTGTGTCACTTTCAAGCTCTAATACACCCATGTCATACAAATCTCTATGTATTGTATGAAACAACTCCATGCCAGTCTTTATCCTTTGGATCCTGAACATAATATACCAAGCATGCTTGCGTTGCAAAGATAATGTCTCGTGTTTCAAATGCTCTTCATATAATGTATCCATCACGGATGAAGTAGTCAACATTAGTTCCTCATAAAAATACCAACATGTATAACCACTTACAACCCATTACATATCAAGTTTCCATAGACGATGTCTCTAGTCTTACGATTTAACACAATGTTTACAAGGACACAATATGTATCCATCACTTGATCCTCTCTCAAAGGCAAAGTTTAGAAATTGATTTCCTCTATCTCGATATTCCATGCTAAACTTTGATTTTATAATCTAACTCTTATCACCATTGTATAGTGAAATTGAAAATCAAATCTCGTTAAGAACACCTACAGATTTAAATAACTCAATAATTAATGGCTTTGTGGTATAAAATCAGAAACTAACTTACTAGGGGAACATTTTACATCAAGGACATGATGTCCAAGTTCTTACTTTTTAACAGGACAAGAAAATGAAGATGAGTGATCAAGGCTAGTGTACTTATGTAATTGTAAACACATTTAAATATACATACCAGGCCACAGGTTATCAATCAAATATAGAAGAAATTCATTTAAGTAATTTATACTTAAAGGTTAAGACATTATCTATACTAATTTGAAAAGTTCCAATCCAAAGATATGATCCATAATGAAAACTTTAAGAACAATGTTAAAACAATACAACATGCAGTAACCAAAATTCAAAATATGGTAAATTTTAATCTAACAACTTAACAGAAAAGATAAGCGAAAAAAATTTGTATCTTATTGCCATTCTACATTTAACGGCTCTTCTTAGTAAAATATAATACTTGACTTAAAATATTTGTATAAGTCACAGAGAAAATACTCAAATCATACCAAAATGTTTTCAGCAAAGCATTATACAACAAGAAGACTAAATCCATATAAAACACCTATTTTCGTACTTTTGAATGTCTGCAAAGCTAAGTTTAAGCAGCAAAGCTATGGCTATACTATATCTTGTTGAATTATTCAACTCTTTCCATTATGCGACACAATGACTATATAGCTATTTTCATTCAACTGGCTCTCTTCCTATAGTTTAATCAACAAATAATAAAAAAAAATTATCTCAAATAATATTGAGAATAAAATTTTGTATATGGTATTATATTTCTAAAAATGTTATGTCATAAGGTGATAATGAGGCATCTTCACTTACATTGAGTGATTGAAATCAATGCATGCGATGGTTGGAGAGAGGGAGCTGAGAGGAGACAATGCCCTTTAATTAGTTGAGAGAGGGATTGGAGAGGAAAACATGAGAGAAGGCTGACGAAGAGGAGAGCTGAGTAGTGATAGTAGAGTTCAGAGAGCACGTCATCGCTGAGAGAGGGCTAAGGGGCCAAGAGTCATTGATTGAAGAGTTGAGAGAGGGGTGAGAGTGGCTGATGACAATTGAATCGAGAGGGAGCTGAGAGAAAAAAATGTTTGTGTGACTAGAATTTTGACAAAAAAGAGGGAAATTGTGTAGGAAGACCGTCGCACTTTGCTAAATATGTTGCAATAATTCTACCGAACCATCACCTTTGGTCCTATCTTTTACGTTGGTTCGTTTGAACTGTCGCATTTTGTTAAACTATTGTGATAGTTTCTTTAACTGACTCAATATATTTCACATTTTATGACTATTGCGAGGGTCGACCAACAGTCACAATATGACCATGGCAATATAGCTTTTTCTTGTAGCAAATGACACCCTAGGATATAGTCTCAAGAATGAAGTGATATCTGACATCAATGTCTTTGGACCTCTCCTGAAACATTTTATTTTCGGTCAAATATATGGTGCACTAGTTATCACAATAGACAACAATAATATCCTGCTCTATAAAATTAATAACCAAACCCTAAAGCCAAATGGTTTCCTTCACTGCTTCTGCTACTGCCGTGTAATCTTTCTCTATAGTAGATAATGCGGCTGTAGGTTGTAGAGTAGCTTTTTAAATTATGGCACAATAAAATATGTGAATAAATAACTTATGAGAGATCACCTCTTATCAAGATCATCAGCATAGTCGGAGTCCGAAAAACCAAAAACGTTGGTACTAGTGTCAAAACTCCTTCCATAAACTAAGCCTAAATTTGCCGTGCCTTTCAAATATTGAAGGATCCACTGTACAAATTTTCAATGAACATCATTGGGTTTCCTCATGTATCTATTGACAACACTAACAAGATATAAAATATATTGACGAGTAAAAACCATAATATTCATAATACTCCCAATTGCATTAGCATAAGGAACACGCGACATCTGACTTTTCTTAGTTTGTGATGATATTTCTTATGAAAGACTAACATGTGTAGCAAGCAAAACATTCACAGTTTTAGACTTCTTCATACCAAAGCGTTCAAGAACTTTCTCAAAGCAATTCTTTTTAGACAAAACAACTTGCTCACTTATCTATCTATATGAATTTTCATACCCAAAATCTTCTTGCCAGCAACTTAATTCCTTCATCTCAAAATCATCACTAAGTTGAGCTTTCAACTTGATGATCTCGGCTTTAATGTCACAATAAGCATATATCAACATATAGAAATAAATAAATAAATAAAAGAGTTATCTGAAAGACATTTGTGTTAGAAACAACTATCACAACCACTCCTAGAGTAACCTCGCCAAAGCATAGAAAACCTAAACCATTTGTATCACAACCTAGGGGATTACCTCAAGCCATATAATGACTTCTTCAATACAAGCATGATCTTCCATACCCTAAAAAAACCCTCTGGCTGATACATGTAGATATGTTCCTCAATCCACTATGCATAAAAGATGTTTTGACATCTAGTTGCTCTGGGCCCAAGTTAAATAGTAACCATGGAAAGAAACATGTGAATAGAGAGAGGAGAGAGGGGGGGGAGAGAGTCTATGCTTCACAACTAGTGAAAACTTTATTGAAGTCCACACCCTCTCTGAATATAGCCCTTGGTAACTAAGTGTGTTTTAAACCTCGTGTTAAAATTATGTCTATCCATAAAGTAGGGTGGAATAACTATCTATGACTATTTAGTTATTTCTCAGACATTTTTTATCACTGAATTTAATGAATGAATGAAAGTTTTTCTATTAATTAAAGTGTGTTTATAATTTACTCAAGTTTTGGAACTTTTGTCAACGTAATAAGTGTAAAAACTTAGGGGTCTTCTAGATAAACTTTTCTGAAATAGTTCATAAAGTTGTTCGCAATCTTAGGATCGACTGGGCAATCGAGTCTGATTACGACTGTTAGTTTGAACCAATGGATTCTAGTCTTAGGGCATGTGAGTAGAAACTCTAACGCTTGACCTAAACATGTTGTGGAACATGTTGAATAGACCAGTAATCAATTAATTTAGAGCAAAGTCGTTTATCTAGCTCTAAATCTCATTACTACACCTATAAGGGTATTTTCATAATTACTTTAATCATGAGGTGAATACGAAACTTGACTTAGTTAGTTACAATCTTTGATATGCCAAAGGAGTGAGTTCGAATATTTAGACAATATCTGAGCTGTTGGGATCATGATTCAACTATGTTGGAGTTACATGATTCACATATATGGAAATTCGTGGCAAGATTACAAATGCAAGAATATCACCTTATGCTTTATTAATGGGTGTGTGAATAAATTAACTTGGACAAGTATTCAATGAAATGAATCATTAAATAAGACATGGTGAAATGTATGAGAAATTCACTGTTATGTCTTTCTTATTCACAGTCAATAAAGGTGTTAAGGAAATAATAACTAAAGAGGTAGAATGGTAATTTTATATTCCGCTCTTGTTATTGAAATACATGAAGGATAATATGTTAAAATACTTTGTGGACCATGAAATAAAAGTGTTTATTTACACCAACAGAAAATGTAGCGCTCATGAATCGAGAGTTGATTCGGCATCAGACTTATAGTGGAGTTGTACGATGTCAAGATTAAATAGGTCGAGAATTTTTGGAGATAAATTCCCCGAGTATTTGAGTCATATAAATTTATTTATGTGAGTCTATTCGGTCTCAAGAGTAGTTCATAAGGATAGGAATGAAAAACTAGACCAGTTGGACCAAAAATAAGTTTTGGACCAAGGTATACTTCATGAACCTCTATGTGATGAGCGTTGTCACTTAATTAGTAAATAGTAAGTAAATAGTGTTCAGATTAATTAATTGATTATTTTCTAATTATTAGATAATTAATTAATTGATTGATGTAGATCAATTTAATTTATCAATTTAGATTGATGAATTAGGACACAACATTAACCCTAGGGAGATATGCAATTTTTCGGTAATAGACAACATTAGGGGGTCATTTTTTGGTAATTTAACATATATGAGTATATGTGGAAATTCTATAATTAATATATAAGGGATGACAATAGGGTTGCATCCCTAACCCTAACACAGTGTGTGATTATATAGAGCAAAAAGAGTTACTCTCCCCCCTTGCATGCCACCGAAATCCATAAAGGGGAAGGAAAATTTTGATTTTTCTTCTCAAGTTATTTTGAGAGCCTACAATTAAGTCCTGATCAGCATCCAATTGAGACATACTTCTGAATCCAACGAGTGATTGTTGGTATGAAGACTGATTTGAGTTCTACGAGAAACGCGAGATGGTTAATAGGATTCCACCAAATTAACATTTTTATGATACAAGAAAGGTATAAAATGATTTTTGTCTCTATTGAGTACGTTTACTTAATATGCATAATCGTTTGCATGGTTTTGATATTTAATATGATTAAATTGGTTGATGTGAAATTTTTTTAATTTTTCACCCATGAACCGTTTGTGGTCCATTGATTTTTACTCAAATTTTTAAAACCCTATCCAACAGCTCGGTGCTTCATCCCCTTAGATTCCTTATTTCTCTTGAATACCTATTTGCAACCAACAAACTTCTAGCCCTTAGGTGATTTAACCAACAATCCACTGTGCAGACTCATTGCTTGTGATATCCTCCTGGTAACTGGAAGGTTCCTGAGCCTCGATACTATCACAATGAATGCTTAACATACCAAATTTGGGTGAGCATACCTCTGAGGTGTTCTAATCTGCCTCTTCTCTCGTTTGGTAGCAATATTGTGTTGTTGTTCTCTTTGCTAGTCTATTACATCATCAATTGAATCATGCAACACATCTTTAACTAGCTGACCTAAAGTGTTATCTTGCACTTTAATAAGAGCTTTTACCACTACCTTCAATTCCTCACTAACATCATAATTTGAACATGGAGCAACAAACTCCTTTCTCTTTGATAGCATGCTATTCTCATCAAACTTAACATCTCTGCTAATTACAAATTTTTGGTGACTTTGGTTCAACCCTCAAATGATAACCCTTCACCCCAGACTGAAATCTTAGGAATACACATTATTGTGATGCTCATTCAAGCTTACCATCATGCCCATGAGTATATTTCAGACAACCATATATTTCCAAAACAAGTTAATCATTAGGAGAACTAGATCATACCTCAATCAGAGTTTTCAATTGAATTGCAGTCAAAAGAGACCTATTCACCATATAGGAGGCAATATTGACAGACTCAGCATAAGAAATATCAATCAAACCAGCATTATAGAGCATGGGTTGCGCTCTCACCTTAAGGGTTCTGTTCATACATTTGTGACACTATTTTGTTATCTTGTTCATGTGCATGTGTGGTGTCTCACAATACCTTCATTTTCTCCGTACTCTTTAAATAGATCTTTCCAAAACTTCATACCATTATCAGTTCTGGAATACATAATTCTCTTACTCATTTAGTTCTCAACACGATCTCCCTACTTCTTGAAGGTCATGAATACATCATTCTTCTGCTTCAAGAAATAAACATAAACTCGCTAACAATACCCATGAAAAAATATCATAAAATAACTTGAAGCGCCTTTCAATTTAACGGGAAAATGATCTTATCAAAGATCTAAATGCATGTAATCTATTGTGCCCTTAGTTATGTGAATCGTTGTGCTGATCTTGACTCTTCACTCCTTCTAATTACATATACCAAATATGAGTAATTTTCAAACTTGGATCTGACGAGGATGAAACTACAACAGATTCAGTTATGATGCTTCCTTGGAGTATATATAATCCATGAGTCAATTTTCTCTTAGTTACCACTCAAACGCCCTTGTAAACTTTCAAAACTCTACTTTCACCCAATGAAGATAACCTAGGAGTCAAACGTACTCAAAGAAAAAAGGTTCTTTCTCATATCTCTCATATCTTGTGCATTTCACGCATTAGTCAAAGTCCTAACAATGTCATCATACATCTTGATCTGAATCACACCAATACTGACAACATTGCATGGCGTGATATTTCCCATCAAGATTTCATTGTTGGAATTATGTTCATAAAGTAGGGTGTAATAACTTTTTAGAGTAAACATTTATTTCTTTGACATTTCAATATTACTTAATTTCTTAAATAAATAAAAGATTTCTTTAATTAAAGTGTGTTTGTAACTTACTTAAGTCCTGAAACTATTATCAACATAAGAAGATTAAAGACCAAATGGTTTTCTAGACAAACTCTTATTAGATAGTTCAGAATGTTATTACAGTCTTAGGATCGATTGTACGATGGAATCCAATTATGACTGCTAGGTTGAACCAACAGATGCCAGTCTTGGGGCATGAGAATAGAGACTATAAACGTTGACCTAGACATATTATAAAACATGTTGAATAGACCAATAACCAATTAGTTTAAAGAAAAACTATTTATCTTGCTCTAAATCTAATTGTTACACCTTAAGGGTATTTTTATTATTAGCTTAATCCTGAGGTGAACACGAAATTGGGAATAGTTGCTTACAATCTTTGATACGCCAAATGAGTGAGTTCGAATTGTCAGATAGTACCTTGGCTGTTGCGATCGTGACTCAACTATATTAGAGTTGCATGATTCACATATATTGAATTCGTGGTAAGATTACAAAAATAATAATATCACCTTATACTTTATTGATGGTTGTGTAAATAAATAAACTAGGCCTGGTACTCGATAACATGAGTCATTAAATAAGACTTGATGATCTGTATGAGACACTTCACTGATATGTCATTCTTATTCACAGTCAATAAATGAGTTAAAGATATAATAACTAAAGGTGTAAAATGATAATTTTACATCCCCCTCTTGTTATTGATATTCATGAAGGGTAATATCATAAATTATTCTATGAACCGTGTAATATAAATGTTTAGTTACACCAACAAAAAATGTAGGACACATGAATCGAGAGTTTATTCGATATCGGACCTATAGTGGAGTCGTACGATGTCGGGATTAAATATGTAAGGAATTTATGAAGATAAATTAGTCGGGTATTTGAATCCCATAGATTTATTCATGTGAGTCCACAGCCTCAGGAGTAGCTCATAAAGACAGGAATGAGAAATAATGACAGTTGAATAAAAAACTTATTTTGGACCACGATACACTGACCGGACCCATATATGATGGGTGTCATCACTAAAGTAGTAAAGATCAAAATTAATGTTTAAATTAATTAATTTGTTAGTTTCTAATTATCAGATAATTAATAAATAAAAGAAATTAATTAATTAATTGATAGGGATCAATTTGTATTGATGAATTTGAACACAGTCTTGATTCTAGGTCAGATGTAAAAATCACATATAGTAGTGCACAAGGATAATAATTTTCGACATTAAACATGTAGGGATATATGTGAAAAACTTATAATTATCATATAAATGATTGTTGCCTTATCCCTGTCGCTAACCCTATCCTTAAGTGTGTTAATCAGAGAAGAAAAATGTTTCTCTCTCCCAACACATAGTTGACGCCGATTTTCACAGTAGGGGAAGAGAAAAATTTTATGTTCTCTTTCAATTGTTGTTTTGAGAGTCCATACTCAATTCCTATAAAAATCCTTGATAGATTTATTTCTGCCTCTAATGAGTGGTTGTCGGGTAAGGATCCATTCAGAGTTCTGTGAATCTCATGAATGAAGAACGAGAGATACAGAATTTGATCTCGCCAAATCATAATTTCTCCATTAATTGAAAAGGTACAAATTGTTTCAATCGTTTCTCGATATGAGAGTGGGGATAATGACATGATTACTGAAAATAATAAATAAAGTGGTGTAAATAAACACTTAATCATTTAGGAAAGTATGATTCAAGATTCCAATCCTTAAATATTTAAAAATCCTATAGAAAACATGTTGCTTCCATGATGTTACGATCAATAACGGTAGCTCGTCTCATCTAGAGACAACGCCCGAGCCACCTCCTATAGCATCGAGAGTCTTCTCGTTTGGTTAACGCTTCTCAAGATATCACTACATCTAGTTCAACCAATCACCAATGGTTTTGGTCACCTTGGTCCCATCGACTAGTTTCTATGAGATATTTCAATGTATTTCGGTCTAAGTGTTTAACCAACACATCGGTTTTAAAGTTTACTATGAACTAACGGTCTGTCTAAGGACGTTCCCGTCTCACCACTTCTTTTACAAGCTTTAGTTTCTCGAGCAACTCGATGACTCAAAGCGACGTGATTCTCAAGTTTCTTCCACTGAAGAGAGGACTGCTAAGGCAGCTCCAAACCATTCCTCGTGTCACGATCACGTTTGCCTTAGGGACCTTGGGAACGTTTCAACGTAAACGACCTTCCATCTTAGTTTTTAGAAAATTAGATTTTTCTTTGCTTTTTCAAAAAATATAACTCTTTATAAATTTGAAAAGCAAGTTTTAAAAATTATAAGCTTTTATAAAATTTTAAATCATAATTTTAAATTTATAACTTATAAAAAATTCACATTGTATTTAAAATTATAACTCATTATAAATTTAAACTACAATTATACATGTACACGCTACAAGACAATTTGAAATTGGTATATCCCTGTTTCTATATGACATGTTATATGAGGATGCAAGATCAATAACAAATCATGCATTCAAAACTAACCTCCATTTGGCTCATTTCTAATTACAACCTATAAAAGAATAATAATTAAATTATAATAATTTATATGTTAGTCTTCATGGCGCCTATAATTATCTCCATATAATCTTCAATATTTGATCAAAACCCTTTTAATTAAGAATAACTATTTTCCAATTTAAATAATCACATTATATATCTTTTTTGAATTAATTGAATTTGATTAGTCAAAAAAGAAAAAAAATAATGACTTATCAAACTTAAGTCAAATCCAATCAATTAATTAAATTTTAATTTTTTAAAAAATTAAAATTAATAACTATCCTTTTAAAATTCAAAATTTAAAAGATAAAATATAAGATTAGAGTTTTCGTTAAGCATCATAGGGATATGGTAACACGGTATTGGGGCATCTGAGCCTCGCCCCCTAGTAATCAAAAGGATTGCCGTCAACGGCGGCAGCGGGACAGTCCCATAGCCACCGTTGGCTGCCGCAGCGGTGGACATGAACGGCGCGACATGAGGCATCGAGCGTATGGTGGACCTCAGGGTGCATGCGGCTTCCCGGGATTCAGATGACGATACGATCAGAACATGTTTACGACAGATTTATATGAAATTAACGATACAACACTTGCACAAATAAATTACATAAAAGCCTATGCTACAATTTCAGCGTACATCACTTCTAAATTTGAAAATAACAACTAGAGTCAATCGATCGGGATCCATTCATAAAATACTTTCAAACATGTTTTGAATCTTCCATACAAAAATTAAATGTCAATATCATCGTATTCATCCATACATACATTTAGATGTAGAATATGTATATTCAAAAACCATCGGCTCTAATACCAGTTGTTGGATCGAGTTTTAGATTTTGAAGAAAAAATTAATGATCCATTACTAGTTTATGGTCGAAATATAAAAAAAATTCATACAAACATTTAATCCAATTAAACACAAAAGCAATCAATGAACATGCATAATCATATAAAAGTATGATCTTGAATGGAAACAAGCTCTCTGGTGAAAATTACGTGGATTGGAAAATGTAATCTTGATATTAAGCTGACGGTAGAAAAGTACAAGTTCGTGCTCACCACACGTTGTCCTCTTGAGTCGATTCAATAAGAGGGAAAGGATGTTTATGCTTCTTTGCTGCATTTTGATGAGATCGTCATGTGTTACATCTTGGCATCAGTTAGCAATGTACTACAACAATAGCATCAGAACATGGAGATCGCCGTTGATATGATGTTGAACATCACCAAAATATTCGAGGATCAAGGTCGTCAAGTCGAACATGTTATTGTGCAAAACTTCATGAATTGTCAGATGAAACCTAAAACTCCTATCGAGGAACTTATGATGTTGATTATTAGTTATTTGAATGAGATGGAGATCATCGGAGCTGAGGTAGATGGCGAGACTCAAGTTGATATGATCCTCGAGACCTTGCCAGACACTTTTGAGAACTTCAAACTTAATTATTCGATGAATAAGTTGAAGTACTCTATTCTAAAATTTATGAAGGTGTTTCAGGATGGTGAGATTCTGTTTCTGAAGGGTAAGAGGAAAAATGGAGAGGCAAACTTTACTGAAATTAAGTCTTCCATCTCTGGTGCCAAAAAGAAACACAAGAGAGGTCAAAAGAAAGCTAATAATGTGAACTTTAAAGCTTTGAAAGGCAAGGGCCCTATGAAAGTGGACAAGTCAAAAGACAAGCGTGATCATTGCGGAATCGCTGATCATTGGAAACGAAATGACCAGATTATCTCAAGGAGTTGAAATCCAAAGGTACATTACTTGTTACCGAAGCCTGTTATATGGTTGATTCTACTTTTTCATTGATTGTAGACTCTACAGTCAGTAACCATATTTGTTGTTCCTTGTAGGGGTTCAGGGAAAGTAAAAGGCTGAACGAGGGCGAGTTCAGCTTTCCTTGGGGAAATGGAGCACTAGTATCGACAATATCAGTTGGAACTATTAAATTGTCATTTGAGAACAGTTATTTAGTTTTGCGTGATATTTATAATATCCCAGTTTTTGGGAAAACCCTTATTTCAGTAGCTAACTTAATTGAGCAAGGATTTTCTTTAGATTTCATTGATAACTATATTTGTATTTTCAGAAATGAATGCTTAATTACTACTAACGCATGATAAACAACTTATTATATGTAACATTGAACTAAATATTGATTTACAAAGGGATAGTAAAAGGTTGAAGTCTGATCCAATCAATCAAACCTACTTTTGGCACTTGCGCTTGGGTCACATTGTCCTAGGCAAGATTAAAAGAGTCGTAAAAGATGGTCCATTGCAAACTTTAAGTGAGAGATCACTACCCATATGTGAATCATGCATAGAAGGTAACATGACCAAGGGTGAAAGAGCCACTCAATGCCTCGAACTCGTATATAGTGATGTATGTGGGCCATTGAATATACAAGTAAGACGAGGTTATGAATATTTTGTAACATTCACAGATGACTACTAACATTTTGGACATGTTTATCTAATGCGTCAAAAGCCTGAGACCTTTGAAAAGTTCAAAAAGTGTATGTTATTGTCGTGAAGCAACTATAGAAACAAATCAAAACAGTACAATCTGATCATGGTGGAGAGTACTTGTTAGGAGAGTTTGAAAACTTTCTTAAGGGAGAATGTATTCTTTCTCAGCTTTTAGCACTTGGCATTATAGAACAGAATGGTATGTCAGAGAGAAGGGATAGAACTCTATTAGATGTGGTTAGATCAATGATGAGTTACACATCCCTCCCAAATTTGTTATGAGGATATGTCTACGAAACAGTGGTATATATTCTAAAACAAATTCAATCAAAGATGGTGCGTAGTACACCATATGAAAGATGGTGTGGACGAAACTCGTCTGTAAGCCACCTTAGGATATGGGCATGCCCAGCACATATATTGAGACAAAAGACAGGCAAGTTTGCCAGTCAATCAGAATTATGCCTGCTTGTAGGGTATCTCAAGGGAATGAAGCGATACGTCTTTTATAGGCCAACCGACAAGAAAACATCGTGGGCAAGAATGTGCATTTTCTTGAAGAGGGCTACATAAGAAGTCTGAAGCTAAAAAGCTCATTTGTGATATAGTAATGATTGAGTGGAAGGACACCGACTCCCCAATCAGGACATATTCCTTATTCAATAATGGAAGAACCTCAACGGTAGCCAGAGCTTCAACGTGGTGGGAGGGTTGTGAGACAACCTGACAGGTATATGTCTTTTGGAGGTGCCTTAACAACAGTCTTAGATAAGGATCATGATGAACTTGTTTCCTACTTGTAGGCCATGGTTGGTCCTAAAGAACTTATGGCAAGACACTGTGAACGTCAAGATACAATCGTTGTACTTGAACGAAGTCTGGAAGCTTGAAGATCCTCTCAAAGGGATAAAACCCACAGATTGTAAATGGATTTATAAGAAAAAGAGAAATCTGGATGGGAATGTAGAGATATTCAAAGCTAGGCTCGCAGTCAAAGGCTACACACAAAATAAAGGTATTGACTATGGGGATACCTTCTCGCCGATGGCCACACTACTACATTTTTTTCCTTAGATAACGGTGAAAAACCGTCATTATAACCCTATAATGACCGTTGACCGCCTGTCATCTATCAGGCTGTCATCTTTACTCTTTTTCAACAAAAACCATCATAATTGGATGTCGCAAAAAGTAATTAGATGATATGGATTTCCCGTCATCATAAGTGTCACCAAAAGTAATTAGATGACGGGGAATCACCGTCATCATAGGTGCCGCCAAAAGCAATAAAATGACGGGGAATCCCCATCATCTAATGGCCAAATTATTTTTTTAAAAACTATCATGGAAAGGCAAAAAATGTCTTTCCATGACAGTTTTTTCATTACTTCAACCATGCTTCAAGTGCATAAATTAAGTTCTACTCAAGCTAATAAACAGATATTAGAACTTAAAGCCTAAAACAATCAATATTCAGTAAGCTCAGTGTGAATTTCCAGGAAACCAAACATTTGTCTAAGAAAAATCAAATAAACAGTACTGCAAGAGACTAAGAACAAAAAAAGATGGCAACACAAAACAAAAACTTACTCAATAAGCAGGCTGCAGGCGATCCGACGGAAAATATTGAAATAGAAGAGAGAATCAATACCAGGAAATATCAGAAAACACAAAGACATAGGGGAAAAAGATAAGGGAAAAGTAGGGTCCAACTAGTGGAGAATCAAAATTGAAAAGGCAACGGGATTAGCTAGTAAAATTTGAAGTGATTAACGCCATGCGAGTCGTGCAAAAAGGAAGTACGAGAAACAGGCTATAGCCAGTTGACTCGGGTAAGACTGAGAACTAATTAAGTGATTAATATTTTTGTTATGCCTTTATTTACCAAATGGTACACGAGTTGTCAAGGATAACAACATAGGGATACATTTAAGAATGTAACGAAGGATACAACACTTTTTGACCCATTTAGAAATCATTAAAGTAATTTAATTTATGTTTGTATTTTAATTCTTTTACGAAGAACTGGAGATCAAGAAGCGCAAGAAAATGATCTTAAATATACAAAGGATCTGGCATTTCACTCAAATGAGCAGCATGCAGAAAATAGTTTGCACTAAATAATTAGTCTCTTAGACTGGTGGTTAAACCTACAACTTCAACTGTCCAAAAAACTCCATGAGCTTGTAGCTAACAAAGTACTTCAACTATTCTTAGGTTTTTGTTTCAGACATGGTGGACCACAATCCCAACCTAAGCAAATTCCAACACTAGTTATAGCTAGAGAGAGAAGGGCCACTGCAAAGCACGGAAAACATTCAAATGCAAATCACAGTTGAATTATCTCTTGGAACCACTGAACTTCAGTCTAATATAGAAAAGTTTCAACAAGGAAAAGATGAATGTCCAAGGTATTTTACCTATTACCCATGTGAATAGGAAATCAAATCGATTTTGACCATCTCTCCAGTAATTCTCATATCAAAATGCGTAGACTTTTAGAGGCATTTCCACTACATATCTGACCTATTGGGGCAGAGAAAAATGATCAATGACAGTCACAGGAAATTATAGCCATAGTCATATTCACTTAACTAAACAAATCCAAAATTGAGGATGGACTCATCACAAGCAATAAAACAGGATCAAACTTCATTAAAATGGAAGATATTGGAGCTAATGTAGGACGAGAGACATCTTGGCTTAATATTTTTATTCAAAACATATTAGCTTAATATAATACATGTAGACATGTGTTTTAGTTCTCTTAAGAAAGTTCAGTATGAAAGGTGATGATTTAAATGACAATGGACCAATAAGATATTGGATGTTTCCCTACTCAGGAAGCTTCAACCAACATGCTTTGGTAGATGATCAATATCATATGAAGACTCAAAATACTAGCATCAACAATGGTGGAGCAAACACAAAATCCATTTAGGAGAGATACATGGTAATATTTGTCTTTTTTACTATCACTCTACTTCTTCAATTCACAAGTTAGGCCCTTTTCCACAGCTGACTATGGTAAATACTTGAAAAGTATGCTTTGTTCAATTTTATTTTCCTACCAATCTCAAAATATGATAATGTTAGCTAGCGTTATTTCTAAAGTCAAAACCTAGTTACATGAATCTTTTTAACCCCACAAGGTGTAGCCGCGATTCTAGCATTTGGAGAAGATACATAAATATCTACTCAAGGAGTCCTTCCCTAAGAAAAACTTCATTTCATACCACACCTTTTGAGCATAATTGTTTTTTATATCAAGCTGCAAAACCATATAAAAAGTTAGCAAGTCTTTATTAAATTAACATATGCATTACACATCCAATTCTCCTTTGCTTTTTAATGATCGTGACAAGAAAAAAGAAAAGAAAAAAATTATAAGCAGATCAGACCATGACGGCTGCTAGGTGTATCATGAAGCAATTAGTGTTTCAAGTTTTAAAACCCCAAAAAATTGTAAGACTCATTACTCTTGGAGCTCTTGTCATTCCTTATGAAAAAAATTATGGCTATATTTTTATAACATTATATCTAAGGCAATTTACACATACAGAATCCTCCTTCTGGTACTTGAGAGCAATTACATTGCAAAGTTCAGCAAATTCATCCAAATTGATCTACATATGAACAATACCATAAACGAATCAGCACAAATCACAAAAAGTAACAACTCTTCTCTTTTTATTATGAACACATATTCTTCCAAAACGGAGGTAAACAAACAAAACCTGAATCAGCACTGTCATCCAGCTCATTAAATATTAACTCAAAATCATCACTCAGTTTCATCTAAACTCTAAATAAATCAGGAAAAACTAAACCCTAACTCAAAATCTAAATTGTAGGTCTCGATAAAACTAAATCACAACAAATAACACTAAATAAATCTGAAACAAAAACTACAAACTCACCACGAGAGTATAAGAAGCAACGTCGGAGGCTGAGATTTGAAAGAGATAACAGATCAGAGACGAGCAGTAGTAGAGACAAGCAGTAGCAGAGAGAGGATAAGAGAGGTGTAACCCTAACCTAAATTGGGAAAGATGCAAGAAAAGCTATATACAACATTGAACGATAAGGGTTATAGAGCCCAGAAATAGAGAGAGAGGTATTGGCGATAGTCGGCAATGATGGTCAGTGACGAGGATGAAGGGAGAGGGAGATGGAGTCAAGGAATTTGAGGGAGTGTGAGAGAGCTGCACTCACGAGTTTGATAAAAATGAAAGGGTTAGGGTTATTTAGAGGAGTATATACCATGGCAATTTTGTAATTAAAGAAAATTTAATGACAGTGAAAAAATAATAGGCGTCATATTAGGTAAGATATATGACAGTTAATGTAAAACCTGTCTTGTTAGCCAAACATAATTTTTTTTTTACACTCTAGGGCCTTTTTTATTTGACAGGTTTAAGAAAGCTGTCATAAAATCTAATACCCTATTGTCATCTAAACACTTTTTTGTAGTAGTGCCATGCTTAAATCCATCTGAATCCTCATGTCCATTTTTGTTGCCCCCGATTATGAAATATTACAGATGGACATCAAGACTACTTTTCTAAATGACAATCTTGAAGAGCGCATTTATAAGGCTTAACCATATGGCTTCATGGAGAAAGGCCAAGATTACAAGGTTTCTAATCCATTCACGAAGACTTTAGGCAGTAAAGTCTTTAATAGCCATCTGGAGAGCATTAAAATACAAGATTGTACACGGTTACTTTAGTCTAGGTAGGAGATTGTTAGAATTATATCCATAATTAGGGTGTGATAACTTTTTATGAGTAAAAACAATTATTTCTTTGACATTTATGTACAACTGAATTTTCTGAATAAATGAAATTTTCTTTAATTAAAGTGTGTTTATAACTTACTTAAGTCGTGGACCTATTATCAACATAAGAAGAGTAAAGACCGAACGATCTTCCAGATAAACTCTTCCGAGATCATTCAGAATGTTATTTTACAGTCTTATGATCGACTGTGAAATCAAATCCAATTATGACTATTAAGTTGAACTAAAGGATGCCGGTCTTGAAGCGTAGGAGTGGAGACTCTAACGGTTGACCTAGATGTGATATGGAGCAAATTAAATAGACCAATAACTAATTAGTTTAGAGCAAAACCATTTATCTAGCTCTAAATCTAATTGTTACACCTTTAGGGTATTTTGATAGTTACTTTAATCCTGAGGTGAATACGAAACTTGACTTAGTTACTTGAAATATTTGATAAGCCAAATGAGTGAGTTTGAATTATCATATAATATCTCGGTTGTTGGGATCATGATTAAACTATGTTGGAGTTGGTTGATTCACAGATATTGAATTCATGATAAGATTGTAAAACCAATAATATCACCTTATACTTTATTGATTGGTGTGTGAATAAATAAACCGGATATGGTACTCGATGACATGAGTCATTGAATAAGACATGATGATCTGTATCAGACACTTCACTGATATGTCTTTCTTATTCACAATCAATAAATGAGTTAAGGAAATAATCACTAGAGGGGTGAGATGGTAATTTTACATCTCGCTCTTGTTACTGATATTCATGAATGATAATATCATAAAATATTTTGTAGACCATGAAACATAAATATTTATTTACATCAATAGAAAAAGTAGCGCGCATGAATCAAGAGTTTATTCGATATCGGACATATAGTGGAGTCGTATGATGTCGTGATTAAATATGTCAAGAATTTATGGAGATAATATAGCCGGGTATTTGAATCACATAGCTTTATTCATGTGGGTGCATTCGGTATCAGGAATAGCTCATAAGGACACGAATGAGAAACAACGACAGTTGGACAAAAAATGTGTTTTATAACAAGGTACACTAAATTAGTGAAGAAAAAATTAATGTTCAAATTAATTAATTTGTTATTTTTTAATTAATGGATAATTAGTAAATAAAATAAATTAATTAATTGATAGGGATCAATTTGAATTGATGAATTTGGACATAGTCTTAGCTCTTGGGGAGATGTAAAAATCACAGATAGCAGTACATAGGGAGATAATTTTCGGAAATTTAATATATAGAGATATATGTGGAAATTCCATAATTATCATATAAGGTATTGCAACATTATCCTTATCGCTAACAATATCCTTAAATGTGTTAATCAAAGAAAAAAATGGTTTCTCTCTCCCAACACACAGTTGCCGCCGATTTTCACAGTAGGGAAGAGAAAAATTTTGTGTTCTCTTTCAATTGTTGTTTTGAGAGCCCATACTCAATTCCTATAAAAATCCTTGATAGATTTATTTCTGACTCTAATGAGTGGTTGTCGGTGTAAGGATCCATTCAGAGCTCTGTGAATCTCATGAATGAAGAACGAGAGATACAGAATTTGATCTCGCCAAATCATAATTTCTCCATTAATTGAAAAGATACAAATTGTTTCAATCGTTTCTCGATATGAGAGTGGGGATAATGACATGAGAGTGGCGAATGTGTCGGTTAATGATCTCAAAATCCTCTCCACCACTCGCGCATCGGTTAACGCTTCGCCATTACGAATGAGTTGGTTCACCACGGCTTGTACACGCGCGATGTAGTCAGATACACTTTACGACTCCTTCATCTTCATGCTCTCCAACTCGCCACGAAGAGTTTGGAGATGCACTTGCTTGACTCGGTCGGCTCATTTAAACACTTTTCCTAAAATTTCCCACGCTTCTTTTGAAGTAGTTGCACAAGCAATCTTCTCAAAGCCCGACTCATATACTCAAGTTTCTTAAGAGAACGAGGGATTATATGCTTGTCTATCATGGTGAAAATCTTATATCAATTCAGTATATGGATCTAGATTTTCAATCAGATAGAGACATAGTTAACCTCAGGCTCTTGTTTATTCTAAGAGGAGGGGCGGTCAGTTGGAGGAGTGCAAAATGAATTGTATTGCATACTCAACCATTAAAGCTGAATTATAGATGCTTTAGAAGCTGCAAAGGAAGTTGTCTATCTAGAAAATGTTCTTAGGAGAATTAGTGATTCACAGGATGGATAAAATCCCTATCACAATGTATTATGATAATATATGAGCAATCGCACAATTTGAAAAATCTTAGAATTATCGAAGAGGAAAACACAATGAGTGAATGTATCATCTCATTACGAAGATCATACAGTGATGATATATAGTTGTCTCTAAGATTGCTTCAGTTAAAAACCAGGCATACCCGTTTACGAATACTTCATCCATAAATATATATTGACTGATATTTGATCTTATTTTAAGTAACTGAAATTATTAATTAAATTAAACTAAATAAATTATAATATATAATTTTCAACTAGGTTTGATCCTTCAATCCTAATTGTTGGATGTTATTGTAAATGAAAAGCTAATCACAATTTATAGTTAAGTTTATTGACATTATCAATTGAAAGATGAGGCAACTCTAGGGAAACCTTTCTTTAGCCGAAAATTGAGATAGAGAAAAGAGAGATTTTATAGTTCTTTGAGAGCCCACTTACTCGTTATTGGTTGAATATCCAATGAATTGTAAGGAATATCATAATGCTTCGATATTCATATGATTTAACCACTCAGGTTTTAGACAGCAACATGGACGACAATGTTGGATGGCGTGACTTCTCGGTGTTCGTGTGTAGATTGAGGCGACATTTAGCATGAAGTTTGAGGTTCAGATCTTGACATGGATTGAAGAGTTTTTATAAATTCACAAGTCAAAGGTGGAATCTCTGGATTTATGCAATTCAACTACACAGGCGTTGGATGGTGGCGTTGGGTGGCACTGATTTCTTAGCGTTCACTAAAAATTGAGGCGATAGTCAATACAGAGTTCAATGTTTATAATTTGATGTGGATTGATGAAAATGTTCTCCTTGACGTGCAAGGTAAAGAAACTAATCTTCCCCTTGGCTTGCCTTTGAGATGAAATGTACTTCTTTATTTTCTAGAAGGCATATTTGCATTCCGCATTCTTCATTTTTAGGATGGGTTTCACCTGATCAGCGTTTACATTTATTCCTCTATGTGTACAAGGTGACTTAGCCCTTGGAGTTTTCCCGATGTAACTCCAAAGTACATTTCTCAAGGTTTAGCATCATTTTGCTTCCCCTCAACTTAGTGAAATCCTCTTCCAAGTGACTAACGTGACGGTGTCATGATTTCACAAGCATATAGTCCATGTAGACGTCCATTGCCTATTCAATCTACCTTTCAAATACGTTGTTCACTAATCTTTGATATGTCTCCCAACATTTTGCAAGTTGAACAACATCACCATGTAACAAAACTACCTTTTTCTAATATGAAAGATGTTTTCTCATGGTCAAATTGTTGAAACCCAAGTATGCATCCGTGAAACATAAAAGCTCGTGCTTCTAGTGTCGAGTCCACAAGCTGGTCAATTCGAGGGATCTGGTACTCACCTTACGAAATGATCTTTTAAGTCTATGAAGTCAACATAGATAGTCCATTTTATATTATTGTTTCTCACCCACACCATGTTGGACAATTATTACGGGTATGTTACCTCTCTTATTCTCGCTTGTATTAGTTTCTCCACTCCTTATTGATCGTAAGTTTCCTTCTCGTGCAAATGTTCACTTCTTCTACTTCACAATATTCACTGTTAGATCAACATTTAGCTTATGGCATATCATATTTTCATAAATTTTGGGCATTTTATAGTCGTCCATGTACATCACTATTTTCCTTTAAGACTCCAGCAATATTGTCTTGTTGCTATAGTTAAGCATGTTCTGATACTTGTAGTCTGGTGGTCTTCTTCCACGAATGGTATAAGCTCAATCTCATCTACCTACTTGTGCCAAGGATTTTGCAGTTCCTTCAGCCCTCGTCTTCAATTGCTTGTTATTTTTGTTTACCATCTGGTTTATCTCTTATAGACATTGGAACTCTTCTTAACAACTTCAAGTGTAGAAACTAAATAACAATGTATGGCTGCTTGACCTCCCTTGATTTTCATGATTCCTCTTAGGGCTAGATATTTCAACACTTAGGGTATATTAGGGATACCACCTTCATCTTATATAGCCATGTTATCCCGATCAAGGTGTTGTATGGAGATGATGTGTCCATAAATATGAACTCCATTAAAATGATTTCACGGCTCTGTGCAGACAAGAAGAGAGAGAACTCCATGAAATTATGTAAATGATCCATTGAACCTGGCCAATGGTTATCATTCATTATACAGCTTGGATTTCCCATTAACATCTTCTTTAGAGTTGAGTGGAAATCTTCACAATGAATAATAATTATTTTTATTCTTAGTCTGGAACAAAGATCATGTTACTACTTGAAGGGTTCAAGTAGTGGTCTATCACTACTTGAACCATTCAAGTAGTCATTTTGATTCTTGCATGCAGTCATTTGAAATGTAGGTGGCTACTTGAAGAGTTCAAGTAGTTATAAAACATTACTTGAACGCTTCAAGTAGTCACAAGCTCTCTAGATAAATGACTACTTAAAAGGTTCAAGTAGTGTTTTATAACTACTTAAACCTGTCAAGTAGTCATTTTGATTTTCTCAATCACTTATCCAGCATGTGGCTACTTGAAAGATTCAAGTAGTTGTTTATAATGACTTGAACCCTTCAAGTATTTATTTTGATTCTTACAGCCAGTTATCCATGGCATGTGTCTATTTGAAGAGTTCAAGTAATTTGTTATGAATACTTAAACCCTTCAAGTAATTGAACCCTTCAATTAGTCTTAAAACACTACTTGAACCCTTCAATTAGTCTCATGCTCCTAGATAACTTAATGCAAGAAATAAAATAACTACTTAAGGGGTTCAAGTAGTCATAAAACATTACTAGAACCCTTCAAGTAGTCATAAAACATTACTGTAGAACATAACAAAATTTTAATTGCTTGAATTCTAAACTAATTAAATATGAACCTCTGATTTCAACTATTCAAGTGGATTCACAAGCGTGAAGAAGAACTTCTTAACAACAGATGTCATGCTAAGTAAGATCGTAGTGCTTCAAAACAAAACATATATGTACAATCATCTAACCTTTTTTTAAATATTTGATGTGCAACCATAAGTTCAAGAAATTATGTGTCATCAGAGGAGTCATACCACTCGTCAAATTTTCTCTCATCAACTTTAAGAATTTCAGCAAATGGTTTGAATGGTAGTGAGAGGGCTTGTTTCTCAAATTGTTCCATCCGACATTATTTTCTTATCGATCTATCCATGGAGACTTGACATATTAGGATGGAAAGTTCTTTCTCTTCCCCAACCCCCCAAGAACCTCTATAACGTCGGATTCTGACTTTTGGACTTCTGAAATAGACTTTTCCACTTTTGAAACAGAATTGTCCACTTGATTAGGTATCTCTACCACTTGAGAGTCAACCACCTCAATAGGTAGATCTAGCTCTTTCTCACCAGTGGGGTGTTCCTCTTCATTTGTTATCTCTTCCATAATTTTATATCATATTGTTAAACAATATGAGAAATCATGAAATTCATTTGGTTATCATTGTACCATCCAAATTTTCCATTGAAGGACTATGAAATTCATTTTCCCCCTTAGTACCATCCAACTTTTCTTGATCTACATCACCTTCACCAACATCCCTCTTCTCAAAGTTTTCTGGCAATCATCCTCAACAGCTTCATCAAAATAATGTACATAAAACTTACCAAAATCTTGACCACCTGGGGATTTCACGGACTGATCGAAAAGGACTTGTAGCTTACCTATAATGCTTTTTAGCTCCTGCTTAATATCAGCAGCATGTTTTTTAACCATTGATGAGTCAACCTTAAGTGTCTTAATATCAGCAATCATGATGTCCATCTTCTTTGTGGTCTCATACATGAAAGCATGAAGTACATCATCCACACCACTATCCATATTATAAAAACTAGAATACTCTAGCAGTGGAACTTCGCCTTCAGTTCCACTTTGAGGCAAATGACTCTGCAAGTCCACCTCTTCATCAGCAACACCCCCAACTTTATGAACTTCGGCATAATTCTTCTAGTATGGCTGTTGCTCTTCACTGTCAGTTGGGTGGGTTCAAAGCCAAAGTACCTTCAACTACAAATTAACATAAAAAGACATGT
The DNA here is from genome assembly GCA_003255025.1 of Datisca glomerata. Classification (NCBI taxonomy): domain Eukaryota; kingdom Viridiplantae; phylum Streptophyta; class Magnoliopsida; order Cucurbitales; family Datiscaceae; genus Datisca; species Datisca glomerata. Next base: position 880,420 of record QANY01012022.1, on the reverse strand, counting down.
CATTAATATCCCATGAATAATTTATTGCGATGAAACTTACACTTTTTGAGAGAAAATATCCTTGTGCACGGTCTCATGCTAAACAATGATGTTAGCGTCCATTTAAGTAATCGTGGAAATCGATTAGCAACCTTTGTCCCATACAAGCTACCAATAGGGGGTGCCCTCTATGCCCAACCCTGTATAAATCATTAATAATTCTTCTCCATTAATTGGAAGCATAAAAAAAAGAAGAGGGGAATGAAGATACTTGAAAAACATATGGGAAACCCCCCAAGGCATACGTAATCTCAGAAGTTTTTTTTCCAACCTTCTTCTTTTTTTTCTTTCGGCTACCCGTTGTTTCTTCATCATTGACGTCTTTTGGAATGGCGTTCTTCAATGCTCGTATCGTCTTCCCAAAACATACCTCACCCCATGGGTAGCTATTAAAATCATCAAGATTATCAACTAGCATCATCCACCTTTGATCAATCTTATTTCTTTTCTCCTTCCATAATAAAACATATTCTAATAAGTACAACAGAACCAACTTCACAACATCCACGTCCTCAACACCTTTGCTACCCATAAACATTTCCTCCAACCATTTATTATTGATATTGCGGCGCCGTTGAAGTATAAATCCCTCATTCGGGGCAGTCTTGTAACAACTCCTAAGGACAGGAGGAGTACCACAGTGAAGGCCAGTTATCAGTAAAAATTCTCTCATGGAAAACATAATTGCTTTTCCAGCTATGAGAAAATAGATCTCATCATCAAAAGTAGTATCGTGCTTCGGCTTAGCTTCTTTAAGAAGCATATGATGAAATATGATTCCAGAAAACTGGATACTCTGTATGTCCAGCAGATGACCATAACATGTTTGTTGAAAGAGAATCTTCTGAGATTTAGTCAACTTCTCTTTCAAATTTTTAATTGCATGTAAGTTGGAGAGGCAACTCAATATTCTAGAGATAAATTCATCATCATTTAGGAATGGAGTCAACTAAATCTTTGAAGCCACTATCTATTGAAAGATGCAAATAAAAAGTAAGTTTCATGATTTATTTATACACATAAAAAGCATTTGATTGCTTACTGAAGTGTTAGAATAGTTAGATAAATTACTTGAACCCTTCAAGCAGTAAACAAATGACTACCTTGAAGGGTTCAAAGTAGTCAGATACAATTACTTAAGTCCTTCAAGTAGTTACTTATTCTAATTTTCAAAAATAATTCACTGCTTAAAGGGTTCAAGTAATGAGATACAGCTACTTGAACCCTTCAAGTAGTTATTTGTTTTTACTTCCAAAATCAAAATCATTACTTAAGAGGTTCAAGTAGTTGCAAGTAGTCAGATACAACTACTTGAACCCTTTAAGTAGTTATTTATTTTGACTTTCAGAATCAAAATCATTACTTGAAGGAACTAAGTAGTCATATACAACTACTTGAACCCCTCAAGTAGTGAACAAGTGACTACTTGAAGTGTTCAAGTAGTTAAATACATCTACTTGAACCCTTCAAATAGTCACGTGTTCACTGAATAATTGAATGTCACTACAAAAATGATTACTTGAAGGGTTCAAGTAGTTGTTTATGATTACTTGAACCCTTCAAGTAGATGTTTGTTTAATGGATTACTTACTACAGTAACAAAAGGGCTACTTGAGCGGTTCAAGTAGTTGTAACAACTACTTGAACCCTTCAACCACTTACTGTTATAGTCAAAATGACTACTTGAAGGGTTCAAGTAGTCAGATACAACTACTTCAACCCTTTAAGTAGTTTTTTTTTTACTTCCAAAATCAAAATCACTACTTAAAGGGTTCAAGTAGTCATATACAACTATTTGAACCCTTCAAATAGTTATTTATTTTGACTTTCAGAATCAAAATCACTACTTGAAGGATTCAAGTAGTCAGATATAACTACTTAAACCCCTCAAGTAGTGAATAAGTGACTACTTGAACCCTTCAAGTAATCATTTGTTTAATGGATTACTTACTATTGCAACAAAGGGCTACTTGAGGAGTTTGAATAGTTATAAACAATTACTTGAATCCTTCAACTACTTACTATTGTAGTCAAAATGACTACTTGAAATATTCAAGTAGTTCTAAATAGCTATTTGAACCCTTCACGTAACCAATAGATTCATATGATTATCACAACCATCTATCACAAACATCAAGCAATCTAGACATGCAGAAGGTTATAATCATCAAGAGGGACAATCTTACCTTATATAATTTTATCCTAACCCTAGTATAGAATAGAAAAAGTCATGATTTTTAAACCCTAGACAATTTTCCCCCCAACTTCCAGTAAGAAGAACAAAAGAAAGAGTAACAAAATTGATAAATCAAGTCTATTTCTGCGTCCGAAAAAAAGATAAAAATATGTACCTGAGTTTGTCGATCGGTGGCTATCGTGCTAAAGATGAACGATTTTCCTGAGTACTCTAAAAAATGAAGAAGAAGACAACTAGGGACTGTCTCACTAAAGAAGAAGCCTCGTTTTTTCACCGAGAAGAGAGGCCACATATGAGAATGGAGATGAAGAGGAAAAAAGCAAAGGAACGCAAACCCAAGGAGAAGAGAAAGAAGGAAGAGACGCGAAGGAAGGAGATGAAAGCAAGTAACCGTCAAATCACTACTTGATGTGTAACTGTCTTGGGAAGAGTGTGAATAGTTATTTTTGTTTGATTTAGTGAGTCAAAGATATAAAATTATGAGTTTTTCGAAATGGATATATATTTTCTAACTCAAGTTAGAAATGGTGCATAATTCCAAATAACCTTTTTTTAGCTGAGATAGCAAAGGAATTGTAGATATTTATTTTACATTTTAAACTTACATTTCGCATGTAGCTTTTACGTTAGCTTCCAAATAATGATGGTAAGAAATTAACAAAAAAACAAATAGTTCTAATCATTGGCATCGTTTACTCATTCAACTAACTCTAGTCCTGATAAGAAGTTTCACCAAACTAATTTAAAATAGATGTTTGGTTTAATACTTAACCAATTCTAGGATACGCGTTTGAAAGTTTTGGATCCTCAAGGCCTTAAATTTACGAAATGAACAACGATCAAGTCTGGTTGGAGGGCATTCCAACAGTCACTTATAATTTGTAACCCATCTGATAACATTCATTTGTTACAAGGAATTTGGTTTCAATTTCGTAGAACATCTCATTTCTAGGGAAAAATGTTTTTAATTTTTTTACATTTAAATCCCTTAAGAATGTACGAATATCTTCATTTCATGAAATTAAGAAATATATATATATAAACACTGAAATTTCATTTAAGTATATTAAATTGATTGTTCAGAAATTTCAAAATGTAAATGAAATATACATTGTTTTCCTTCTTTCAATTTTTACTTTTTTATGAGATATAATTAGAATTGCTATAATAATACAAAAAATTTAGTTTTTTATACTAAAAATTATTATAAGTAAAATAAGTAAATATTTAACTTACTCAACGTGAAATAAGGAGAAGTACAAAAAGACGACTTTTATCTGTGTTGTTGTTCGAAGGGTTAAGAGAATATTTGACAGTAATTATACAGGGGATTTTGTTTATTGCCCCAGTTAGAGGGGGCTAATATTGTTTATTGTTTATTGTCCTTATCATAATTGCACTTAGCTCATTTATTCAAATTCTTAATTTTAGTAGTAGTCTAGAATCTTAGAGGATATTTATTCTCTACTCCTCAATATCATTTCTTGATTAGAAGTCAGATTTTAATAATATTTTTAAATTTGATTTCTCGGACCAAATTTTACACGTTTGCACACTAACTCAATTGACACTCAAGTTTTGGTTCAGACATCATCCAGCAGTCTACTTAGTTTTGAGTTTGGTACGTTAGCCAACTTTTTTAAGCCAAACAAAAACTCTTGAAAATATGTGAGTGAAAATTGTTATTCTACATATCTTTACTATAGATATGGTGCCAATACAAATACGTATTTTTTATTAAATATATTTTATTACTTAGGGCCATTTTGGTATTGTGTTGTGGCATATCTTACATTTCTATAATATATATTACATTTCGTATCATTTTTCTCTCTCTCCCCTTCTCTTTCCCTTCAAACTCTAGTTGTCCCCCCATTATTTGCCTATGCCAGTCATGGGGAGAGTTCCATTGCTCTCCACATGACCCTCTTTACCTTTCCCCTTTGTTTCTTCTCTCCTTCTCCTCTTCTTCTCTGTTTTGGCTTTCTTTTCCTCTGTTTGTTTTCTTTTCTTCTGCCCATCCCTCTATTTTCCTTTTGTCTTTCCTTCCCTTTCTCTGCCCATCTCTGCTCCCCTCTCGTCTCTTTTTCTTCCCTTTCGTTTTGTTTCTCCTCTGTCTTTTGGGTATGTCCTATGTGTTTCTAGGCATAGTTCTTCCGATTTGTAAGATTTTATGTCTACCGGTTGTATAGACTCAAGTCCACCAGATCTCTAGTCCTTGGTGATTTTCCTCTCTTCCTTTCGTGGAGCTTTCGAGACTTATTTTGCGTGCATCACAATCGGACTTATCATATCTATTCGAGGTTACCTTGCTCTTCATGCGGATATGCTTTTGCAGTGCTAGTTGGCCGAGCTAGGAGTGGATGACGGAGGACCTGAGGAACGAGTCAATTGTGCTCTATATTTGCGTGTTGTTTATGCATACGATTCTCTCCCTAGACTTAAGTAGGTTTTTACTGGTCTTATCTGATACTTGTAATCATGTATTGTATTTAGATATGATAGTTTGATTCAGAATCTTGTGATGTTTGTATCTTATCGTTACTTTTGATGTAATGTTTTTCAAAAAATATATGTATAACTTACCACAATATAATTAATTTATATATAATGTGCAAGACACCTTATTTGAATGTAGTAAACAATAGTGCATCAATTAAGAAAATGTAATGGAAGTCATATATTAAGGAGCTACTATTGTCATTTGGACAAAACATTAACGGTGAAATTACCTGAGGACGTACATGTAATCTCTAAAAATAATAATAAAAAAGGCGGCTTGTTTGGAAACCCCTTTCATAATCTCTAAAATTAACTGTATTTTCTTTTTATTTCATTAGAAATTATTCTAAAAAATTTGTACTATTCAGAACTACGGCTAAAAAATCGCATGAAAAACTTGAAACTGCTTTCGCGTTAACGGTAGAGGGTTTGGAAAAATCAAGGAAATTCAAAAGTCGAAAAAGGATGCATACATTTATTTTGGTCATGTTACTCAACAAAAGAGGAGGGCAGAACAATTTACTATTCTTTTAACGGCTGTGTCTCACAAATCTGTTAACAGATTGTATTCAAGTGTATGTGTTTTTGTGAAAGGGAGAGGAACTACTCTGATTGAGAGTTAAACCTTAGACCTAGAGGATAAAGGCCCATTTGTGACCATTGTTCTACAAGGCGTTGTTCGAACTTAAATAATTATTTAGTTGAGTATAATGGATGTCCATTTAACTTCAAAAGCATGGGTGGTGTATGTGTAATCTAGAGGGAGGTAAATTTTCCTTTTAAAAAAATTAGTTCCTCACACATGCGTTTCATGTGAAAAAAGTAATAAAAAATAAAATATATGAAGTATTGAGTGCTTGAAGATACATATTAGATCTCCTTCTATATATATAATTGTTTCATATTCTAATGTTTATCATAAATATTTAACTAATAAAATTAAATTTGATTTCTTTTTTACATACGTCTTGTTTTCATTTCATACACTTTAAGGTACTATATCTTAATATATTTAAGTTAAACATTGATTGTGTTAAAAAAGAAGGTTGATACAAATCTAACAAATGTTGATACAAGACGCGTTTAAAAAAAATTACACCAAGTGTTGCTGAATAATTATTTTAGGTTATTCATACATGGGCTGAAGTATTTAAGGGTTAATATCTTGATACCCTATGAACATTAACCCAAAACAAATTTACCCTCTTAACAGCATTTTCATGTCCATTTTAACAGCATTTTCATGTCCATTAGACAGAGGTTTGATGTTTGACGAGGAAAGTTTATACACCAATAAGGAAGATGGTAAAGTTTAGAGAGTAAATAAATTTTGGGTCAAAGTTCGGTGCTAGGATATTAACTCAATTTCTAATTATTTGGTATGTCTAAGACAATTTATGAATTTCTAGAAATAGTTTAGATGACATTGTCCAAAAAGTCCTAGGTGTCATTAATTATTTCCTTTAAGGTAATGAATATTTAACTATAATGTACAGTTATGAATTACATAAAATAGTGAGGATAACTTGCTAATGTATTTTGCATTGTGAGAAACAAATTAAATATAGTGAACAGACTTTTAAGGTCATTGAAAATATATTTATTTTGTATAATATTCCTTTTACTTCATCTCATTTTCATAATAAAAGTTAATTAAGGTGCATATATTACTTTTGGTTATTCTCTGTACCTATTTAATAGTAAATTAAACAAACTCCTCATGCTCATTATGTGGCATCACCCCTAGTTGTTGATAAGCTGAACGAATGTATTAACATCTAGGTGTGATTTCGGTAGTTATACATGCCATCCGATGACAAAGACTTTTAAGTTTTTTATAAACTACATAAGACTTAAGTTTAAGACTAACAGAATGATAACATTGCAACATTTTTAATTATGCGAGAGTTGTTTGGAAAAACTATACTTTTATGAAGTAAAATTATGCATTTTTATTATATGATTTTTTGTGTGTTTGAAGTTTTTCATCCTTTGATTTCTAATTTCATATTATCTTCTTTAATCTATAACCCCTCTTGTTATGTTCTTTAAATCGTGATCATCTGTATTGACAATGGACGGACGCGATCACCTCCGCATAAACGCCGAGATGAAAAGCGCTATGGCGCTCTTTTTTTTATCTTGTGTTTTTTCCTATTTTCACTTTTTCTGTAAATAGATCTGGTTGATTCATTTTTATATCAGACGGACCAAAACTTAACATAACCTTACATTATTTTCTGTCATTTTCTATTTCGATCTTTCACCAACTCCACATCATTTTTTATTATTTAAGTAATTGCTTTTTCACGATTATGTTTTTATCCATGACATAAATATACTAATTACTTTATTTTAATTTTAATTTTTGTTACATTGAAAATTTTTACTTTCCAAGTTGTGAACTGTATTGTAAATCAAGTTTCTAAAACACGGTGTTATAGTTCAAAGGTCATTAACGAGGCTTTTATCTTTTAGGTCTGGATTCAATCCCCAATAATTGTAATTTTTTCATTCTCTCTAGATATGCCTTCGTGATTTAGATCTTGCTGTCGCTAACATGCAAACCATTGAAGATGGTAATCCCCCAAGCTTCTCTTCTTCACAACTATAGTATTTATCTATCAAAATTAAGGGTGTCTATCTTTAATGCTTAAAAAAATAGAAGAATAACTTATTTATTTTATTTTATATTACTATGTGGTTGACATGTATACTTTCCTAGTTTTTTTTATAGAAACTACATACCTTGGCTTTTCGAGAACACGTGATGGAGTTATAAACATTAACATTCTTTGGCAAAAACCTAGGGCCAGGTATAGTAGAAAAATATTGAAGTGGTTTCTAAACATGTTTGTTTGTCCATGAACCTAAGAGATATTGACTAATCTTAATAGCTGGTAATGGTTGATGGTGAGATCTGGATAGGAGATTAGGTCAAGGATCTTCTCATTGCTTGCTCATGGATCTCTCAAAAACTGAAGATAAAGTAGAAGACTGAAGTGGAGACTATTGGTCCATTTGTACCCTTCTGAAGTTTAAGTAAGTTTGACCATGATTTAAACTATGTCAAGTACATTGAATCATATCTTCCACAATGAGCACCAAACTTTCCTTTATTAGACTAAATACATTTGAGACTCTTCAAGCAATTAGACAACATGCAATATGGACTCCTTGTGCCATTAGACTACAAGAATTTTTAAGAAAAAATTTAAACCCCTTGTGATTAGTCAACATGCAATATAGACTCTTCGTGCCATTAGACAACATGCAATATTGACTCCTTGTGCCATTAGACTACAAGAATTTTTAAGAAAGTTTTTTTAAGAATCTTTAGGCAGACAACATGCAATATAGACTCTTTGTGATAGAAGATGTTTTTTCTTCTTCTTTCTTTTGCTGGGTTGTTGAGTGTTTTTTAATAAATAAGCAAGAATTATATTTTATTATCTTCTGTCAATTGTGTTTCAATGCTCTTTCCCCTTTTATTTGTTATTTGGAAGTTTTTGATAGAAGTACTGTAGTTTTATTAAAATGGGCTCTGTTCAAACACTCATACAGGCAATAGATGCTATAAAAGCTATTAAAAATGTTGCATCATAAGAACTTTAAAGTCCAGGTACTCTCTCTGACGATATTTTTGTCTCCCCACCTCAATTCGTCTTGTACATTCATGGTTGATTTGATATGAATCTTAATGTTCAAATTTTAATATACTTTCTAGTAGCGATTCCATTTAATTTGAGCACTAGATATGTAGTTGAAATCCGTTTCCTAGGGTGAATTGAGAATCAATTTAATTCTATTTTAATTGTTTCATTTTTATTGTTCAAATTTTGGAAAGCTTTATGTGCATTGAGATAGACTTCACACTTGGTTTGATTAAGGTTGATCAACTTCTTCAATATTAATTGTTTAAGGCCATTATTAACATGAGATACAACTGGAACATACTGGTTGAGAGACAAGCTACATATACCAAGCAAAATGGTATATATTTTAGCAATGGTGAGTGACTATATATATATACATATAAAGTTTGAATAAATGGAAGGACCTCTATGAATAGTACATATCAGAGATAATAAACACACTGTAACTTGATCCCGAAGGTAAAAATGATGCAGCTGAAGAGAATCTCTAAAAAAAATCAGGAGATTTTAAATTAGGGTGTACCATAGTAAGGTTGTACCATGCTCTTTGAAATGTAAAATGTATAGAAGGGATTTGTAACAAAAAAAAATATTCATATATAGTGATTCTAATAAATGAGATGACTAAGAATTTACATTAAAAAAAATTTATATGTTGGCGAGTTTATTATTTCATAAAAATTTACATATGAGATTAGTACATGAAATGACTAAGTACGTGAAAATAACTAAATGTTTGAAAATAACTATGTGAAAATTGTTAAGTTTGTGAAGATGGCAAGTATATGTAAATTATTAAGTGTGAAAACTACCATCTGTATGAAAATGGTTAATGATTATGTGTACAGAAATGATTAAACATTTGGAAATAACCAAGTGTATGAAGATGGTTAAGTGTGTAGAAATTATCAAGTGTGTGAAAGTGGCTAAATATGTGAAAATGTCTATGTATGAAAATGTCAAGTGTGTGAAAAATAACCAAGTACATGAAAATAGACAAGTGTGTGAAAATGACTATATGTGTGAAAATAACTAAGTGTGTGAAATGGTTAAGTGTGTGAATCAAGTAAATGAAAATGGACAATGTGTGAAAATGAGCGAGCATATGAAGATGACTATATGTGTGGGAATAAATAAGTGTGTGAAAATAAATAAGTATATGAAAAATGTGTGAAAGTGTCCCGATACACTATAGATCTTACTGTGAAAATTTACTAAGTGCATGTGGCTAAGTTGTAAAAATGGCCATATATGTGAAAATGCCTAAGTGCATGAAAAAATGGCTAAGTGACAAAACAAGTACATAAAATGGCAAATGGTGAGAAAATCACTAAGCGTGGTAGCTAAGTTATAAAAATGACCAAGTGTATGTGAAAATGCCTAAGTGCGTGAAAATATGGCTAAGTGATAAAACAAATACATAAAAATGGTAAATGGTTAGAAAATTACTAAATAAATGAAAATTGCCAAGTGTATGTGGCTAAGTTGTAAAAATGGCTAAGTGTAGAACAAGTGTGAAAATTATTAAGTGTGTGAAAATGGCTAAGTGTATGAAAATACTAAATGTGTATAACGGTTAAGTGTTTAAAAATGACTATGTGTATGACTGAGTGACAAAAAATGATTAAAAAATTGCTAAGTGTATGTGGCTAAAATGTAGAAATGGCCAAGTGTAGAAAAACCGTCAGATTAGAACCAAAATCCGCTTGTACAGAAAAGGAACCGCCTGTATAGACTACAAAATCACTGCAATAGATACTAAAATCGTTTATAAAGATAAAAAACTGCCAGTATAGATCCAACCGAGAACATGATGATAACGCCCAATCGCTACCTGCCAGTCGTAAACGCTTTTTATCCATGACAATTCGCCATGTGCACATTACATTCACTATTATCATATGGTGATTCGCCATATATTTATGGCAATTCGCCATATACAAATATGAGGAATAGTTTTTTTTATTTTAGGGTTAATTTGATAATAAAATTAGGTTAAATTTAAAAAAATATATTTATATGCTTATAAATTAAAATTTAAATGGGTTTTTTTTGAAAATTTAATAAGGCTATAATTATAAAATAAAAGGTTAAATTTCAAATTTCAATATTTAATTTCAAATTTTTTAGCGGATATGTTCGATTTAACTGTAGAATTCGATCTTAAGGGTTATATGTGCTCGTCAAACCGATAAATAGGATTTACCGATCATCATAACATCACGTCCTATAATTATATATGGTGAAAATCTGTCCCGCTTGATACTTGTCGCAAAAGCACAACAACATTATCAATGACAATTTTTATCGAGTTATGAATAAGTGTTCAATTGCTTTGGAAATTCTTACTTAATCCAATCTAATTTTACATAATAAGTGAATATCGTGAATGTTTACATTGAGAGAATGAGTTTTTCTCATTTATATCGTTGCTTTACCTAGTGTACGGTAATTAATTAAAAAATAATAATTTTAGGGTTTATTGTGAAGATGGCGATTATAGCCATTTGAATGACGATTAGGGCCATGTTGATGGCGTTTAGGGACCACTATAGCAATCGTCTATCCAGGTATGGTGATTGAAGCCATTTGAATGGTACTTGGTCATGAATATGCGACTAGCACCTTCAGGATTGTGATTAAAGCTTTGCGTGGTGATTGGGATATGATGAGTAATGATTGCAATTTTAAGGGTTCAATGAATTTCTTGGGGGTACAATAAATTCTTGAGATGTTCACCAAAATTTAAAAAATAATTTTCTCTAAGGTGTTCTTCTAAAATGTAGCATCTAAAGGTGCACCTCCAACCTTGGGGTTATACAAGTTTGTTAAATAGTGAAAAATTATGAATCGATAAGTATAAGACATAATAGTATGTAAAATGATAAATGTAAGACATAATTGTATGAAAGAGAGAAATGGATCTAGAATTTATATCCATATATAATTATGCTACATACTTATTGATTTCGATTCCATACATGAACCGGGATTTAGGGTTATACATGTTTGTTAAATGATAGAAAATTATTTTACTTGATTGACATAAAATCATAACAACATTAAGCGTTTATGAATAAATGTAGGGGTGTTCAAAAACCGTCCAGACCGTATAATTCGATCCTGACCGGACCGAAGTTGATCGACCTGGATGGTTTTTTCTCATATTTGGTCGGTTCGGTCCTCCTTTTAGAGAGGACCAGACTATCGATTTGGTCCAGAATTTCATCCAATTCTGGACCGGACCGACCAGACCGACCGTATAATATATATAAAATGTTTTTTCAAGTAAAAAGTGACTTTTTTCCATTCTCACATCGGAAAGGAAATAGAGAATTAAGGTGGGAATGAGTTATAAAAGTACTACATCTACCTCCTCATGATGAAGTGAGCACCCACATGTGTGTGCTATTAAAGTATGCCTTGAAATAAGGCGTATTTATCACGCATATAATATGTTCAACCTATTAACCGTGTATTAAACTTTTAGTCTAAAAATTACGTGTATTTATCACGCGTATAAAACGCGTACTTAGACCGTAAAATCTATCTGAACTGACCGTTGAAGTTCCCTCTGGTCGGTTCAGATTTTTTGTAGTGTCTTGGTCGGTTTGGTCCTCCATATAAGACGACCGTAATTTTCGGTCTGGTCTCATTTTCCTCTAAAAAGCCGACCAGACCGACCGTTGAACACCCCTAAATAAATGTTCAATTGTTTTTAACAATTCACTACTTAATTTAAATCTAATTTTAAATATAAGTGAATGTACTTAACGTTCACATTGAAAATTTGAGAATCTTGATAACTTTATTTATGATTCATCAAGTATATCTTGATCAATTTTTTAAAAAATCTAATTTGTTGAAAAATCACCGTAAAAATGTCATAAAACCATTGTATTGATGCAAAATAGCCGAAAAATAACAAACACCACCAAAAATTGAAAAAACTGCCAGGAACCGTCGGCATGGGGACAAAAACCGCTTGTATAAGATGCAAAAGCCGCTGCTATAGGGTAGAGAAACCGCCATAGTGCATCAAAAACGCCGGTAAAATGTTCTAAAATTGCCAGTATAAAGCCATAAAAAATGTGTACTGGAGTTCACCAAATATGTAGCGGGTTTCACCAAATACGTATAAAATTAATAATTTTTGAAGGAATTTACCAAATATATACTGAAGTTCACCAAACATGTACAGGGGTTCGCCAAATGTGTACTGAGGTTCACCAAATATGTACAAAATTGCCTATGTACATATTTGGTGAACTCCTCCAAGAATTATTAACTTGTATGTATTTGGTAAACTCCAGTACATATTTGATGAATCCTAGCACATATTTGGTAAACCCTAAAAAAATATAAAATTTTGTACAAGTGACCGGCTCGGCTTTGTGTGGCCCAGATTGCTTCAAAGGCAATCCAAGGGCCACAATGGCCCAGCATCAATGTCGGGAACCTGACATTGTAGAATTTTCCCAATATGATAAAATGTTAATGATGAAAATCAAGTTTATATACAATCATCTCTTGCCACATGGGGTTACAAGGAGTAGTCTAAGACTACAAAATTATGTAAAGGACAAAAGAGAAACTCAAAAGTTTCTTCTCTTAAGTCCTTTTTTAAGACATTAGATTATTGTACAAAGATAATAAATTTTACAGTATATGAGTATTAGTGAATCATAAATATACATTGTAAAAATTTGGTTTTTAAGTTGGAGACTTAATAAAATGACTTAATTGATAATGTTTTACATTATCTAATGGCATGTTTACTTGGTTGATTTGGATTATTAATCCTAAATTTGGATTTATAATCCAAATCCATGTGTACTAAAATAAGATTCAAAATTTTATGTGCGATCCACCAAATAATCAGATTTAAAATCCTTATTTTTATGTATTTCTAATCCAACTCAAAATGGGAGATTATCAATCATAATCTAAATATATATATATTGATTTTAATGTTAAAAGTCAAAAATACCCCTTTTAAAGTTATCAAATTATAGTGTCATTTTACCCTAACTATAATGTTGATTCTGAAAACTTCAACAGTGATCTTCATGCAATCTCCTCTCCACGTAGGGGTCCTCTCGGGTGGGAATCTGCATAACACAGACAAATAACTCTAAGACAAAGAGATCCGAAGATGGTTTCCTCATCGAATAGCCTTCGATGTCTAAGTCAGTATCTTGGGGAAATTTTGGCCCAGTTTCCTTATGGGAAAGAAGTCATATCTTATACCGTTTGTAGAGGGGGTATTTATACCAGAAGCCTGGGAGGAATATAAGCGTGTCAAAGAAAACTCTTGGAGGTGTGTTGGAGATGCTTTACAAGAAACGAAGCCTGTCTTGACTATCATTTATTCGACGGAAGGGAAGCGACCTTGACATAAAGCAATAAGTATTTATTGTCGATGTGCTTTTGAGGCGATGCTTCGAAGGCTGATCTGACATTCTATCACGATGATTTGATATGTTGGGCACTACTTTTGACGGGCAATGATGGCCTTATGCTCAGAATTATTCGAGCATCCCTTGCGTGCTTTATTTGTGCTCTCACATGCGCTCGGGTATGTGTTACCCTAGCACCTTTGATACTGACCAGGTAAGGTCATCTCCTTTTATTCAAAACTTTCCTTCTCCTAGAGCTCCCTAATGTGGTCTGACACATGTCGGTGCTCAGAGAAACACTCATAGCAGTTGCCCACAGTTGATGACCTGGATAGTTTTTACTTAGCCAGGTCTAAAGACTTCATTATATGAGCTCCTCATCCTACCTACCTTTATTTATCTCTATCTTTGTCTATTTCATGTCATGATTCCTTAAGCAGATAGAGCTTTAACCTTGTTCTAATGAGACCCTTATCCTGAGCTGTGTAGTTATTTTGATTAGTATGACGGGCGTTGTATTCCTACTAACCTTTACTGACCTGAACTTGTAATCCTGAGTTGGAATGGGCCTTAAAGGAACATGTTGCGACCTTTATGAAGCCTTCCATGTGTTTCCATTTAGAAGGTCTAGTCGGGCGAACCTTCCTCACCTTGTGGGTTTATCTTTTGACATTTAGTCGAAGATGCGCTCTCCTATTTGGGCTTTTTCCTAGTATGGTGATTTAGAAAGAAAGTTAAATTCCTTTGGTTTTTAGCCAAATGACCTTTCCTTTATCACATATCCAGGCGTTTTTTACTCTAGATAAATCATTGAGTTGAAGTGCTCATCAGAAAGCTTTATCCTTGTCTTACTAGCTATAATGCTCAATAGATATCCTTGTCCCTGGTGTCAAAATTGCCTTTGCTAGGGATTTCATTGATGTCTAGCCATGCATGCCTACTCTAGCTAGACCCGTGATCTCGTCTGCGAGCATGATTACTCGGCAGACATATTTCCTTGATGTCTAGCCAGGCGTGCCTACTCTGACTACACCCTCAATCTTATCTGTAAGCATGAGTGCTTGGCAGACATCTTTTCTTAATGTCTAACCAAGCATGCCTACTCTGGCTAGACCTTTGATCCCGTATTTGAGCATGAGTACTCAGCAGACATTTTTCCTTGATGTCTAGCCAGGTGCGCATGCTCTAGCTAAACCCTCGATCCCGTCTATGAGCATGAGTTCTCGGCACAATTCTTTCTTTAATGTCTTGTCAGGCGTGCATGCTCTGGCAAGACCCTTGATCCCATCTGCTAGCATGAGTTTTCGGCAGACATCTTTCGTTAATGTCTAACCAGGCGTGTATGCTCTAGCTAGACCTCCAATCCCGTCTATGAGCATGAATGCTTCATACATATTTCTTTAGATTCCTAGCCAGACGTTCATGCTCTGGCTAGACTCTCGATCCCGTTTGTGAACATGAGTGATCAACATACATATTTTCTTAATGTCTCGCCAGTAGCGCATGCTCTGAGTAGACCCTCGATCCCGTCTGGGAGTATGAGTGCTCGACCTACATCTTTACACTATGTCTAGTCAAGCGTTCCTACTCTAACTAGACCAGTGAATCCCATCTGACGAGCTCGGGTGCTCAATAGACATCAATTTTTACCTTGATATCTAGCCAGACGTTCCTGCTCTACCTAGACCCTTGAATCCCATCTAACGAGCTAGAATGCTCGACAGACATAACTTTTTACCTTGATGTCTAGCCAGCAGTTCTTGCTCTGGCTAGACCCTTGAATCCTGTCTGACGAGCTGGGGTGTTTGGCATACATCACATTTTACCAAGATGTCTAGCCAGGCGTTTCTACTATGGCTAGACCATTGGATCTCGTCTGACGAGCTGGGATGTTCTGCAGAACTCACTTTTTGCCTTGATATCTAGTCAAGCATTCCTACTCTAGCTAGACCATTGAATCTTATCTGCCGAGTTGGGGTGCTCAGAAGACATCACTTTTTACCTTGATGTCTAGCCAGACGTTCCTACTCTTACTAGACCCTTGAATCACGTCTGATGAGTTGGGGTACTCGGTATACATCATTTTTTTCCGTAATATCTGGCCAGGCATTCCTGCTCTGGATTGACCCTTGAATCCCGTCTGAGGAGCTGGGGTGCTTCGCATACATCATTTTTTACCATGATGTTCAGCCAAGCGTTTTTGCTTTGGCTAGACCATTGAATCTCGTCTGACGAGTTGGCATCCTCTGCAAAGATCACTTTTTACCTTGATTTTTAGTCAAGCGTTCCTACTCTAGCTAGACCATTAAATCTTGTTTGACGAGCTGGGGTGCTCGGGAGACATCACATTTTATCTTGATGTCTAGCCAGGCGTTCTTGCTCTGAGTAGACCATTGAATCACGTCTGATGAGTTGAAGTGCTTAATATACATCACTTTTTATCTTGATGTCTATCCAGGCATTCCTGCTCTAGCTAGACCCTTGAATCTCGTATGACGAGCTGAGGTGCTCGGCAGTCATCACTTTTTGCCTTGATGTCTAGCCAGGCATTCCTGCTCTGGCTAGATCCTTGAATTTTGTCTGACAAGCTGAGATGCTCGGTAGACATTACTTTTTACCTTGATCCCGACTGCCGGGTTAGAGCACCTCGCAATCATCACTTTTTATTTAATCACGACTGCCAGGTTAGAGCACCTCCTCAATCATAACTTTTTATTTAATTCTAACTGACGGGTTAGAGCACATCGTCAGTCTCACTTTTTTATTGAATCCCTATTGTTAGGTTAGAGCACCTCGCCAGTCATCACTTTTTGTTTAATCTCGATTGTCGAGTTAGTGCACCTCCCTAGTCATTACTTTTTGTTTAATCCCAACTGCCGGGTTAGAGCACCTCGCAGTCATCACTTTTTAATCATCTGTCGTACTTTGTATAAATATGTGCAATTTATGTGCACTTATTAAATCCATACCTTCTAGTCTCGATGCCTCATTCGGGATGGGAGCATCACAAAAATCCTAATTAGCTTTGAGATTATGATATCCCCCCGAAGATGAGTGGGCTCCTCAATTCCCAAGCTGCGTTTTCACATCGATGGCAAGACCTCCTGAGCTCCACATTCTGTTCATGGGCAGATATGAGTTTGTCCTTATCCTTCCACTTTGGATGTTCTGGGGGGAGTACGACCAACCATCTTGGCCCTTAAAGTCTTTCATGGGTGGTGTGCCGGTCACAAGCTCCTTTCCAGTGGGTTGACCCGTCTCGCACGGGTGCTTTGTAGGATTAAAACATGATCCTCTCACCAGGGCTTCTTGTCTGGGCTTGGCTCGCGAGCCTGTGCATCGATATTGTCAAGGCTTTCGTCCTTCCATTTCACTCGAAGTGGGATTTAGGAATGGGAAGTCGCACAGGCCATGTTGGTATCTCTATCGCCGTAGGGAGATGGTCCTAGGGCCATTCATATGTACTGCCTTTCGCCTGCACTGGAGCTTTGCCAAATTGTTGGTGGGAAAGAATGGCACTGGGGATTTAGCCAGAGGGTGGCTCGTTGATACTTTCCTCCACATTCCACCGTTGTTCATATTCTACCTTAGGAGGGTCCTTTAGGGGTCTTCTCCTTCGTTTACTTTCGAGCAACTTTGTTCTCCTCATTCGTCTTCTAGTGATGACCCCAACCAAAACCTTACAAAGGGAGAGTCCATCCATCCTCAGTCTGGCTTCCTGTTGGTCATAACTTCATTGAGAGGTGGTACTCTCTCCCAGTCATGAGGTCGTCTTGCCCTTCCTTGAGTGATTTTTCCCGAGGGTTCCGTGAATGCCTGGTGATTCTGGCAGCGAGCCTTTGAGTTGTGGGGAAGGACCATTTTCGTGTAGGAGACCATTATGACCTGAACGGTGACTTGCACGCATTTCCTCCATTTCTAGTTACCTTAGAGATTACACCCACTATATCCTTCTTTCTTTGTAGAGTGGTTGTCATGGTGACCTGAGATCATTCTTCTGGTAGGAGGAAAGGGGGGTCATTCCTTTTGTCCTAGACTTTATTAGTGTAGAGTATTACTCTTGTTCTCTCCTTGAGGGAAGAAAATAGTTCTGAATACTTTGAACAGACGGATGCAACTATTGATGCCGAAAACTTCAACAATGATCCTCATGCAATCTCTTCTCCGCGTAGGGGTCCTCTCAGGTGGAAACCTGCATAACACAGATAAAGAACTCTAAGGCGAAGAGAACCAGGGGTGGTTTCCTCATCGAAGAGTCTCTGATGCCTAAGTTAGTATCTTGGAGAAATTTTGGCATAGTTTTCTTAGGAGAGAGAATGCATACCTTGTACCGTTTGTAGATGAGGTATTTATACCTGAAGCCTTGGAGGGGAAGCGTGTCGAATAAGCCTCTTTGAGGCGTGTTGGAGGTGCTTTATAAGACACGAAGCCTATCTTGATTATCGTTGATTGGATGGAAATGAGACGACATTGACATAAAGTGATAAGCATTTATTGTCAATGTGCTTTTGAGGCGATGGTTTAGAAGCTGATCTGACATTCTGTTACGACGATTGGACATGTTGGGCGCTCTTTCATTGGACAATGATGGCCTTATGTTTGGGATTTATTCGAGCTCCCCTTGCGTGTTCCTTTCCTCTAAAACTTCCCTTCTCCTGGAGCTCTCTAATGTGGTGTGACACGTGTCGTTAGGTCGTTGATGCTAGGGAAACACTCATAACGCCTAAGATTTTTAATTGAATGATATTATAGTAAACGCACATAATCTAACGTAATCCAACATATTCAAATTCATACTAAACACAATATTACAAATGCCAAATTGAAATTTTTAATCTAAATCATTAATCCAAAATTTTGTAAACATGTCATGAGACTTAGTTGAAAAAATTCAAACTTTCATGGACTAGAGTAAAATCATTGTAAACTTAGACGACTAGATATTCATTTTACCGAAAAGAGGGCACGAGATCTAGTTGGTTTTTTTTTCACTACGACAGCAAGGGACCTGTTCACATGCGCGACGATGCGCACTAAGCATCAACTCCACATGCTCAGGATCTGAACTAGTGTGCGCACTACGCATCCGGCTCATGCCAAACCACAGTTTAGTTGAAGAAAAAAGTAATGAGTGAGAAACATTGACAGTATTTAAAAGAAACGTTTACCAATAGATTTCTCTCTCTATCACAGCACGCTCTCACTGTCTGATTAACAGCAAAGCGTCCGCAAACTAAACCTGTATTATCATTTCTTTTTTAGTTGATTAATTTTACTAATCACTCTCAGTCTATTTCTCTCTCTAACAGTCTCTCTCTCTCTCATAGGCACACTCCTAGTAGAGAGAGAAAACACAACCAGCGCACATTCAACCAGATTTAAATCAAGCCATGAGAGAACTCAGATAAAGCAAACAAACATACAGCATTTTCTCTCCCTTAAACCACCATTTTAAAGCTCATTTTTTCTCTCACTCAGTATACATCTGGATGTGTTTATATATACTCTTTATCTGATTCTATATGGTAGAGTGTGTTTGAATGTATTTGTCTTATTTGGAACCCTAGAATTTTTTTTATCCTTAAAGCGAGTTGCATTTGGATGTGAAGGGAGTTGGAGAGGGAGTGAGTGAGTGGATTTGTCAGATCAGCTATGGCGGATGTTTCCGGTGACGGAGGAGAGATGAGCAATGGTAGGACTGAGAATCCAGCGATGGTGACCCCGAATCCCCATCCATTGACGATATCGGGATCGTTCAAGGAGGGGAAGAGCTCGTCAAGGAGGCGAGCTTCAATGAGGCCAAGTATGGATGCCGACGAGTTCTTGAACTTGTTGCACGGGTCGGATCCGGTCAAGGTGGAGCTTAATCGGCTGGAGAATGAGGTCCGAGGTATGAATGCAGCTCGATCCGGTGCTTTTGTGTGGATTTCAAACTTGTCTCATTTGATTTAGGCTGCTGATAGTCTACTTCGATGTATGATTTTCTTTTCTTGTGGCCTTGTGTTGCAGACAAAGACCGAGAGTTAGGAGAAGCTCAGGCGGAAATCAAGGCATTGAGGTTTTCTGAGCGACTTAGAGAAAAGGCAGTCGAAGAGGTCAATCTGCAATTTCTCTTCTTCTGTTTTTTTAACACATCGGACTGCGATGTGATTATTAGGTTCCGGATGCTGTGTTAGGCTAGAGATCACCATTTGCTTATTCAAATTCTGATTTCGTTGGAGAGGGGGCCGTTCAGTTCTTCATAATTTGGACATAGGATTTGATTTCAACGTTAAACTAACGGGTTGGAATTTGTTGGAAGGATCTCACACTTTCACGTTATTTTTTTTTCGAGTCCATAATATAGATCCAGGAAATAGGAATACGAAACCATCAGCTGGTCTTAGTGCGAGAAGACTTTTATAATGCGATGCATAAGTGGCCTCAAGTTATGCTCTAACAGTTTTTCCATCTAATCTACTTATTATATTTTGGTTTGATGGAAGTGTTTTCTACACCTCTAGTCAGTTGAGCTTTTAGCTGCTGTAATCGAAGTTTCATAAGAGAGAAAGTCCTTTTTTTTCTCAAAGTGAGATGCAAGTGACTGATAAAATATATACTGATGAAAGTGAGTAAAAGGTTTTTGATTTATCCTAATCCTTTTGTTTTATGTAAAGCGGTTCTGTCAAATGCATCATAAATTGAAGTTTTTCTTATCCAAGTCATAGGTTAGTCTATGATTAGAAGGTGATCAAAGGACTACCAAATAAATTGTGATCAGGCTGCATCACTCATAATACAAGTAAAGATTGTCTTGTAATGTTTTTTCTTTACTCATTTGTTAGGCGTTCTTTTAGATAGTAAAATTATAGTTGATTATGATAACTCTCCATCTATCTCTCTGGATTTAACTTTCAGATCTATTGTTTGTCTTTCCAGAAGTCCAAAAATTTTACACCGTCAAGGTGTTCCATAAAATTATTTCCTAGATTGACACATGGTGGCCTATGTTAGGGCTTTTTATGTTCTATCTTCGTCAGATCTTCATCTCTATTCTCTTACCAATGGTCTATAGTTGGTTTCGATTACATGAGCTACCCTCTTGCACTGTGTTGAGCAAACTTAAATGTTTTCTTTATTTATCCCTTCCAAGTCCTCTGTGCTGGCAGTTTTGATTGTTGCAAAGCTCATTTTTCCCTCTTGAGTGGCTTCTCCTCTCCTGTCCGTACACTGGAATCTTGGGGATTTTTATGCATGCTTCTATAAATGAAGGCCTTTCAGAAGGCACATTGTGTAGTTGTATAAGCATTTATATGTTGAGTGACTTCTCTTATTTCATGTAAACAGGCTTTTGAGGTTTCTGATTTCCCAGAAGAACCTGATGTTGGAGTTTTGAAAATTTGATGTCACTAGATATTTGATATTTCCATCACTGTCCCAATATTATAGTTTAGCGCAGTTGGAATGGTTACTGAAATGTGGTTTCTTGTATTTTAACATTACACTGTAGCTCACTGAAGAATTATCAAAAGTGGAGGAGAAGCTAAAGTTAACAGAATCTCTTCTTGAAAGCAAGGTGCTGCTCCAATCCTCTTGCAACTTCTCTTGTACTTCCCGCCTTGTCCTGATAGTCATTTTATCTAATACAAAATTTTCAGAATCTTGAAATAAAGAAAATCAATGATGAGAAGAAGGCTTCGATGGCAGCCCAATTTGCTGCTGAAGCCACTCTTAGAAGGGTTCATGCAGCTCAGAAGGATGATGATATGCCTCCAATTGAAGCTATTCTTGCACCTTTAGAGGCTGAACTAAAGCTTGCCAGGCAAGAGGTATGTGCTGTATTCTTGAATAAATGATGGTGATTTCTCAATTGACATACATCAAACAGGAAAATAAAAATACGAACCTTATGATGATTAATCTGTTTCCATTTTTTCTTTTTTTTTTCCCTTGCAGATTGCAAAGCTTCAAGATGACAATAAAGCATTGGATCGTCTAACAAAATCAAAAGAAGCAGCTTTACTTGAGGCTGAGAGGACTGTTCAGGTTGCTTTAGCAAAGGCCTCTATGGTGGATGACCTCCAGAATAAAAACCAAGAATTGATGAAGCAGATAGAAATTTGCCAGGTAATTGTTATGACGCCAACATCCAATTGTAATTAGGCCTTTCCATTTGTGATTTGTCATTGTTCTGGTCACCTTGTACGGTGAGGACTGATACATATGTTCTCTGCTCGTTGGTAATAGGAAGAAAATAAGATTTTGGACAAGATGCATAGACAGAAGGTTGCTGAGGTTGAAAAGCTAACACAGACGGTTCGGGAGTTGGAGGAGGCTGTTCTTGCTGGCGGTGCAGCAGCAAATGCTGTGAGAGATTATCAGCGGAAAGTTCAAGAGATGAATGTAATGAGCTAAATTGAATAATTGATCGCAGTTGTTATTGCTTTCTGTTACTGATAAAAAAGTATTTGTTATTGCATTACATGTTTAACGTAATTTCTATTTCGCATGTAAGGGAAAACAGTGCCTTAAATGTCAATGTTATAATTTTGTGTTTATCAGGAAGAAAGGAAAACTCTTGACAGGGAGCTGGCCCGTGCGAAGGTAACAGCGAACAGAGTTGCCGTGGTGGTGGCAAATGAATGGAAAGATGCAAACGATAAAGTCATGCCAGTAAAACAGTGGCTCGAAGAACGGAGGTTTTTGCAGGCAAGTTACAAATTTCTCCTTTTATTTTCATTGCAGCTTTGGAACTCATAGTGAACCTCTTTGGAGAAATGTTAAATACTGGCTTTTCATAGTTTCCAGTGCTTAATGAAAATTTATCATTCCAGGGAGAAATGCAACAACTTCGTGACAAGCTTGCTATCGCTGAACGAACTGCAAAATCTGAAGGACAGTTGAAGGTAATATCCTACTCTTGTTTTACAGCTTTCCTCTTAGCAGGATGCTATTTCTGGCTTTCTGCTGCTAACAAAAAACTAAAATTCGTTGGTCACCGTTGTTTCAGGAGAAATATCATCTTCGACTTAAAGTGCTGGAGGAGAGTATAAGAGGGTCTTCTAGTAGTAATAATCGTAGTACACCAGAAGGAAGAAGTATCAGCAATGGCCCTTCTCGCCGCCAGTCTTTGGGTGGAGCTGATAACATATCAAAACTAACCTCCAATGGGTTTTTATCCAAGAGAACACCAACTTCCCAATTGCGATCTTTGTCCTCTAGCACTAGTATGGTCTTGAAGCATGCCAAAGGCACATCTAAATCATTTGATGGAGGCACGAGGTCATTGGACCGTGGAAAAGTCCTTTTAAATGGAAGCACCCCTACTTATTCTTTCAATCAACCTAGTGATGGAATCAAAGATAGTGAGGCCCAAAATGATTGGAAAAGTAATTCAGATGATAAGCAAAATGAGTCTCCAGCCAGTGATTGTGAGGATAGTGTCCCTGGGATTTTGTACGATTTGCTCCAAAAGGAGGTGATAGCTTTGAGAAAATCTGGTCATGAGAAAGATCAAAGCCTAAAAGATAAGGATGATGCTATTGAGGTTAATATTTCACGATCTTAATGTGTTATTTATCTATATTGCGCGCCTGCCTCAATTTAAAGTGCCATTCATGGCTGATGTTTGGTTGTGGTCAATTCTTTTGTCACTGGTTTCCAGATGTTAGCTAAGAAGGTAGAGACACTGACGAAAGCAATGGAGGTTGAGGCAAAGAAGATGAGAAGGGAAGTAGCTGCGATGGAGAAGGAAGTAGCTGCCATGAGAGTGGACAAAGAACATGAGAATAGAGCGAAGCGTTATAGTAATACCAAAGTTTCTGCTAACACAGCTCAGCTGCTTTCTGGAAGGTATGTAATGGGATTTTTTATTATAGCCATTGGTCAGAGTAAATTACCTCAGCTTTATTATCTCAATATACTAATTTCCTCAACAAAATATTCCTTTGAAATTATGCATCTCATGATTTCAATTTCATCCTTCTCAAATCTTGGTATTTAACATTTATATTCGTATAAACATTATTCTTGGTCTATAATGGTTTGTCTTTCACAGTAAAGTATATAATTAAATGAGTAAGGCAATGCTTAGTTTTCCACATATTTTCAGTTCACTTTTTATCATCTTGCTTCTAATTTCTATAACGTGTAGTTTGGGCATATGTAGAAGTAGACCTAAATTTTAGTGCTCTCTTCTTTTAAATTAGGGAATGGGGTCAGTTTAGCATCGTGGGTTTTCTTTATCCTTCTTTGGTTAATAAATTTGGATCTCCTGAGCAGTGCATGGTGTTTCTAAATATGAACTCCAGAAAGCCATTTTCTTTTCTCACCACACACTAATTAGATTTAGAAAAATGTTATAATCTATTTAGAAGTATTTTTGTACATTGCATATCATTGTCAGACATGTTCCTAATTCAAGGGGGTTTAAATGTTAATGTCCATCACTATTCTTATCATTGCCCTCATTACTTTCAACAAAGAGTAGAAGTGGATTTCAGTTGATGCCTTTGATTTTTCATTGATAGGGCGTGTAAGTAGTACAGTTTTTTTTCCCCTTTGTTTTCTTGCTATCCATATTTTTAGCCAACCTTCTACCCTTTTTAATGGGGATTTTAGTGAAATTGCTGAAAAGAATTAGCCATTCTGTTTCTTACAAAACTCAGGAATCATTGACTTGTTTTATTTGTGCAGAAGCGTACGAGGTGGGCTAACACGCAGTACTCAATGACAATAAAAACTACTGCAGCGCGGGGATCGGGAACATCTGCGGGCCTTCATCTTTAATCACTTTATGTTTTACTATTTCTATTTTGCCCTTCACGATTAATCATAATAGTATTAACCGGCATGCCAATGATATCATGTGTTCACTGGAATCGCCCCAAAGAAAAGGATTAAAGTATGAACAAGAGACAAAAGTATGGAGAAGAAAATGGTATGCTTTCTAACTGTAGGATTGTTATCTTATTCCTCTACTTAGATATATCACCAAAGAAGAAAAAGGAAAGATAATTTGACTTTGGGCTAACCTTTTGTTATGGTTTCTTTAAGTGAGCAGTTGGCCGTGTGATTGTATAGGTAGGCTTATTGGCATTTCTTTTGTTCACTTTGTATTCTCATTTTTACAGTTGGTATATGTAATCTGCTGTCAGTGTGGCGTTGGTTCAGGTTTTGTTAATATTCTTATAATCACTTAAAAGATCGTATCTTATCTTCGTGTTATTATCTATAGTTTCTTTTGTTATAATTAATGTCTTCAATGATTATAGTTTTATGGCAGAATTGTCAAATGATCCCTCCCTCCCTCCCTCCCTCCCTCACACACACACACACACACACACACACACACACACACACATATGAAAGAATGAATTGTATGTGATGGTCTTACAAAATGAGCGACATGAGGATATGTTTATTTAATATCGACTGCTAGGGTTTTTTTTAATGGTCTGGATTAACGTCACATGGTAAGAGTTTTAGATATTAAAAAAAAAATAAACAAGGTACAAGGTCTCAGCAATACTAAATTCCAGATTAAACAAATTTAACACTATCTTTGTGGAAAAAAAGTCTGCCAGTTTTCTAGAGATTTCTTGTCCCACTCCTACATTTCCTCATTCTACAGTTTCTCTTGCATGTATTTGCTTCTCAACTCAGATCCATAAGTATGTGAAATCTGAAAAAGAAACATGTCGTCGTGTCGTCACAAGGATGCCCAACATGAAACGCATCGTCTACAAAACCCCAAAAACCTACAGACTAGAACAAAAACGGAAGGGAAAAAAGAAAAAGATCTTACCGCAAAGAGATGGATCGGAGGAGACAAACTCCACTACAATAGTGACAATCACCACAACAACGCAAGAAAATATCTAGATGGAGGAAGAATTAAATGGAAGACACAGAGAGGCAGAGAGCAGAACGATGAATGACGCGGGGAGACGGTTGTTCTGGGTTCGATTGTTACCTGTGGAAAGAGGGTTATTCTTGTAGTATCATACGACAGTGTAATCCAACCATTATTTTTTTTGTGTGTCGAAAATCGAAGCATTACTAGACCACACTGTGTCGTTATTTCCATCGAGAACCATCGAACATCGTTTTCTCCAAATCTGGTTTCTCCTCCGCTTTCCGATATTGGATTTCCATGGATCTTGGAATTTAGTAGGGAAAGGAAATGAAAATAGTGAAGTCACTGAAATGAATGAATTCCACTATATTAATGATTTCCTTCTATTTTCTAGGACGGGACAAGGGCTTTTAAGTCTTACTTTCCTGTTCGATATATATATAAACATATTTTTTTAACTTTAATTCTTTTTATTTTTAATCTGTAAGTGATTTCTAATCTTTAGAATTTAGTCTAAATCTCTAAGAAAAACTCAAAAAAACCCAAAATCCCAAAAAAAAATGAAATTCAGCCCAAAACGGTAAAAATGCCAAAAAATGCAGAATGAAAAAATGGGAAAAAACTCGTCCCGTCCCGCTCAGTATTTCCCTCTATATGGGACAGGACATGATACAAAAAAAATATCCAATCCCGATCAGGACGGGACAAAAAATCTCAAAACTCATCCCGTTCCGTGCACATCCCTACTATTTCTCTCTCTTTCTACTTACTTTCCTTTCATTTTTCTTTTCTTGTAATTTTTCAATATCCAAACATACTTTTAGTTGTGACCCATGGAAGAGATTCTAATAATATTGGAGTACTGAATTTTGAAGTATCGTAGGTTGTTCTTGAATATTGCTTTTCAGGAGTTAAGGTTTGATTTGCGTTAAGGCCTTGTTTGTTTCGCTCTATCCTCCTTTATAGTCCTTTTGTAATTAAATTATCATGTTTATTTGAACTTTGGAGTAATCCTTAAATAAGGTTGTAATTCTAATTTGCATGCAATCCTAGTTTGCAATTTATTAGGCAATTGAATTACAGTAGAAAATTTAAACAATCTTAATTTATGATGTAATTGCAATTCTAATATACATAATCACTTTCATACCCCCATATGAAATAAAGTAAAATTTATTTATTTCTCTCTCATTTTGTTAATTTAATTAAATTAAGTTTATCAAAATTTATTTTAACATTATTTATTTATTTAAATATTAATAAAAATAATTAAAATTAATGTTAAAATTTAAAGTGAAAATATTTTTTCATTGTATCTCTCATTTTATTAATTTAGCTAATTTTTTTAAATCTAGAGCAACATTATTAATTTATTTAAATATCAATAAAATA
Source organism: Datisca glomerata (assembly GCA_003255025.1). Lineage (NCBI taxonomy): Eukaryota > Viridiplantae > Streptophyta > Magnoliopsida > Cucurbitales > Datiscaceae > Datisca > Datisca glomerata. The sequence continues at coordinate 853,399 of QANY01012022.1, read as the reverse complement.
ATTAAAATTAATGTTAAAATCACGCGTCAAAATAATTTTTAGATAATATATAACTAAAGAACATTTGAGTAATTTATTGTTATCTACATAAATTTATAATAAAAGTTAAATATATACTAAACATAACAATCATTATCCATCACTTAATATATTATCATGCGACAAGCTGTATTGAAGTACTTGGTTAAACCCTCACACCCATACTCTAGAGGTCGTGGATTTGAGTCATATTCCTCAATTTCCTCTTAGAGTTTGTAATGTAACTTTGGCAAAAAAAATTACCATCCAAAATAAAACATGACAATCATATTTTACATGCAATTGAATTGCCAACAATTAAATTATAATGATCATTCTAGATCACGTGAACCAAATGATCTTTAAGAGTTTCATCTTGTGTAATTGAGTCTACTGACTCTTGCTTGACAAAGAAGAGAAGAACATATAAAATAAAGGAAAATTAGGATCGAGTAAATTTATAGCGACCAAATAATTGATATTTTAAGTACCAAATATTGTTAATCATTTATGGGTTTGTGCGTACACTCATTAAAATATTTTATAATACTAACTTATAAATAATTAACACATGATTAATTACTGAAAACTTAGTCAATTACTTATTTCTAAAAAAAGCAAACAAGTGGTCTATGCATGCAATTTTGTTTTATGGAGGTTCAAAAAGGGATAAGGGAATTGCGCGGCGGACGTCGTCAATGGCCACCGCAAAGATCTCGTTCATGAAGGGAACATGCATCCCATTAGAAAATAGCTGAGGGTTGAGAGCCATTGGAGTCGGGGTGACTACGATCTTGAGATTTAAGTTTTTCAGATTTGGCTTAAAAAGGGTTCCAAACTCTTCACCGGTCGTTGGTCCACGTTCGCTCGCTGGTCACGATTCGTTGTGGATCCTTCTCTTGCCGCGGCTCGTGGTTCATTCACTAGTTCGTGGTTCAATGCTCGTGGTGTTAGAATCTGCAGCGACACGCAGCAAAAGGCGTGGTAGTGTTTGTAAAAAAAATTATAAAATGATAAACGATCGCATCGTTACAAATCCCACAGATGAAAGATTTTTAATTGAAATTTTTTTTTGGATCGAATCCAGTACACACACACACAGATATATATATATATATATATATATATATATATATATATATAATCAAAGCCACACATGGATATAAAATATAGCTCTTGTAGTCCAATCAAACATCCTTGCAATACATCGATCTTGCTATTATTGGAATATTTCTATAAAGTAGTGTGTAATAACTATTTAAATGTATTTATTTATTTCTCAGACATTAGTATTATTGAATTTTTATAAATAAATTGAAAGTTTTATTTTAAATTAAAATGTGTTTATAAATTACTCAAGTCTTGGAACTTTCATCAACGAATGAAGAGTGAAGACAGATGCGTCTCTAGACGAACTCTTCTGAGAAATTTCAGAATGATATTCGTAGTCTTAGGATCGATTGGAAAATCGAATCCGATTATGACTGTTAGGTTGAACCAATGGATGTCAGTCATGTGGCATGAGAGTGGAGACTCAAACATTTAACCTAGACATGTTATGAACATGTTGAATAGACCGGTAAAAAATTAGTTTAGATTTCAAAACCGTTTACCTAGCTTTAAATCTAATTGTTACACCTTAAGGGTATTTTCACAATTACCTTAATCTGGAGGTGAATACGTAGCTTGACTTAGTTAGTTGCAATCTTTGATGTGTCAAATGAGTGAGTTCGAATTGACGGGTAATACCTCAACTGTTGAGATTGTAATTCAATTAAGTTGGAGTTACTTGATTCATGGATATGAAAATTTATAGTTGGATTGCGAAAACAACAATATCACCTTATGCTTTATTGATGGTTGTGTGAATAAATTAACCTGGTCAAGTATTCAATGAATTGAGTCATTGATTAAGACTTGTGAATTGTAGGAGACAATTCACTATTATATTTTTCTTATTCACAGTTAATAAAAGAGTTAAGAAAATAATAACAAGAGGGGTAAAATAGTAATTTTATATTCCGCTCTTGTTACTCATATTCATGATGAGTGTTATGTTAAAATATTCAGTAGGCCGTGAAAATAAAAAGGGTTTATTTACACCAACAGAAAAGTAACACACATGAATCGAGAGTTGATTCGACATCGAATCTATAGTGGAGTCGTACGATGTGAGGATTAAATAGGTCGGGAATTTATGGAGATAAATTCGTCAGGTATTTAAATCCTTAGCTTTTTTCATGTGGGTCCATCTGGTCTCAGAAATAACTCATGAGAACAGGAATAAAGAAACGAAGAAAATTGGATCAAAATGTGTTTTGGTACCAATGCATATTTCACACACCTACATGTGATGAGTGATGTCACTTAATTAGTTAAGTGTGATTATTTGTATTGAAATTAATAATTTATTATTTTTTTAATTATTGGATAATTAGTAAATAAAAATTAATTAATTTTTATGTAATTTATTTTGTTGTAAAAGTTGTATTTGTATACCATTGATGTAAGATCGTCTTCGCCTCAAAACTGTTGTCGGAGTACTGTTAACACCGAAATACTATTCATGCCGAATTACCATCCGCGGCGGAATTATTTCACACGGAATCACTGTTCGCACCAGAAATCACTGTTCACGCCGGAATTACTATTTCGACAACCGGCGATACTGTTCCGACATCATCACTGCAGATGTCTGCTGCCGGGTCCTGCATGGTGACTAGGATTTATGAAACCCTAGACAATAACAATTAGGGTTTAGGAAATCCTATGATATTTTGCGATAACTCTTATCTCATTTTTTTATCTTTTAAAATTTAAAATTTAAAATTTAAAATTTTAAACTAATAAACGATGATTAATTCAAAAGATAATTATCTATTTTATCTTTATATCTTTTTAATTTTGAATTAAAAGATAATTATCTTTTTTATCTTTTTATCTTTTGAATTTTGAATTCAAAAGATAATTATCAATGTTATCTTTTATTTTATTAAAAAGAATGGGATAATTAATGAGATTATTTAATTAGGAAAATATTTTACCTTAATTAAAGGGTTTTAATCAAAATTTAAATTTTGAATTTTTGAAATATGAAATTTGACTTTTCAATATAAATTTTGAAATTTGAGATTTGAATTTTGAATTTTGAATTTTAAGTTTTAAATTTTAAAATGGGAATGAATTTTTGTAAAGAGTTACAAAGTGGTGGGACAGAGTGGAGAAGAATATTAGTTTATAAATTAATTTATAATTTATTTATTATTCTTTTTGGGTTATAATTAGAAATGAGCCAATAGAGAGGTTAATTTTAAATGTATGATTTAATTTTAACGCGCATCATCATATAGCATGTCATATAGAACTATGGATATGCCAATATCAAATTGCCATGTAGCATGTACATGCATCATTGTAGATTAATTTATAATTGTTATAATTTAATTACAATGTGAAATTTATAATGGTTATGATTTTAAATTGAGATTTAAAATTAAATAAAAGGTTTATAAATTTCATCAGATTTTTCAAATTAATAAAAGTTATGTTTTGAAAAACAACCGAAAATCCAAAGTTTTTGTTTCAAAAATTAAGTGGGAGGGTCGTTTACGTTAAAATATCTCCAAAGTCTCCAACGCGAACTTGATCGTTCGACAAATGGTTTAGAGCCGCCTATAGCAGTCCTCTCTTCAATGGGAGAAACTTTAGAGTCGTGTCACTTTGATTCAACGAGTTACTTGAAAAGCTAAGACTTCTAAAGGAAGTGGTGGGGCAGGACGTCCCATAGACGGACTGTTAGTCCATAGCAACTTTTATGAGTCCATGCGTTGGTTAAACACTTAGACTGAAGCACATTGGAATCCCCACTTATAAGCTAGTCAATGGGTCCAAGGTAACCAAAACCATTAGTGATTGGTTAAGCTAGATGTGGAGACATTTGAACGTTTATCAAACGAGAAGAGTACTCTCGATGCAATAAGAGATAATTTGGACTTCATCCCTTGATGAGACAAGTTATCATTTTTTATCGTAATATCATGGAGAAAATATTTTTATTGGATTTTTAAATATTTAAGTAGTTGCATCATGCATCATACTTTCTTAAACGATTGGGCATTTATTTACACTGCTTTATTTATTCTTTTCGATAATCATGTCAATATCCCCATTCACAACTATCTTAAACGCGAACAATATTAACTGGTGAAAATTATGTGGATTGGAAACGAAATCTTGATATCATGTTGATGGTAGAAAAACACAAGTTCGTGCTCACTACCCCTTGTCCCCATGAGCCTATTGCTGGATCGACTCAAGAAGAGAATGATGCTTATACTTCTTGGATGTGTTTTGATGAGATCACCAGATGTTACATCTTGGCATATATGAGCAATGTGTTGCAACACCAGCATCAAAACTTTGAGACCGTTGCTGATATAATGTTGAACATCACTGAAATGTTCAGAGAACATCACTGAAATGTTCAGACAAAGAGCTGCACGCAACTTCATGAACTACAAGATGGAACTTGGAATCCCTGTCAGAGAACATATGATGTTGATCATAAGTTATTTGAAAGGCAAGGCGAAGTCTGAAGAGGCTAACTTTACTAGAAATAAAGCCTTCCACCTCTGGCTCTAAGAAGAAACAGAGAAGAGGTCTAAGGAAAGTGAAGAAGCAGAAGCCAAGAGCTGCCAAAGGCAAGAGCACCGTGAAAGTAGATAAGTCAAAAGATAAGTGTCATCAATATGGAGCTGCTGGTCGTTGGAAACACAACTGCCAAGAGTATCTCAAAGGGCTGAGATCTAAAGGTATATTAATGGTTACTGAGACCTGTTATGTAGCTGACTCTACTTTATCTTGGATTGTAGACTCTGCAGCTACTAACCATATATGTTGCTCCCTGAAGGGGTTTAGAAAAGTCAGAAGGTTTGACGATGGCGAGTACAACTTTCATTGGGGTAATGGAACACTAATATTGGTCGTATCCTTAGTATTGTTTGTATTGTTTGTAACTGGACACTTGATTTAGTTCATTATTAATTATTTTATTTTTGTAGATGAATTACATGTGAATTTTCCTCTTTTCGTCTGTGGAAACCATTAAATTATGTTTTGAAAAACATTTTATTATTTTTCGTGATATTTATTATATCTCATTTTTGGGAAGAATCTTATTCCTATTGGTGCATTAATTGAGCAAGGATTTGATCTTAAATTCATTGATAAAGATATTGGTATTTTTAGAAATGAATACCTAATTATTGTTGCACGAATATTTAATAAACTATTTCACGTAAAACCAATAGTTACAATGATATGTGACACTGAAGTGAATAATGATTTACAAATGGATAGTAAAAGGTTAAGTATGACTCATCGATCTAACATATTTGTGGCACTTACGCCTTGGACATATTAGTTTGGATAGGATTAAAAGACTCGTGAATGATGGTCATTTGTAAACTTTAAGTGTGGGATCATTACCCACATGTGAATCTTGTATTGAAGGCAAAATGACCAAGAGACATTTTTCTACAAAAGGTGAAAGAGCCACTCAATGTCTTGAACTCATACATAGTGTTGTATGTGGGCCATTGAATATCCAAACAAGAGGAGGTTATGAATATTTCGTAACCTTCACTGATGACTACTCACATTTTGGTCATGTTTATCTAATGCGTCAAAGTCTGAAACCTTTGAAAAGTTCAAAGAGTATAAGGTCTTGGATGAAAAGCAATTAGAAAATAAATTAAAACACTATGATCCGATCGTGTTTGGAGAGTACTTGCTAGGAGAGTTCGAAAATTTTCTTAAGGAAGAAGGTATTCTTTCTCAGCTTACAACACCTATTACGCCATAAAAGAATGGTGTGTTAGAGAGAAGGAATCAAACTTTAATGGATATGGTTAGATCCAAGATGAGTTACATATCCCTCCCAGATTCTTTCTGAGGATATGCCTTGGAAATAACAGCATATATTCTGAACCAAGTTGTGTTGAAGACGGTGCTTGGTACACCATATGAAAGATGGTATGGACGAAAGTAATCTATTAACCATTTTAAAATATGTGGGTTCCCAGCACATGTTCTAAAACTGAAGACAGGTAAGTTGGCCAGTCGTTCAGAACTATGCATGTTCATAGGATATCCTGAAGTAATGAAAGGATACATCTGCTACAGTACGACTGGCCAGAAAACATTCGTTAGCACGAATGCTCATTTTCTTGAAGAAGATTACATGAAAAGTGTACATCTGTGAAGCACAGTTATACCAGAGGAATTATTGAGTGGGAGGACACCGACTCCCCAATAAGAAATTATTTATGTTTCAATAATGGAAGAACCATGACAGGAGCCAAAGCCTCGACGTAGCAGGAGGGTTGTGAGACAACCTGAGAGGTCTATGTCCTATGGAGAAGCTTTGACAATTGTCTCAGATAAGGACCTTAATGAACCAGTCTCCTACTAAGAGGCCATGGCTGGTCCTGAAGCAAACATATGGAAATAGGCCATGAACGTTGAGATACATTTGATGTACTCAACGGAGTCTGGAAGCTTGTAGATCCTCCTAAAGGGGTAAAATCCATTGGATGTAAATGGATCTATAAGAAGAAAAAAGATTCGGATGTGAATATAGAGACATTCAAACCTAGACTAGTAGCCAAAGGCTACATCCAAAAGGAAGGAATAGACTATGATGATACCTTCTTACAGGTGGCCATGCTTAAATCCATCTGAATTCTTTTGTCCATTGTTGTTGCCTTTGATTATGAAATCAGGCAAATGGACGTGAAGACTGTTTTTCTGAATGGAAATCTTGATGAGCGTATTTATATGGCTCAACCATACGGGTTCATGGAGAAAGGCCAAGAGGGTAAAGCTTACGAACTATAGAAGTCCATTAATGGATTTAAGCAAGCGTCATGGTCGTGGAATATTAGATTCGATGAAACTGTTAAGAACTATGGTTTTGAACAGTTAGTGGATGAACCCTGTGTGTATAAGCTGATATACAAAAGGAATGTGGTTTTTCTAGTCTTGTACGTAGATGATATTCTACTCATCGGGAATGATGTAGAAGAATTATCTGATGTCAAGATTGGCTTGCAAAGCAATTTGATATGAAAGATATTGGAGAGACTGCATTTGTCTTAGGTATTCAGATCTTTCGATATAGGAAAAACAGACAACTGACACTGTCTCAAGCACCTTATATTGATAAGGTGCCGGATCGCTTCAGTATGTAAAACTCAAAGAAATGATTTCTTCCTTTTAGACATGGAGTCAGCCTCTCCAAGGAGAAATCTCCCAAGACTCCTCAAGATGAGGAAAACATGAGAAAGATTTAGCTGTAGGAAGTCTTATGTATGCGATGCTTTGCACTAGGCCAGACATTTACTATCTCGTGGGCGTGGTGAGTTGTTTCCAATCTAATCCTAGAATTGAGCATTGGAATGCCGTCAAACATATCCTTAAGTATCTTAGGAGAATAAGGAATTACATGCTTGTGTATTCAAGTAGTGACTTGAATAGGACGGGGTATACTAATTCTGATTTCCAAGCTGATAAGGATTATAGGAGGTCCTCTTCAGGATCGGTGTTCATCCTGCATGGTGGAGTAGTTGTATGGAGAAGTATCAAACAATCGTGCATTGCCGATTCTACCATAGAATCTAAATATGTGACAATTGTTGAAGCTGCAAAGGAGGTTGTATGGCTTAGGAAGTTCTTAAAGACTCTGAAAGTTGTTCCAGATGCTAACAAGCCCATGACACTTTATTGTGATAATAGTGAGGCTGTAGCGAATTCTAAGGAACCTAGAAATCATAAGAGATCCAAACACATAGAATGTAAATATCACCTGATTAGAATTTGTTCAGCGTGTAGACGTTGTGGTTACGCATATTTTGACGGTCAACAACTTGGCAGATCCATTCACGAAGACTTTAAGCAATTAAGTTTTTTATGGTCATCTGGAGTGCTTAGGGATAAGAGATTGTAACCACCTACTTCAGTCCAAGTAGGAGATTGTTGGAATATGTCCATAAAGTAGTGTGTAATAACTATTTATTTGTATTTAGTTATTTCTCAGATATTATCATTATTGAATTTTTATGAATAAATTGAAAGTTTTATTTTAAATTAAAGAGTGTTTATAAAGTACTCAAGCCCTGAAACTTTCATCAATGAACGAAGACTGAAGATAGATGTGTCTCCATACGAACTCTTCTGAGAAGATTCAAAACGATATTCGTAGTCTTGGAATCGACTGGAAAATAGAGTCTGATTACGACTTTTAGGTTGAACCAATGGATGTCAGTCATGGGGCATGGGAGTGGAGACGTAAATGGTTAACCTAGACATGTTATGAACATGTTGAATAGATCGGTAACAAATTAGTTTAGAGCCTAAAACCGTTTACCTAGCTCTAAATCTAATTGTTACACTTTAATGGTGTTGTCGTGATTACTTTAATCCTAAGGTGAATACATAGCTTGACTGTGAGTTCTGTTTGTCGTGGATTCTGTTTTTGCTGCGGGTTATGTCGTGACTGTGCCTGGATTTTTTATGATCATGTTTGGTTGATCTTACCATCATGAACACATCATCATTTGCGGATCTTTTTCTGGAGATGCATTCTAATGCAAAACTCCATTCAATCCAAAAAGAACACAATATTTGTACCTCCTCTATGGAAGAATCTTTGAACAAGAACCCCACCATGAAGTCATATTCTCAAGCCACATCTTCTGTTATTGTTCTAGTATCTTCTATGTCAAAGAGAAAAGGTGAATTTCTATCAATCTCATTTAAATGCTCAAGCTGCATCTTTTTTTATGAATAATTCATCCAATAATAGGTCTGCTAAAGGTAAAAAATTTAAATGATTGTCCTTTATTACAATTATAGAGGTACCTCAACGTGCTTTGAGAGATTTTTATTTTTGTCATAATCTGGATTTTTTTTTTTGCATTGCTGAACCTTTATGTAGTTTTGATTTGGTTGCTTCTATCTTTTGGAGATCCATTGGGTTATATTATATTTTTTCTAATGCTAGCTCTTTTCCTAAGTTATGGATCTTTAGATCTTCTTCTATTCAAGATGCTACAATCATTTTTCTCATATTCAACATGTTATTATTTCTACTAATTTATGTGGTTTTATTCATAGAATTACTTTGTTTACAGTAGTGTGAGTTACATCACCCGTAGATCTCTTTGGAGTTCTCTTATGGATATTTCATATTCAGATATTTTATGGCTTGTTCTTGGAGATTTTAATTCTATATTGGGAGCTCATGAAACTACTGGCAATATCACGCTTAGTTCTTATGAAGAATTCCAGGTTGCTTTAACTATTTGTAATCTTGTTGATATTAAGAGAAAAAGAGCTTTGTATACTCGAATTGGACAGAGTCATCGCAGTATGGTTCTTTCTCACTTGGATAGTGCTTCTTCTTCTACTTCTTTTCTCGATACTTTGTCTTGAGTCTCTTGCATTACTCTATCGAGATTACACTCAGATCATCATCCAATACTGGTTTCTTATTCTAGAAGCATTTCTTCGGGACATTGACCTTTCTGATTTCATGGTATGTGGGCTTCTCACCCCTCTTTCATTGATTTGGTTTATTCATTTTGGTCAACTTCCATTGCAGGTAGTGCTACAAGGATTTTTGTTCAGAAGTTAAAACTTCTTAAGACAACCTCGAAACAATGAAACTATGAGATTTTTGGGAATGTTGCCCAAAATGTTTCTAAATCTAATGAGAAAGTGACAATCATTTAAGATAAGATCAGATATGAAGGCTTTTCTGATGCTCTTTTCCGGCTTGAATCTGATGCTCTTTTCCAGCTTGAATCTGATGCTCTTTTCTGGCTTGAATCTGATGCTTTTGCTAACTTAGATACGACCCTAGGACAATATGATGTTTATCTGAAAGAAAAAAGTAGGGTTAAATGGCTTGCGGAGGGTGATCTAAATTCTAATTTCTTTCACTCTTTGCTTAAACATAAGGGGTGTAAAGCATTTTTCTTCCATGAAAATCGGTATTGATATTTCTTATGACCCAGTTGAGATTTATGAGCATGTCATATCATATTATCAACATCATTTTTTAGATTCTAGTGATAGTAGTTCGAATCTTTCTATTATTCGAAGGCATGTTCCTTCTTAAGTAAATGATGTGGAGAATGCATCACTTCTTCAGGTTCCTTCTTCTGATGAGATAAGAAAACATGTGTTTGACATGGATTCTCTAAATGTTCCAGGCCCGGATGGCTTCTGAGGTAAATTTTATGGTCGTTGTTAAGATATTAGGGGGCCAGATTTGGTCTTGACCGCGTTAGAGTTTTTTTTATACAGGACATGTTTTACCATATTTAAACTCAAATTTTGTGGTACTTATTTCGAACATTCCTAGTGTTATAGTGATTGACCAGTTTCGTCCTATTGCTTTAGGCAATTTTCTATTTAAAATTATCACTAAGATTATTAGTGATTGTCTTTTCGTTATTTGCTCTCGAATTATTTCTCTCAATCAATATGGTTTCATTAGAGGACGTTAAATTGTTGATTGTATTGCTGGTGCATCTAAATGTTTTAATGTTTTGAGCAATAGTAGTCGTGGTGGTCATGTTGCTATGAATATTGACATTCGTGAAGCTTTTGATTCCATCAGTTTAAATACTCTGAGGTTCTGATGTGTTTTGGTTTCTCTGGATATTTTATTGTGTGAATTAATAACATATTTATCGCAGCGAGGATCTCAGTGCTTATTGATGGGTCTCCTAAGGGCTTTTTCAGATGCTTGCGAGGTGTGCGACATGATGATCCCCTTTCCCCACTTCTTTTTTTTTTTGCTGAGAAATTTTTTAGCAGATATCTTTCACATATGATAGATTCTGGTTCATTTGTTTCGATATCTTATCCAATTGGGATGCATGCTCCGGCTCACTTTCTTTATATGGATGATGTTCAACTTTTCGACAAGGCTTCTTCTAAAAATCTGCAAGTGATTTTAGATGCTTTTATGCTTTATGCTTCACTCTCTGGTCAACGAGTTAATTGAGATAAATCCTCCATTTATTTCGGTAGGGGAATCTCAGGGACCCGTATTACAAATTTTTTATCAATGTCTACAATGCGTAAGTGAAGAGATTCTATGACTTATTTTAGGGTTCCTCTCTTTGTTGGTGCGCTTAAACGTCAGTGATTGATCCTTGGGATAATAAAATTAAATGCCAATTGAAATCTTGGAAGGGTTTAACTTTATCTATGGCAGACAGATTATGTCTTATTAATTTGGATCACATTTATCGTTGGCCTTCCTTTCTTTTAAAAATTTTAAATATTGCTATTTGAAACTTCTTTTGGACAAGTTCAGTTGCTACTCGTAAGTCTGTTCCAGTGTCTTGGAAGTTTTACTGCAAACCTAAAAAGGAAGGTAGTCTTGGCATCAAAGACAATTGTATTCTTAACAAGACAATGTTGAAAAAACTCACTTGAAGGTTGTTGACTAAGGACTCTATGATTTTCAGTTTTCTTTGTGCTTGTAACTTCACACAGGATCACTCAACGAGGTCATGGTATATTTCTTCTTCTATCTAGCATGACCTGAAATCTCATTATACTCACTTGATGCTTGAGTCTAGGTGGTTGATTTGTCGTCATTCTAAAATTTATTTTTAGATAGATAACTGGTTGGGAACATCGTTGATTGATTTGGTTTATGATTGTCATTCGTTACATCCTCTTTTAGAGTCTCTTATGAGAGATGTGTACACTAATCGAGGGGGTTAGCGTCTCCCTATGACTTTTCATTCTTCTCATCCGGCACTTACTTATGAGATTGAGGGAATGGTGGTTAGCTTTAACATAGACTCGTCATTTTGGAATATAAAATATAAGGAGATTTTTACACTTCAGCAGTTTTATGTATCAGGCCGTCCTTCTAGAGCCTTACATATCTTGAAAGTTTTTTGGTGTCCTCCCCCATCAGGTTGGATTAAGTTAAAGAAGATAGAGTGGCTTTCAATAGTCCTGGGCTTGCAGGTTGTAGAGGCGTTTCTGTTGGGGGTTATGCCTTCAAAGCATGTATATTGACATTTTGATATGAAATTTAATGAGGATTACTTTTTTCTTATAATTGTTCTTTTAAATTATTATTGAATAATTTATATAAATATCTGAAAATTCCATACTCATTAATGAGACTATGATATTGTATTGTTACGAGAGGATTAAGATCATAGATAATGAATAAAATTGTCGGTAACATATTAAAGTATGGAATCTTTAATGAGTGGTTGCTTGTACGGTTCACTAAGCATTATGAATGTGTGTGATTTAGATCCGGATCATTGATGTGTATATACATCTTAGTGAATGTACTTTATATAATGAGATTATATATGACTGAACCAATATGAATTAATATATTTATCAACGTGTCGTTAATCATAAGATTTAATACACAACAATTCGATGATCATAGATCAGTCTGAATCATGAGTAGTCTTGAACTCCTATACATGTCTACTAAATCTTTTGATTCACTCGTGAAGCCTTGTTTGTAAAACAAGCTAGTGGCTTTTGCTTTGGAGATTCATTAATATAGATGGCTGGGAACATGATCTTGTAAGATTTGGATTCCATTTTTTCCTAACGGATCGTATATTGGTTCCTTTAAGTGTTAATTCTAGAACTGAATGGTTATTGAGCTCAAATTTATATTTAAGATTATAAATTAGTCATTCACTAGTGGATTAATAGTACTTTAGAATCAAGAGATATCTATAGGGCTAAAATAGTAATTTTGACCAGCTCTAATTTACGAACCAATAATTTGGAAGATATAACTACATGAAATGACTATATCAATGGACTACATGAAAATACTCTGTAAATACATTCTATAATCACGAAGAATTCAATTTCATATTTATAGTGAAGTAATAATGGAATTAATAAATAATATTATTTAATTAAAGAGTTTAATTAATAATCTAGTTTATTAGAGCTTAGGATTATAGTTCTATGGTCTCCAAGTCACATCTGTACTACGCAGTTTAGGGTGTGAATATTTCAGGACATGAGAAAAAAACTTACTTGTAAAAAGAATTTTAATTTTGGGGCAAGTACATAAGTATGAGATAAATATGTGTGATTAATTAATTAATTGAATTATATATATAAATTTTGGAAATTATAGATATATAAATAATTATCGATTATTTTTTAATTATTGATAAGTGAGACAGAATATCTAATTTGTGAAATTTTATAATTAAATTATTATCATATAATAATTTGGATCAACTAAATCTATTATTTGTGAAATAACAGATAAATTAGTTGATAAGGATAATCAGATATGTTAATTTTGAATTAACTGATAACAAGATATTTCTGTTGGGGGTTATTCCTTCAAACCATGTGTCAATCACTTATCGGGTATCAGAGATTAACATAGACTACTGTAGTACCATGTGGCACTACAATTGTCGACAGTTACAGTGGGTCCCACTGTAATTGACAATTTTTATAAGTAAATATTATTTCAGTTTATCCCATAAAATCTGATACACCACTATCTAAAAATATACAAAATTTATTCTAATGGCCTCAGTTGATGAAGGAGTTCATCAGTTCATAAAAAAAGAATCAAATTGATAACACAGTTGGTGTTAAAGTGATTTTCTCTATGATTAACTGTTAATCATAACTCTGAAAGAATAATAATCGGGGTGTGGATCTTGGAGTCTACTGATCGTTGGAATTGTATTGTGGAACGAAGGATCAATTAATTTTACAAGAACGTTTGATATAGACTACAAGAGGTATATGATTTCTAACCTTGTATGTTGTAGATTTAATGTATAATTATATAATGGATCTTGCCTGATTGAAAAAAAAATTCAATAAAAAGTTTTTATTTGGTTATCGTGGCATTGCGTAAGTTTTGTTTTATTAAAATATTTGATCTTTATTAAAAGTTTAATTTTTTAAATGGCCTCAAGCTACACGCTTCCGCCGCGCACGAGCCGCAACGACCAACAAATGGTATCAAAGTTAGGTTTTTATATATTTATATGTTAAATGTTGTGTGAGTTTCTTGCATTATTCATATAATATTAGATATGTATGAATGAATGGATGATTATGTGTTTTGAATGTATGGAAAATTATTGATTGTTAATTAAATGGTGATTATTAAGTTAGGCTTTACTCTTTTAATTTTTTGTTAGATATTGTGTAAATCGTTTTGGGGCGTAAGATTTTTTGTAATTTTATTTTGTATATTTATTGTAAATATTTCAATATCTAGAAGACGAAGAACTGAGGAGATGAATGATGAAGGAAAAATAAAAGAAATAGGAATTCTAAATTTAGAATTCCGGCGCCGGCAGCAGAAATTGGATTTCCGGCGTTGTCGCCACCAACAAATGATTACTGTCAATGTCACCGGAATTTACTGTTTCAGCGACGTCACCAGAAAATTGGAGCTGGCAGTCGGCGACGGATGTGGCTAGCCGGCGGCGGTAGGAGAGTCCTATCATTGGTGCAAATGGTTGTCACTTTTGGGGAAATTTGGCAAAAACTTTGAAACCAACTTACCTTGTCACTGCAGAATTTGATGATAACTTTAAATTTAATCAATCTATTATCCTTTTAAATTTTGAATTTAGTTTAATTTCAAAATTAATAATTAATTTTTAATTTTATAAAAATTAGAAATTAATAGGTTGATTGAGTTTGACCCAAGTTTGACCAAACCAAATAAAGTGTTTATTTGACTAAGTCAAAATCAACTATTTTTAAAAAGATAATTATAGAAATTAATTTTAATTAAGACAAATAGTTTTTCCTAATTAAGTAGGATCTTGTTCAAATCTTGAAGATTATAAAGATGGACATCAGGAGGATAATGCAATATTTGGAAAATATGTATTCTTGAAATGTGCTTTGTAATTTTATTTCTTTATTTCAAGGGTTGATTTTAAAAATATTCAATAGTCACTTGATCCATTATTATTTTATTTAATGATTATTTAAATGTTATATTTGATAATATGTCCATGCATTAGCCGATCACATAATATACATGAAAATCCCACACAGTTTTATTTGATCATGCATCTTATCAGTAGAAACATAATTTATTAGGATTGTCCTAATATATTTATATGTATTATTTTATGAAATTAATTGCATGTAAACTGTGAGATTTTATTCAGTTAAAACTTGGTAATAATACCACATTAAGGAGTCATACTAACCTTTAGGATAACTGACTTTAGTAAATGAGTTTTAATAAAGTTTGATGAATATAATTAATTAGTTAATCTAAGTTCACCTAATTAGAAGGTTAAATGAACTTAGACCAATGAGAATTGCATAACTGATTATTAAATATTCATAGAGTTATTTATTTTGACCAATGACTAATTTGGAATTAATTAATTAGTTAAAATAGAAACACATACTCCTAAAATAGTGAGTGAGAGAATGTTGACATGTCAATATAACCTATGGTCTCCATCGTTAGTACAACACTGTGAGGTGCAGTAAGGGCCTCGAGATGACTTTGTTTTCATCCCCCTAAGGAAGGTTTCTAGCTGTATCATTACCAAGGTTAGACTTCTTAAGAAGATAGGAGGAAGTGATGTAGTTTAGTTTTGACCGACCCTAAGGCGCCATATTCTAATTGAAGTCATGGAATCTGAAATGATGGATTATACTCACAAAGTCATAATTAAGTTTTCACGTGGATAGTTGTGACTTGACCGACCGAGCGATACCTTATTATTAAAAGAATAAATATGAGATACTTTAAGTTTTAATTAATAAGAATGAGAACGACTCATAGATAGTCCGGGGTTAATCTGATTGACTCTAAGGCAACACATTAATCGTTGGGTTGTTTTATCGAATTATTAAATTTGTGTGTTTATTATGTTGCATTCATGCATCATATTTACTTTTTAAATTCTGGATATTTATCAATTATATTAAATCTTGTATGTCTACCATGGGCAACCCTATTATTGCTTTACTTGCTCTTAAGAAATTGAATGGTGATAATTTCGTACGTTAGAAATCAAATATGAACTTAATGTTGATTTGTGAGAACCATAAGTTTGTTCTTACCGAGTAATGTTTTGAGGAGCCCGGTGCTAATGCCCATAAGAATGTTAAGGTCAAATATGATGCTTCGATCATATTAAACAATAAGGCGAAGTGATACATGCTTGTAAGCATGAATGATATTTTGAGAACTAAGCTTGAAAGCATGGAGACTGCCTATGAGATCATGGAATCTCTATAGGTGATGTTGGGGCAGCAGTCTGATAAAAGTCGTCATGAGACCACTAGGAGCTATATGATGACTAAGATGAGACAGGGTACTTCCGTGTGAGAACATGTTTTGAAATTGATCAACATAATGCATGAGGCAGAAGTACCTGGGGCGGACTCAAGTTAGCATTATACTTGAGTCGCTCACACCAGTTTTTTCTGTGTTCATGACCAACTATGTTATGAACAAGTTACAATTCAACATGACCTAATTGTTGAATGAACTGCAGATTTTTGAGTCACTTAACCTTAGAATGATCAAAGAGGGTGAGACAAATGTTGTTGAGCAAAAGCATTCTTCCAATATTGTTAAGAACAAGAAAAGGAAGAAGAACAGTAGTAAGGACAAGGGTAAGAACAAAAGAGGAAAGAAATCCAACACATCGTTGAAAGTCAAGAAGAACACGAATGACAACAAACCCAACGTAAAATGTTTCCACTCTGGGGTTGAATGTCATTGGAAGAGAAATTGTAACAAATATCTCTTCGAGCTGAAAAAGAAAGGTAAATATGATTTACTTCTACTTCGCCAAAAGTCAAGAAGAACACGAATGACAACAAACCCAACGTAAAATGTTTCCACTGTGGGGTTGAATATCATTGGAAGAGAAATTGTAACAAATATCTCTCCGAGCTGAAAAAGAAAGGTAAATATGATTTACTTGTACTTGAAGCTTGCTTAACGGAATATGATTTGTCATTATGGATACTTGATTCATGAGTCGCGAATCAATTATGTTCTTCTTTGTAGATGCTTGATTAGTCAAGGGAGCTAGCTGATGGCGAGGTCATTTTGAAAGTTGGCAGTGGTGCGCTCGTGTTAGCTAAAGCATTAAGGACAATCCATTTACTTTTTAGATATACATATTTAGTTTTAAACTTTGTTTATTATATTCTTGGGTTTTGATAAATTTGATTTCTCTTTCATTTTTGCATGAACAGTTATTCGAAGATTCTTTTATTAATAAATAGTATATTATTTCTAAGAATGAATTCGATATCTGTCATGCTAAAGTTATAAATAGATTGTATATATTTAAACCGAGTGAACGCGCGTTAAATGATTCTAAATTATTTAAAGTAACAAAACCTAAAAGTAACAAATGACAAAGAATTCTCATGATGATGATAACATATATCTTTGGCATCTTAAGTTGGGACATATTAATTTAGATAAGTTAAACAGGTTAACAAAGCATGGTGCTTTGAGAGAACTAAAAGTTGGAACTCTTTCTGTTTGTGAATCATATCTAGAGGGCAAAATGACCAAGTCCTCTAGAAAGGGCCAAAGAGTCGAGGAACCACTTTAGCTAGTGCATAGTGATGTCTATGGATCGATCAATGTACAAGCTATAGGTGTGTATGAGTATTTCGTCATTTTTTATTGATGATTACTCAAGATATGGTTATACTTACCTAATACAAAGAAAGCATGAAACTTTTGGAAATTTAAACTTCAAAGCTGAAGCTGAAAAGCAATTAGGTAAATCATTGAAAACTTTTTTATCAAATCGAGGCGGTGAATACTTGGATTTAGAATTCAATGATTACTTGCTGAAATATGGAATCCTATCCCAACTCACAGCACCTGGAATGCCACAGCAAGATGGTGTTTTAGAAAGAAGAAATCGTACCTTATTGGATATGGTTAGGCTGATGTTAAGCTACTCATCATTATCACTTACATTTTAGGGATATGCATTACACACGGTGACATACATTTTGAGTGTAGTGCCTTCTAAGTCTGTAATCAACACACCTTTAGAGTTATGGAATGGCTCCAAACCCAGTTTGTGTCATTTTTGTATATGAGGGTGTCCAACTTGCATTCTTAAATCCAAGACTGAAAAGTTAGACTCAATGTCTGAAGTATCCATATTCGTTGGCTATGCTCCAGAGACTAGAGGTGGGTACTTTTATAGTCACAATGATAAAAAGGTGTTTGTATCGACAAATGCCACCTTCCTTGAACACGACTATATGAAAAACTATAAACCTCGAAGCAAAGTAGTTCTCAAATAATTAGTGACATGAGATCAGATTACCTTCAATTTCTATTGTTAAATGACAAACCAGAGAAACCACAGTTCCTGCAAAGTAAACCCTAGTACAATGTCGTAGTGGGAGGGTTGTGAGAAAACTAGTTCGCTATGAACTAGAGGCACATGTACTGGTGTCAGACACTGACCATGAGGATCCATTATCTTATTAAGAAGCAATGGATGATTCTGAAAAGTAGAAATGGCAAGATGCCATGAACTAGGAAATGAAATATATGTATTTCAACTTCATCTGGGAACTTGTAGATCCACCTGAGGATGTCAGACCCATTGGATGTAAATGGATCTTCAAGAAGAAAAGAGGTACAAATGGCAAAGTAGAGACTTTAAGGCACGGTTAGTAGCTAAGGGCTATAGACAAAGGGAAAGAGTCGATTATGAAGAGACATTCTCCCATGTGGCCATGCTATAATCCATTCGCATTCTTTTGTCCATAGTCACTAGTTTTGACTATGATATATGGAAAATAGACGTCAAGACATATTTTCTGAATGACTCTCTTGAAGAAAACATTTATATGATGGAACCAAAAGGGTTCGTACAGAAAGGGCAATACCAAAAAGTATGCAAGTTGCTTAAATTCATTTATGGATTAAACCAAGCATCTAAATCTTGAAATCTTACCTTTGATAAGATTATAAAGTCTTATGGGTTCAAGCAAAATGTTGACGAAGCTTGTGTTTATAAATGCATCAAAGATAAGATAGTGGTTTTCTTAGTTCTTTATGTTGATACTTTACTCATTGAGAATGATGTAAAAACTTTGTCAAAGGTAAAGAAGTGGTTTGCTGAAAAATTCCAAATGAAAGATTTGGGAGAGGCGAGCAATATTCTAGACATCCAAATCTTAAGAGACATAAAGAACAAGCTCTTGGCACTTTCTCAGGCACTTATATTGATAAGTTGCTGGAGAGATTCTCTATGGAGAATTCCAAGAGAGGTCAACTACCGACCAGACATGGAATTGTCATCTCCAAAGAAAAATGTCCTAAGACACCTGAGGAGGAAGAGGATATGAGAAAGGTTCCCTATGCTTCGGATGTTGGAGTCTTATGTATGTCATGTTGTGTACGAGATCAGGCATTTATTATGCAGTGGAAATTATCAATCTTTATCAATCAAATCCAGGTTTGGAACATTGGATTATAGAAAAACATATTCTTAAGTATCTTAGGAGAACGAGAAACTATATGCTTGTGTATTCAAGTGGGGACCTGAACCCCACTAGATATGCTGATTCTAACATTCAATCAGACAAAGACAGTCGAAATTGACATCTAGATCAGTATTTACCCTAGGTGGAGAAGCCATAGTCTGGAGAAGTATTAAACAATCTGGCATTGCAGTTTCCATTATGGAAGCTGAATATATAACGGCGTGCGAAGCTACGAAAAAAGCGATATAGCTCAGAAAGTTCTATACTGATCAGAAAGTAGTTTCAGTTATGGACAGACCACTGATCCTATACTATGACAACAGTGAGGTGGTAGCGAATTCCAAGGAACTGAGGAGTCATAAGAGGGGCAAGCACATAGAGAGAAAATATCATCTTGTAAGAGAGATCTGCATCGATGAGATGTGACTGTTAAAAAGATATCGTCGAAACAGAACCTAGCTAATCCTTTTACAAAGACACTTCCTACGAAGTCATTTGAGGGTCACGTGCATAACATGAGATTGAGAGAAATGCTACATTTGTTTTAGGACAAGTGGGAGATTGTTGGGAGTTATGACGTCAAAGCATGTGTATTGACCTTTTGATATGAAATTTAATGAGGATTTCATTTTTCTTATAATTATTCTTTTAAATTATTATTGAATAATTTATATAAACAACTAAAAATTCTATATTCATTAATGAGATTATGATCTTGTATTGTTACGAGAGGATTAAGATCATAGATAATGAATAAAATTGTCAGCAACATATTAAAGTATGAAATCTTTAATGAATGGTTGCTAGTACGGTTCACTAAGCATTATGAATGCGTGTGATCTAGATCCGGATAATTGGTGTTTATAGACATCTTAGTAAATGTACTTTATATAATGAGATTATATATGACTGGACTAATGTCAATTAATATCCTTATCAACGTGTCATTTACCATAATTATCAATTCGATGATCATATGTAGATCAATCTGAATCATGAGTAGCATGAACTTTTATGCATGTTTACTGAATTTTTTAATCACTTGTTAATGTTTGTTTGTAAAACAAGCTAGTGACTTTTGTTTTGGAGATTCAATGATGTGGATGGCTGGGAATATGATCTTGCAAGATTTGGAATCCAAGCTTTCTTAACGGATCGTATATTGGTTCCCTTAAGTGTTAATTCTGGAACTAAATGGTTATTTAGCTCAAATTTATGAAAATTATAAATTAGCCATTCACTAGTAAATTAATGGTACTTAAGGATCAAAAGGTATTTAGAAGGAGAAAATGATAATTTTGATCAACTCTAATTTACAAACCAATAATTGGAGGACATAACTACATGAAATGATTATATCAGTGGGCTATATGAGAATACTCTTTAAATACATTCTATAATCACTAAAAGTTCAATTCCATATTTATAGTAGAGTAATAATGGAATTAATAAATAAGATTATTTAATTAAAGAGTTTAATTAATAACTTGGTTTACTCAAATTTAGGATTATAGGTCTATAGTCCCAAAGTCACCTATGTATTATGCAGTCTCGGTGTGAATATTTCAGGACATGAGAAAAAGACTGACTTGCAAAAAAAATTTTAATTCTGAGGTAAGTACATAATTATGAGATAATTATATGTGATTAATTAATTAAAAATTAATTAATTGAATTATATATATATATATATAATTATCAACTATTTTTTTAATTATTGATAAGTGAGACATAATATCTAATTTGTAAGATTAGATAATTAAATTATTATTAGATAATAATTTAAATAAACTAAATCTGTTATTTGTGAAATAACAGATAAGTTAGTTGAGAGGGATAATCAGATATGTTAATTTTGAATTAACTGATATCTAGATATTTATATGATTAAAATAAATATTTAATTCACAGTAATTGTCACGTGTCAATCAGAGATTGTGTATCAGAGATTGACATGTACTACTGTAATGTCATATACCACTACAGTAGTTGTTATGCAACATTGCCGTGCCACACAGTACTACAATGGTGTCGTGAGGCACTGTGCTACCTCACGACACATTGTAGTGGCATGTGACACTACAGTTGTTCATAGTTGTAGCGGGTCTCACTGTAATTGACAATTTTTACAATTAAATATTATTTCAGTTTATCCCTAAAAATATGATACGCCATTATCTAGAAAATCAGACATTATTCTAATGGCCTCATTTGATTGAGGAGTTTATCAGTTCATAAGAAAAAGAATCAAATTGAGAACACATTTGATGTCAGAGTGATTTTTCTCTGTGATTAACAGTTAATCAAAACTCTAAAAGAATAACCATCACGTTTTTTTAGAGAATCGTCTCACTAAAGTCATTCTCAGTAAATCTCTAGATCTCATGTATTGAGTACATTTAGAGACAAAAAAAGTGTCTTGTAATATTCTACTTACCCACACACGTCCTATTGCATTGATGATTGACTTGGAAGATCTTGGTATGGATCTCGGAGTCTACTGATCGTTGGAACGGTTTCATAGGACGGAGGATCGACCAGTTTTGCAAAGACGCTTGATATAGACTACAAGAGGTATATGATTCTTAATCTTGTATGTTGTAGATTTAATGTATAATTATATAATGGATCCTGACTGATTGAAAAAAAGTTTTCAATAAAAAATTTTTATTTGGTTATCGTGGCATTGGCCTCGAGCCACACGCTTCCGCCGTGCATGCGTCGCGGCGACCAACAGTTTCCCGATCATCTAGAGGATTTGTTAAAGATTGTTATGATATTCATCTTGATGCATGTTTTGCTTTCGAGGCTGAGTTCGCATGTTTTGCTTTGAGGCTGAGTTGACTGGTGCTCTTCATGCATTTGTTTTTGCTTCGACCTTTGGATGAAGACAATCATAGTTGGAAAGTAATTTTGTTTATGTGGTGTCCATTCTTCGTTCTAGATCTCGAAAGGTCCCCTAGCGTTGGCGTACGTCTTTGGATATATGTTTAAATTTAATCGATCAAATGGATCTTATTGTCACTCATATTTATCGAAAAGGTAACCGAGTTATAGATTGTCTAGCATCCAGAACCTCTAGTATAGTTACTCTAATTTGGTGGTGGAATGCTCTGAACTTTTGTTCTTCATTTATTTTCGATGATATTTGTAACAGACATTTTTTAGGTTCTACTGATTTTTTTCTTTTTGTTTCTTTTGTTGATTCATTTACGTCAATTTAATAATATGGTGGGTTGAGTTAAATGATAAGAGTGTTTGCAGGTGCCAGCTTAGTTGGGATGTTCTTGTGCACCTTCTTATCACCAACAACTTTATTTATACAATGTATAAAAGCGTATAAGTTGGAGAAACAATTTTGGAAAATAGTACCCCTAATTATTTTTAAAATTTCCTACATTATCCTTACAATGTATTTATTATCCTAATTATGCATAAGAAAAGTTTTTTAACCATTTTGTATTTATTATCCCAATTGTTCATATGAAAGTATTTTAAATAATTTGTTTAAATATCATCTTTGAAAATGTTCTCTCCTCATTTTTAATTTAAAATCTCAAATCTATACATCTATACTATATATAAAAGTGTAGAAGTGAGGTAAATATTTTTGGACAACGCCACCCCCAACGACTTTTGAAATTTTTTACATTATCATTAAATTAAAAATTAAACATAAAAATCATATAAAAAGTTTTTCAACAATTTAATATAATTTGTCATTATTACTTATTCCATTTGAGATTCTGAGAAAATTTGTTCTTTTAATTATAAGATTTATTAACATGAATGATTATTTTGACTATTACTTATATATCAATAATTGATATTATTAAGCACGGTTGTTTATTAATTTATACTATACAAATAAAATTTAAAAAGACAATATTAGTTTGTACCATTATATTTTGTTATCCAAACTTTTTAAAAAACGATGACTTTTGAAATTTTCTACGTTATCCTTAAATTGAAAATTAAACATAAAAAATTCATATAAAAACTTTTTCAACCATTTAGTTTACATGATTACTTATTCCATTTGAGACTCAAATTTATTTTCTTAATTATAAGATTTCTTAATATGAATAATTATTTGACTATTACTTATATATCAATAATTTATATTATTAAGCACTGTTATTTATACTAAACAAGTAAAATTTAACAAGACAATATTAGTTTGTACCATTAGATTTTGTTATCCAAACCTTTTAAAAATAAGTCAGTTGATTAACATCGACTAAATCTAAAATTAAAAAATGTTGTATAACATCTATAATTTTTCCCTACTTTATATTTGTTGTCTAGATCATCCTGCAACAATGATGTAAATACTTATTTCTTAGCTTTAACGGTTAAAATATTTTTCTTTCCTATTTAAATCGTGAATATCAATCTCACTATTTCTTTAAGTCTAGAAATTCTTAGAAGTTGAAAGGTCATGGCATGAATAAATTTACTTAATAAACTAGACATCAATGCTCCAAAAGATTATTTTGCATCTAAATTACTTCTATTAGTATTTTGCTATGTAAATAATGCTAATTAACAATAAATCCTCTCAGCTCAAGTTATATATATATATATTTCTTTTTATTGAACCATTTTCTTTGTTGTTCTTTATTATCATTTTTATGTGTACTAATCTAACGAGCATTGAAATAAAAGTTCATTGAGTGGAGTGAATCTACAAAATAATCTCCAATTTAAAGTTAACCAATATATATATATGTGTGTGTGTGTGTAATATATGTAATGTGACGCAATCTTACTTATATCACTTAAGTAGTAGGATTATTTAAATTATAATTTAGAATCTACCAATTTCATTATTCTTTTTTATAATTATGATTGTAATATTTAAATAAGTAACTATACTGTACAACTAAATATTAATTATTCAAATTGAGAAGTTATAAACTGTGTGTATCGTACGTGACATCAATCACTTGCAAAACGCGTATTGTGTATCTAGTCTATATAAAAGTGTAGAAATTGAAGAAATATTTTTGGACAATATTACCCCTAATCATTTTAAAATTTCTTATATTATCCTTACAATGTATTTATTATCCCACTTATGCAAATGAAAAGTTTTTTTTAACAATTTTGCATTTGTTATCCCAATTGTTCATATGAAAATATTTTTAACTACTTTGTTTAAATATCATCTTTAAAAACATTTGTCTCCTCATTTTTAATTTAAATCTTAAAAAGATTAATTATAAGTAAAAAATAAGTCTCAATTAGTTAACATTTCTTTATTGTGAGATTTCTTTATTATAATTTTATGCGTAAATCCAAAAAAGACTAATACGAAAAAACTAACCTATATTTTTTATTGTCATTTTATGTGTATAGTAATCTAAGAACATTAATAATAAAAGTGAAAAATAAAATTTCATTGAATGGAGGAATAAAAAAACTATATATCTATAATGATAACTATTTATCTTATCTTATCTTAATATATATATATATATATACACGTATCAAAAACTAGTATAAAAAAATTGTGAGGCCAATATCAGAAATCAACAACCTTATATAAAAAAAGCTACCAATTTAGCCATCGTAGTTTGTCTCTATTTTTCAAATTTTTCATCGGATTTCAAAAAGTCCCAATGTCATCCTCTAACTCTAGTTAACGTTTCAATTCCATCCTTCCATTAACCTCCGTTCATTAACTTTGACGGGTAGCTGATGTGGCATGTTATGTGTGTTTAAGGGTACTAATTTGTTTAATTATAAGGTTGGAAGAAATAGTTCTAATAGCACTTAGTTTTTTGTAAGCCGTTTGACCTAGTTCTGTTAGCCTTTATATACTCTTTGTTCTTCTCTATTTTAGGTTAATAATAATATTAGGGTTCTTTCTTTTCTTTCTCTCTCGTTCTCTTCTTCTCTCCTTATTTATTGCTTCTGTTTCTCCTTCTGTCTAATTCTTTTCATGGTATTCGAGCCATTAGTGACTCACGTCCATGGTTGAAGACTCTACCGCTACATCTTAATCTGAGTTTTGCGTTCTTTCTCCTGCTTGCGTCCCTACTTCTAAACAGAATCCCACTCAAACCCATATTCACAATCAACTTCTTCTTGTTTCTGTTGCTTTTCTAGGATCCATAATTTCTAACTTAGTGTTACATAATAGGTTTGGTCACGCCTCCAATTCTGTAATTAGAAGTATCTTGAATAAATCTGGAATGAAATGTACCTCAGTATCTTGAATAAATCTAGAATGAAATGTACCTTTGATGTTTCTGTTGACAATAAAAACTGCATATGTACTAGTTGCTTTGTAAGTAAAATGCCAAAGCTTCCATTTCCTTTATCTCGATCTCAATCTTTCACTCATTTAAACATTATACACAGTGATGTATGGGGTCTCTCTCCAGTTTCTTCTATTAAATGTTATAGATATTATGTGTCCTTTGTTGATGATATGTCTAGGTATACTTGGTTGTTTCCCATGACTCTAAAATCTGAAGTTTTCTCTATCTTTCAAAAATTTGAACCCTTTGTTGAGAATTTATTTTCTATCACTAATTTTGCCTTTAAATCTCTCCTTGCTAATAATGGCATATTTCATAAAAACTCTTGTCCATATACTCCTAAACAAAATGGTATAGTTGAAAGAATGCATAGGCATCTAGTAGAAACTGCTTTGGCCTTACTTAATACTGTATCCTTACCTCTTCGGTTTTGGTTTCATGCATTTTCTACTGTTGTTTTCTTAATAAACCGCATGCCTACACCTATTATTGGTAATGAATCTCCTTTTGAAGTTCTTTTTAATAAGATCCCTGACTATAATCATCTCAAGGTTTTTGGATGTGCATGTTATCCGTTCCTGAAACCTTACAACTCAAACAAATTTCAACCCAAAATCATTGAATGTATTTTTCTTGATTATGCTCTGGAGTTCAAGGGATATATATGTTATGATCCTATATCTAAACAGTCTTATACTTGGAGACATGTTATTTTTATGAGAAAGTGTTTCCCTACAAACTTGAAAAGTCCACTTTCAATTCTGATACAGCTAGTGCTTTGCCAAGACCTCAAAGAAATTCTTTGATTCTCCATGTTATAAATGATGTTGATGTTCAGTATGTTGTGCATCCTATTGCTAAATCCAGTACAGATCAAAATAATGCTTTCACTATTGTTTCTCTAGAAAAACATAACAATTGTGGTACGGTAACTCTTAATCAAACCACATTTGATAAGCATGTTGCATCTGATGTTTCTATTTCTGATAAACATTTGCCTAGTAATGTTTCTGTTTCTGAATCTCCATATCTGAATTTTGTTTTTGACATTGAGTATCCCAATGTTTCTGACAGATTAACCAACGATGTTAATGTTGAGCATGTTTCTTCTCCTTCACTACCTGCACACACTAGTAACACAGAATCTTCCATAAATAAGCACCCTATGTAGACTAGATCGAAGTCTGAAATCTTTGAGAGAAAAGCTTTAGTTGCTTTATATTTATCTAAGTCTATTGAGCCATCTAGCTTTAGTTCTACCTCTAAACATTTTGCTTGGATTAAAGCCATGCAAGAAGAATCTACAGCTTTGCAAAATCAAAAGACTTGGTCTTTGGTTCCTTTACCTAGAAATAAGAACTTAGTTGGGTGTAAATGGGTGTATAGACTTAAATACAACCATGATGGCAACATAGCTAGGCACAATGCTACACTTGTTGCCAAAGGTTTTCATCAAGCGAAAGACTTAGATTACACTGAAACTTATAGTCCAGTTATTAGAAAGCCAACTGTTAGGATCATTCTCTCACTTGCTGCTCACTTCAACTGGCCTCTTAGACAATTAGATGTGAAAGATGCCTTTTTTTCATGGTTTTCTTATAGATGAGGTTTATATGGAAAAACCTCATGGATTTGTCAATTCTACCTATCTTAATTATGTGTGCAGATTACATAAGTCCCTCTACAAGCTTAAACAGGCCCCTAGAGTCTGGTTTGATAGGTTTGCTTCTCATCTTCTTACCTTAGGCTCTATTTCCTCTCTGGTCGACACATCTTTGTTTGTTAAAGCTGATTCTTATGCTATTACTTATTTGCTCCTTAATGTTGATGATATCATTCTCACTGGCACAGATAACACTATATTGACACTCTGGTTCACGCACTGAAATTAGAGTTTGACATGAGGGATCTTGGTAGTCTTAGGTAATTTCTTGGTCTGGAAATTAATAGATTCTCTGCTAGTATTTTCATTAACCAACATAAATATGCTCTTGATTTGCTTCTCAAATCTGGTGTGGCAGATTCTAAACCATGCAATTCTCTATGTTCCACCAAAAGTCCTTTATATAAGCATGTTGGTTCTCCCTTATGTGATATCACTAAATATAGACAAATTGTTGGTTCTTTACAGTATTTAACATTTACTAGACCTGATATCAGTTTAGTAGTTAACCGCGTTTGTCAATTTATGCATGCACCAACTTCTACACATTTTTTTGCTATTAAAAGAATTATGAGATACGTTGCTGGAAACTGTTAACCACGACATACTGTTTAAACATGGATCTCTTCAGCTTCAGGCATTCAATGATGCTGATTGGGCTGGGGATCCATCTGATAGAAGATCCACCACAAGTTTTATTATCTTTTTAGGATCTAATCCTATTTCTTGGTGTGCTAAAAAGTAACAAATTGTTTCTAGATCTTCTACTAAGGCTGAATATAAACCCCTAGCTAATACGGCTGCTGAATTAAGTTGGATTAGAAAAATTCTTTATGATTTGCATATTTATTTGTCTTGTCCTCATACTTTATTCTGTGATAATACTTATACTATAGCTTTAGCCTCCAATCCTATTTTTCATGCTAGGACTAAACATATTGAAATTGATTTTCACTTTGTTAGGGAGAAAGTGGTTAAAAAGGATCTTCAGGTCAAGCATGTAGAGTCTTGTCTTCAGTTGGCTGATCTCTTCACCAAACCTCTTTCTACACCTCGGCTTTAGTTTCTTGAAGAACAAAATGATGCCCTTATTAGTACTAGGGATCAGTTTGAGGGGGATGCTGATTGTACTAATTTGTGTTAATAACAATGCTAGTGGCAATACTATATTAATTATAAGGTTGGAGGAAATAGTTCTAACAGCAGTTAGTTTCTTGTAAGTTGTTTGACCTTGTTCTATTTGCCTTTATATACTTTGTGTTCTTCTCTGTTTTAGGTTAATAATAATATTAGGGTTCTGTCTATTCTTTCTCTCTCGTTCTCTTCTTGTTTTCTGTTTCTATTTCTGTTTCTCCTTCCGTCTAATTCTCTTCAATGTGCACA
Organism: Datisca glomerata; assembly: GCA_003255025.1. Taxonomy (NCBI): domain Eukaryota; kingdom Viridiplantae; phylum Streptophyta; class Magnoliopsida; order Cucurbitales; family Datiscaceae; genus Datisca; species Datisca glomerata. Next base: position 824,488 of record QANY01012022.1, on the reverse strand, counting down.
CATAGAGTATGTGGGACCCAAAAATGACATAATCACCAAAAACTTACATTTCTCCATCCTTCACCTCTAACTCCCTCCAAAACCCCTCCCTCTTAATAAAAACAATGCATTTTAATGGTCTTATTCCCATCCTTTCTTCTTCTGCATTATACCAACCTCCATTATCATACCCACAAGTTCCACATGTACAAAAAACAATTCGTACTCACAAATTCACAATCAAATGACTTCAATCAAACAAACCAAATAAAATAAAAAGGTAGACAGTGAGAAAAGTTTGACATTAGAGTAGGGGTTGAAACCGGGCCGGGGCGGGCCCAAGCCGGGTCGAGCCCAGGCCGAGGGCTTTTTCAGGCAGTTCACGGGCCGGTTCCAGGCCATCCCGCTAGAATTTTGGGGAGGCCCATAATGAACTGTTGAACCAGCCCTTGAACTCACGGGTCGGGGCTGAGACAATCTAGTCCGGGCTGACTAACTGGCCGGTCCCAGTTAAATAACTGGACTGGTCCATTTTTCTTTCCTTTAAATGTGTTGTAATTCTAAAAAATTACAAATGGGGAGAGTTGAACTTTGGTGAGGATTGAATGAAATATAATGATTACCACCAAGCTATATAAAAGTGAAATGTAAGGATTACCACCAAACTATATGAAAATCATGTTTATTTCTTCTAATTATTTTATTATATTACCTTAAAATCTCAAAAGAAAATTTTGTGATAATAAGTAAAATAATTTTTTATTTATTAAATTCATAAACTTGTGATATTCATATTTACGTAAAATATAAAAATATAATAACTAATTTATAAATCATGTTCATTAACAAAATAAAAAAATATTAGGAATATTACCAATATTTTTAAAGTTTTACTAGATCTTATTTTTCACTGAATAAAATATTCATTTAAAGGAAAAATATTATTTTTTATTTAATTAAATACGTTCATCTCAAAAAATATATTATATGAAGTTTTGATAAAATATGTTAAAAGACAATAACAATATATTATAAATAATATATTAACAAAATTTGTCTTGGTCTATTGGTAAAGTGATTTATAAGGAAAACGTCAAGTGTTCAAATTTTAATACACGTATAAATGTTCAAATTTTGAGATAAAAGAGTGGATTCATGGGTCGGCCCAGGTCGGGTCTAGCATTCGGGTCGGGCTATAGGTCTTGAATGCAAGGTACTTTATGGCCTGGGCCTAGCCCGCAGGCTGGGCCAGACCCAGATTTTAACGGGCCGATTCATCTAGTTTCGGAGGCCGAACCTACCCACTTGCCACCTCTACATTAGAGCATCATAACCCATGGAAGAAAGATAAAAAAATCTCCCCAAAGAATACCACCAATGGGCTTTCACCATTTCCACTTCTGGGAGAGAACAAAACACTACTCTTCTCCAAATCAACCTTAGATCCACCATTACTAATGGAGAAAACCCATTTTTCAAGACCCGTTAATGACATGAAAGAATCCCCTTTTAACCTTAAAAAAATGGCTCTTTAAAGGACTTGCCGAAAAGAGAACCCGAGCAGTCCAAGTCTCAACTCTGTCTCTTTGGCCATCGCACAAAGATATATTATCTCATCCATCAAAAAGATTTTACAAGTTAGGGTTAGAAAATTATGTTATTAGTCTGAGGTTGTTCATATGGATTTTCTAAAATTAGCCTGCAATTCGCTTCTCTCGCTGCTCATCTTCTGTTAATTTTCTATGAGTTCTTTTAATGGAGGACGCTCCATTAATGATGGATGTGAGGTTGCACGGCTGCATCGTTTCGATTAAGACGATGAGGTGGATGAGATAAATGGTTATTTTTCGTTGATTGTGTAATTGTTGGGTCCCACATGAGCCACGTGTGTACATAACGGGTCACGCGTGCACATAACGTGTGACGTTAGTAAAATTGTTCAAGCTGACTAATAGATGATGACTTAAGATTAAATCGAAACGTTAATTAAAGTTAGAAGATGACATTGAAACTTTTTGAAATCTCATGGTTAAAAATTAAAAATAAAGATAAACTAATCAAATTAATAATTTTAAAAAAATTGCGCGGCGTATATCAGAAATGATAGGGATTCAGTAGCTAAAAAACTTTCGTAAGGGGTGTATGCGCGAAAGCTCAAAAGTGTAAGGGTTCACTGCAATTTAGTCTAATAATTTAAAGTGGAAGTGGTGTTTTGCAGTTTCGAAAAAAAACTGAAACATATATCTACGCCAAAGCGCGCGAAAGTTGCAAGGTTCTTTGGCAGAAGAAACCAGCTCCATGGCCATCGACTGCATCGTCCTCGGTAACCCTAATTTTCATCTCATTGTTTTTCTCTTTTTGTTTCATTCTATGATATTTACCCGAATTTTCGTTTATCTTTAGTTTCGTTCTTCTTCTTTCTGTTGCTGTACAGGCGCTGGGCAAGAGGTCGGAAAGAGCTGCGTGGTGGTCTCGATCAATGGAAAACGAATTATGTTTGATTGCGGCATGCACATGGGCTATATCGACCACCGCCGATATCCTGATTTTTCTCGCATCTGTGATTCCGGCCGAGATTTCAACAACTCCCTTTCTTGCATTATAATCACCCACTTGTATTCCCTTATTCACCTTCATATCTGTGTTATCTACCTTTATCTATTGAGATTCAGATGAATTTGCTATATTTAAATCATTGTTAATTACATCGATTAGAAGACTCCTAATTCAGCTTTGTAATTGACAGTTTTGATGACTAATTTATACATTTTTTTAGAAAGTGGTATTCATTGATCGAGTCCCTTATGCAACAGTTTGTTTTATATTTAAATTAGCTTATTTGGTTTTTTTGCTATTTGGCAGTCACTTAGACCATGTTGGAGCTCTTCCTTACTTCACTGAAGTTTGCGGTTACACTGGACCAATTTACATGACGGTAACTTTGTAGATGCCACATGAGTGTTTCTCTTATGGATGTAGATGTATATATCCCTTTTTTGTGTGTATAATATAACTTGCCATTGTATTGATTTTTTCTGGTGCGTTTTCGTGTTCAAGCCTGTATTATTAATTTCTTGCTAGAATCATTTTACTGCAGTACCCTACAAAGGCCTTGGCTCCTCTAATGCTGGAGGATTATCGGAAAGTGATGGTCGAGAGAAGAGGTGAAGAAGAACAATTTACCTCTGTTCATATCGTGGAGTGCATGAAAAAAGGTATCACTTCATACAATCAATTGAATCTAGACCGTCATAGCTATCTTAAAATATTTTGGTTAAAAAATCTCTCGAGGATTCTGCATATTATATTGCTTTGAAGTTTTGATTCAACGTACTGAAAAAGAGAAATGAAGGGAAGAACTATTAGCCTCGATGAAGATAAGTACTTCTGGAAGGCAAACATTTTTGTGCAAATTATCCTCTAGTCAATTGACATGCATGCTTATACTTTTCTACTAATCTATTGCCTTCACTCCCTTGAGATTCAGATCATTATAAAATTCCTTCATTGCAGTTATACCTGTGGATCTTAAGCAGACGGTGCAGGTTGATAAAGATCTTCAGATTCGGGCCTACTATGCAGGGCATGTAAGCTTTTTGAACCTCTTCTTTTGCTAATAAACCTAGTTCAATGCCACTGTAGACCTATCAGCTTTCTGCAATATTACTGAATAGCTGTACAGTTATATTGATAAAGGTAATATTTTGTTATGTTATTTAATGTACATGTCTAATTTATTCTAATATGATACTTATTATGGATAATAAATATAAAGCCTGTGTGCACTGTATTGATTTATAAGTTTGAATAAAATACTTGGTCAAAGAGAAAATGGTAAAATTATGGAAATATCTAAGTTAAACGACAACTGTTGCGATCTTATGCTTGAATAACTTGGCCCTGGAGTAGATGTGTTTTGTGCAAGAAGGCAGAAGAGTCAAATTTTCATGTTTTTATCCATTGTCCGTTCTCTTGGGAGCTTTGGGGGAAGTTGTTGGATAGTCTTTCCATCAAATGGACAATGCCTAGCTCTATCAAGAATCTGGTTTCTGGTTGGCAGCATTTCAATGGGGGTTTGTTAGATAGTTCTTTTTGGGCGGTTCTCATTCATGCTCTTTTTTGGGTTATTTGGCATGAAAAGAATATAAGGGTTTTTGAGGGGATTGAGAATCCTTTTTGTAAAGTCTTCTTTTTCTTCACTTGTATTCTTAAAGATTGGGTGGAGGTTCTATTCCCTGGTTTAGATTTTGAGAAGGACTGGGTGAATAGATTACATGTTTTTTGTTCATATCAATCTCCTAGGTTGTAATTACCCCGCCTCGGGGTTTTGTGTCTAATATATATCTTACTTACCAAAAAAAAAAAATAACTTGGCTCTGGAATCAATCTGCTACAAATTCTTGGAACAATGTTGTTTACTCTAATTTACAATGTCAGGATCACAAACCTAATCACTTGAGGTTGAGTCCTTTGTCGTTATTCCCATTTAAGATAATTACTCCCATGCAATAATGCCAGCAGTTAGTACTGTCATATCCATAGTAATTGGGACGTAACATGAAGTTGTAAACATAAATTGACCCCTTTGTCTCCCGTTTCCTTTTTTCTGTTTTCTTTTCATCTTCTGACACATTTCTGTCTTTTTCCAGCATGATTATCATATGCCCATTTGTTTTTGGCACTTGACCAATTGCATGCATGTCATGTGTGTTAAACTGTTTAGCATGGTTGCAAAAAAGTCGTACTTTTCTTGCTTTAAGTGTTAGAGACTGCAACATCGATTCTGCATATGTCACAAAAACAGAAGGTTTCGTTCCCTTAAAATTGTAGGTTCGTTACTCTTAGAGCTGATTTATCACGTTTTTAAGGTTTTAGGAGCTGCAATGTTTTATGCAAAAGTGGGAGATGGTGCAATTGTGTACACGGGAGACTACAATATGACACCAGATAGACACCTTGGAGCAGCTCAAATCGATCGACTACAACTAGACCTTCTTATAACAGAGTAAGGTTATAGAAGCTCAAATGAGTAGTAGTTATGGTCTTAAGACCTGCATTTCAAGTTTTCTCTGGCTGCAACATATTTGAGAATTACTCTCTTATGTTATCTTTATGTTATTTTTACATTGGAAAATTACATTAGTTGTATGTAAAGTTTATTAATGTGGGAATTGCCTTAGAAAAAAATATATTTCATATCTACTGTTGAATGAATTTTTGTGATAGATAATATGAATATGTTTTAGTCTATTTTCTATATTCAACATTTCTGATTCTTCTTATCTATATTCTCATGCATTAAAAATTTCTTAAATACTTTTAGAGACCAACTTTTCATGTTCTTACACATTTAAAATTACTTCTCTTATCAAAAACTTTTTTTAAGTCGTATTTGGTTTATCTTTTTCGTTTACGTCATAGGCCATCAATATTGGTCTGCATTCTGGAGTTTAATATAGAAGCATGTCTACTAATTTTGTTTCATATATGCCTTAAGCTGAATGAAATTTAAGGAAACAACTTTGAAGGGAAGTGTTCTTTTATTGGGGGCTACCTCATTTTAGCAGAGGTACTGCTTCTACTTATTCCCTGTGTCTATACCACTCTGTAATGTGCCGCTTAAGTAAGGTGTAGAATTTACTCTCTAGTCAGACATGTTAGTTACAAAATATAAAGGGTAGATTTCTTATTGGTTCCCAATAGTTTACTTGAGCGGTCAATTCGGCCGTCCAAGTTTCATTTTGGTCAATTTAGCCCTCCAAATTTCAAATCTGTGCAACTTGGCATTAATGTCCAAATCAGGTTTTACTGCTGAGGACCAATCATCGCCTTTCTGATGCCGTGTCAAGTTCTAAAAGTAGAGGCTTGAAACATCTTTTTTGGCAATATTTCAAGCCAAAACAGCGAAGGCGTCTAAGAACTGATTTGGACAGACGAGCCAAAATCGCACAGATTCATCTTGGAGTGCCTAATTGATCAAATAGAAACTTGGAGGGCCAAATTGATCAAATTGACTGTTCAGGTAAGCTATAGGGGACCAATTTGAATTCTACCCAATAAAAAAATACATTCTTTAGATTGTGACTTAACCAGAAGCTAATGAACAATTATTGTTTTTCAAGTGAAAGTGACCTGTTGAATTTTTTGTGTTTTTAATCAAATGAACCCTAAAGAAAATGTCAAATTGTTCAGGTCAATTCCCAAATTTATTTACAGTATATTAATAAATAAGTGAACAGATAAGAATGCTTTGAAGAATATCAAAAGAGTTTAAAACAGTTAGTTTTTACTGTTAGCGATTCTCTTTAGATATTAATAATTAAATCACACAAAATTAAAGTTACGCCAAGACTTAAAGTTTTTTACTGTTAGCGAAAAAGTTATTTTCTTAAACTTATGATCTTTCTTTTATGAGATGGAGATGGAAGGAATTTTTTTTTTTGTAATAGAACTTCCCTGACCCACCATGGATAAATGAAACCTCTGGAGTCTCTATTGCCTTCCTGTAGAAATTTACTAATGATTTTGGCTGTTATTGGTTTTCATCCCTGGACTAAATTTATTGATAAAGGATTCTACGTCATTAATGATATATGATGGTGAATGTTTATAGGAGGATCAGATAAACTTATGTATTTTAAAATATTTCCAATTGAAAAACTCTGTAAACAAATCTCTTTAAAATGATGCTCTTACAGGTCCACATATGCAACAACTTTCCGTGATTCAAAATATGGCCGTGAGAGGGAATTTCTTAAAGCTGTAAGTAGACAGAAATGCTGACAAATTGTGAATTCAGCATTTCTCCATTTTTTATTGCTCACGTTCTTATCCTTTTCTTTTCCAATACTTTTTATGTGTTTAACTGATATTTGATTTGTCTTACTCTCTCTCAATAGTTATTTTCTTGATTTAAATAATAAAGAAATTGGGTAAACATCAATTTTTTGATAAGGTTGCGAGATAAGCTTTTATCAGTTAGTATTCACCCCTTGATATGGAGTTGATTAAAACAGACAAAATGAATTCTTCAATCCTAAATCATTACTAGTCCCTTGGATCATAACTACAGAAAACAGAGATCACACGCATGTGGATTTCAAATGAGTGATTCGAAGACTAGCTTGATCTTCTCATAGAATTTTGTGTGGTTCAAAAGCTGCTGGCAATATCTTCCCCTGTTCCCCTGTGCTGATATGTGATGTTGGTAATTAGTTCAATATTTTATCCATCCTTCACATGAATCTCTTTTTCTTTCCCTTGATTTTTCATGTGCTGGATGGGTGTCGGTATATTTTATAGATCTTCTAGTTCCAACATCTATTATTGGTCATAGGCTTAATTATTCTAGAGATAGTTGTGGTTATCTAAATAATCTACAATACAAGAAAGAAATCAACTGATAAACCAAGTATCCTCTCTTGTTCTGCATTGCAATATTTGAGGCTAACAAACACCTTTTTTGTTATTTTCTGAAGATTAAACTTTTACTATTAATTATTCAACTTCTTGTTTTATGCAACAGATTTTCTGGATCCACAACAGAATATTTGTTTGATTCAACTATGTTTTTTCATAAGAAAAATAGATTTTCAAATTTGTCCTCATCAAAATTTATCAACCATGTTGTTTCAGCTATCTCGTTTTCTTCCAAAATGTGTCATCGTTTTCTTGCAAAATCTCGTTTTCTTCCAATATTAATAAATGCTTCTGGTTGACCTGCAGTTGTTCAGAGTCATAACACACAAAAACTATATATGCATGATGAGATCTAGGAGAGTAGAGGGAGAAAAGGATCCGTTTAATTTGGTTATTATGAATGATAATTCATGTTTAGGGTTATGTACAACTTTAACCATTTTAGAGTTGGATATGAACTGCACGAAAAATATATTTCAAGTTAGTAGTTACTGCATTATTTACATCAAATGTACACGACAACTAGCAGAGGGTGAGATTGCAATGGAAATGGAAGTATTAGTACCTAATGTTCTAACTTGAAAGTTGATGGTCTAATGTGTCCAAGCACTATGGAGGGTGGGGGGATGCAATTGACCCTTTCTTTTACTTCTTTCCGCAAATTTCCTTCAGTAAACTTACCTGTTATTGTACATTTCCATAACCCTTGTAAAATGCATCTATTGTTATCTTGTTAACACATTTTCATCTATTGTCATAGTAAAAGTTTTTTCTGCATCATGTTCCTAAAATATGTTCTGCTTTCTTGATGATTTTTTATCGATTTCCTTGAATGATTTAATATAGGTTCATAATTGTGTTGCGGGTGGAGGCAAGGTGCTAATTCCTACATTTGCTCTTGGACGAGCTCAGGTATTGTGACACCTCCGAATAGATAATAAATCTTATTAATAATTCTTGAGGATAACCATATTAACAATTATGCTATCGAGCACTCCACATTAGTCCTATCCCTTATTTAGTTTCTTTTCATTTCTGCATTAGCAAACTACATGAGTCTGACTCTTACTCATTTCTTTTCTTTTATTTTTTATTTTTGAAATAGAGAACTTCATAGTTAGTAGTCACCAATAAAAAAAGTAGTTAGTTTTCTGTTATCCAATTACTCTTACAAATATTATTTGTTATCTTGAGACTCGTGTCACATGACTTGATTGTCAATTCATGTCATATAAAGTAGAGAAGTATTTGCATTAATTTGAAAGTCCTCCATCATTCATCAGGAACTCTGTATCTTGCTGGATGACTATTGGCAGCGCATGAATCTAAAGGTTCCAATTTACTTCTCAGCAGGTTTGCTCATTTTTCTGATTTGTTATTTATTTAGCGTTGGCAATAAATAAACACACTTTTTTAATGATCTTATTCTAAAATGTATATTGCTATTCAAACTCAATAATGCAACACTTCCAGTAATTTAAAAGTTTAAAAACCAAATCTGGTAATACGCATTCTTGCCTTAACATTTTAGTAGTGTCAGTGTTATATTCCTATGGTAATCTACCGATAAAAAAAAAGTTTCCATGGTAATCCAATATAACTTCCTGTACGTTTTGTTGCCAGATGTTGGCTGCCAAAGACACCAATATTTCGAGTTATAATTGCTGGATTCCCAGTTCTAACTTTTTAGTTATCATGGTAGGTATTGGTGGCGTCTGACTTTTACTAATAATTAGGATATTTATGTTTTCAGGTTTGACCATTCAAGCAAATATGTACTACAAAATGCTCATCAGTTGGACCAGCCAGAAGATCAAAGAGACATACTCCACTCACAATGCATTTGATTTTAAGAATGGTAATGTAAAACTTTCACTCAATTTTAACTGGACTGTCCCTCAAGCATTTCAATGGAGTATTGTGCTTTGGGTTACGGGGTTAAACATCAAGTTCTATAGTTATATTTCATTTCCATGTAGAAATGTGCAGGGAATTCGAATCTTTAACATCCTGTGGTGTAGTTGTTTATCACCATTTTAATGATTTTGATGAGGCCAAGTCAGTTGTCCAAGCAGTTCATTAACCATTTTAAGTGGTAGTGCTTTCAAGGGTATCCAATGACTTTTTCTCGATTGTTCTTCTGGCGCTTCGTTATGGTGCAAGCTTTTGCATATTAGCTTGGATCCATTTTCTTTTTGCTTTCTCTTTTTCTTTTTTGAAGTAATTTGGGATCAAGTGAGTCCCATGAAGCAGGTGGTGGGGATACAGATTCTAGCAGTATTGCCGTCTCATCAATCTTCTAGCATACATGATGGATTTGATAACAGATAATGAATTCAAATCCTGTGAATGAGAATACCAGAAAACTAAAAAAAGATTGAATTATCCAATTATCATGATAATTCAATCAAGTTATTTTTCATTATATTACTCATTTATCAAAATTAATTCTGAAGTCAAACATAAAACTTGTAATTGTGTGCACAAGCAACCCTAATTTTGCTAACGTAGAGTTCTACTAGAAAGATGAACGCAACAAAACAAAATGATCGTCGATAAACCCTAGATTTTCATTAGGTCTTTTAATTGGGCATGGGCTCTGTTCCTACTTTCTGGAGAATCTAGTGATTTGGTTTTAATCCACATTTTTCTACATTTACTGACCCGTGCATCTTGCGCCTTTATGGTGCAGGTCATGGCTAAAGCATAAGGTTCCTGTAGTTTTGTGCCGTTTTTATGTTTCTTGAAATTTGAGTGAAAAAAAGGTTTCTTAAGATCTTTTGGACTGCTAAAAATATTTGATAAATGCTCTTTCTTGGCATCTTTGCTGTCATCACATCAGTGATTGAAAAGTTCAGAATGGGTTTTTTTCATATATTGGGATTTAGCTTGTTAATGGTTCATATTGTGCTTTGTCATGCTGTGTATTTTATCTCTGTCCTTTCTTCTTAGCATGTATGTAAATAAGGATGCAGTTCGATGAAAACTTGTTTCTTTCTGGATCCCAATATTTCTACACAGGAATATAATTTATACTCGGAACATATATTCAGTGAAAGCTTACTTTATGAATTCTCTATGTCGTTGCACAGCTAAGTTTATTTATTGCAGTTCGCAACTTTGATCGTTCAATGATCGATGCTCCTGGACCATGTGTTCTCTTTGCCACACCTGGAATGATTAGTGGTGGGTTTTCACTTGAGGTTTTTAAGCAATGGGCTCCTTCTGAAATGAATCTTATTACATTGCCCGGGTACGAACTCGGCTATTAGTGTTGAGATTATATCCTAACAGTAATGACTACGTTTGCATTTGGTGTTCGAATCTAGCTAATGCTTAGTAATAATTTGCATTTGTCTTAAAATGTTGTCTTCATGTTTTTTGGTAAAAACAAAGCTATTTCATTAAAAGAGAAAGAAGAAGATATAGAAAGGAAGATAAGCAATTATCAACGAACCTCAATTTACAACACCTCTCCAATTTGTGAGGAGAGGACCAAAGTCACGAAGCTTAACAAGCTTAACATTATCCCAAAAAAAAGCTTAATTACTTTTGACTGTCTTTAAAGACTCCCGATTTTCGTCGAGACCATACAATCTGTAAGATGGCGAAAGGGAACATCCTTGAAGGTGTTTCTTTTTCTTAACCCCAAGATGTTGTCTTCATTCTCTTTTGAACATCTATGAACTCTTCGTGATTCTAACCCGATAAAAATCCTATTTTTTGAGGATTTGCCAAATGAATTCAGTGTATCAAGCTCTATCAGTAACCTATCTTCAAGCATTATAATGAATGCTATATTAAATCTTCATTTCCATTTGTAGGATACACTAATGCTATTTTAAATCTTCATTGCCATCTGTAGGTACTGTGTTGCTGGAACTGTTGGGCACAAACTGATGTCTGGTAAATCCACAAAAATTGATCTCGACAAGGATACCCAAATTGACGTGCGTTGCCAGGCTAGTATTCATCTCCTTCCCCGTCATAAATTCTTTACATATTTTCTCACTTATCCTTTTCTGAAACACTTCATGAGTTTCATTTTTGCATTCTGGTTCTACAATAACCCAGTAGATAATTCAATTTATTTCTAATATTGCTATATAGAAAGAACATGTTCCATGAAGCTGTTTCTTTATTGCGGACCATGGAGAACTAGGAAGATGAGAGATGCAGACGTATGTATTATGCCACTACGGGGCGTAGCACTGGGATAACTTGACTATACACTTTGTCTTACTGCCGAAATAAAACACATAACAGAAACGAATTTTGAAGTGTGATATAGAGGTGTGATCTCACTCCATGCACTGAGATAAAGATAACATGTTGTGACATTTTGTATAGTCAAGTAGAAGTGCCTAAAGTTTCCTGTTCTGAAGTATGAGATAAAGAAAACATTTTGTGTGACATTAGAGTATAGAACTTAATTATGGAATTAATTTGTTGTTACCTAAGATGCTTAATACATTATTTTGTGGTATAATGAATAAGTCCCCGAACCTTTGAGTACTGCTCTTTAGAGTAAAAAAATATCAAAATAAGTCCCCGATACCTATGAATACTGCTCTTTAGAGTTAGAAAATATCCAAATTGTAGTTTGGGTTTTCAGTTTTGACTGAAAAGAACTTTAAAATTGTGAACCCTTACCAATATTTTGACCTTCTGTCCTCAAATCGTGTGATCTATAAATATCCAATAATTTTTTCTTCCTGTTAATTGTTTTGTATCCTTGTACATGAAAGTATATTCTCATGGCAAGTTGACACATGCTTTCTATGCATTTTTTGGGCCTCTTTGAATATTTTCATTTTATCAGAAACGAAGAAGATTTTTAGCAGTATCGGAAGAATCCCATTTTTTTGGGTAGAAAATGGATTTGGATGCTAAAACATAACTTATTATTCATGTTGTAGCTCTTTGGTTAGTTTAGTTTCGAATCCATATTCCTGTTTGGAGCTTTTGTATTATTGCAGTTGACAGTTGGATTGAACCCTCTGATCAAGATTGGTTTCAATGAGAAACGCATTATTATTATGCTTAAACAAAATGTATAGCTAACTATGCCCCAATCTCACCATTCAGATGAAGTAAAAACTTAAAACATCTTCCTTAGATTGCTATTGACATAGGAATACGACAGAATTTTTACCATACAAGTGTAACTAGTTTAAACTCTAATCATTCTCTGTCATCTGAAGATGTGTTTTGTATTCCCAGATTCACCAATTGTCTTTCAGTCCGCACACCGATGCAAAAGGGATTATGGATCTTGTGAAATTTTTGAGCCCTAAGCATGTGATACTTGTGCATGGCGAGAAACCTAAGATGGCTACTCTAAAAGGGAGAATTCATTCTGAACTGGGAATTCCTTGTTATGACCCCGCAAATAACGAGACTGTGTCGATATCTTCCACACATTACGTCAAAGCAGAAGCTTCAAAAAGTTTTATCCGCAGTTGCTTGAATCCAAACTTCAAGTTTTCAAAATGTGTTTCCAAGGATGGGTCTGATTCAGTTCCGAAAGACGAAAAGTTTATTCCAAGGCTGCAGGTACCTGATGAAAGGGTAACTGAAGGCATTTTGGTTATGGAGATGAGAAAAAAGTCAAAGGTCTTACATCAAGATGAGCTTGTGCTTCTGTTGGGAGAAAAAAAGCATGATGTTCAGTTTGCTTATTGTTGTCCTGTATGTTATGGCAGCTTTGAAGAGTCGAAAACTACAGATCTCACTTCAATAAATAATACAGATAGCTTATCTAACAAGAAGCATGCGTGGCTTCGCGTATTATCTGCGAGGCTGTCAAACGAACTTTCTGGAGGGAACATCCAAGATTTTGAGGAGCATCTTCAAGTTGAATCATTTCAGCTGTCAATTTGCTCAAAAGACAACTGTCCGTATAGAACCAGTAATGGAATTAAAAATAAAACTGGAGCAGTATTTTTTTGCTGCAGCTGGTCAGTGGCAGATGAGGAGCTTGCTTGGAAAATCGTATCCATCATGGAGAGGCTTCATATGAGTGATCTACAAGTCTCCACTTGATGACTTCTTTTGTGAAGGTAATAAGCCGGTAAAAGTCATTATTGATTGATCAATATTTAGTGTATGCGATGTAATATCTTTATGTGAATTACTGTAGGTTTCGTTTTAACTTAAATATTATTTCTTCCTGCTTAGAAGTTTAACCTAATCACTAAAGTCATAAGGTAGAAGAGTTTTTCCTATAAAAAAGATAGAAGAGTTTCTTGACATTGATTATCTATTTATTTGCTTGTCTGAAATTGATTTGCATGTTGAGACTATGGGATGAAATGCTATATGTTACTTGGTCTGGAGGCTCTCCTTAGGTCAGTTGAGTTCTCGAAATTGATCACTGGTTGCATCTCCTTAGAGTAGTTTAGTTGGCTTATGATCTCACTCACCAGACAAATTGAGGTCTTGAGTTCAAATTTTCATGGCAGCTTACTTTTCTAGAGTTTTTTATACCCCAAGTATTGGAAAAAAAGGAAGAATTTACAGATCACTGCATAATTTACAGTTCAAATTTTCATGGCAGCAATGATAGCCATTATTGGTGCTCACACATATATTGTCTGTCCACTATTGACCTTCAGATCACAACTTCCTGTACCCATATACTCTCCTCTCTTCTTATCTATATATCATAAAAGAGTAATTCTACCCTGATAAATATCATCGACCGATCAAAAAGAACAAAGCTTAGTGTAATTGAATAATTATATATAATAGACTTTTTCACAGCTGAGTCTGGTTGAGCTATTGAAGTTGTAAGCGGAAATGTCGTTTTCAGACCAAAAGAAAAAATTGTATGACAGAATTACATGAAATAACTATATCAGTAGACTACACGAGAATACTCTCTAAATACATTCTATAATCACTAAGAGTTCAATTTTATATTTACAATGAAGAAATAATAAAATTAATAAATAAGATTATTTAATTAAAGAGTTTAATTAATAATCTGGTTTATTGGAGCTTAGGATTATAGTTCCTTGGTCCCTAAGTCACCTAAGTCACCTCTGTACTATTGGAGCTTAGGATTATAGTTTCATGGTCCCTAAGTCACTGATTGGATATCAGAGATTGACATGGAATATTGTAGTGTGACGTAGTAATACAGTAGTGGAGGTGAAACACTGTAGTGTCACACGGCAAGTGTGCCGTGTGACACTACAGTTGGCACAGTTGAAGTGGGTCACACTTTAATTGGCAATTTTACATATCTAAAAAATCTGATACGCCATTATCTAGAAAATATACATATATTATTCTAATGACCTCAGTTGAGGGATCAGTTGATCGGCTCATCAAAAAATTGAAATGAGAACATAGTTGGTGTTAGAGTGATTTTTCTCTGTGATTAATAGTTAATTAAAACTCTAAAAGAATAATCATCACGTTCTTTTAGAGAGTCGTCTCACTAAAGTCCTTCTCAGTAAATCTCTAGATCTCATATATTGAATACATATAAATACATTAAAAGTATCTTGTAATATTCTACGTGTCCACACACGTCCTAGTGCGTTGAGGATTGACTTGAAAGATCTTGGAGTGGATCTCAGAGTATATTTAGAGACATAAATAATGTCTTGTAATATTCTACATGCCCACACACATACTAGTGCGTTGAGAATTGACTTGGAAGATCTTGGAGTGGATCTCCGAGTCTACTGATCGTTGAAATGATTTTGTGGTACGAAAGATCAATCAATTTTTCAAGGATGCTTGATATAGACTACATGAGGTATATGATTTCTAACCTTGTATGTTGCAGATTTAATGTATTAATATATAATGAATCCTAACTGATTGAAAAAGAGTTTTCAATAAAAAGTTTTTTATTTTGTTATCATGATGTTACACAAGTTTTGTTTGATTAAAATATTCTATCTTGATTAAAAGTTCAATTTTTAAATTACCTTGAGCCACACGCTTTCACCGCGCACGCAGTAAGAGAATCAACAAGTTGTATCAGATCAGTCTTTATATATTTATATGTTAAATGTTGTGTGAGTTTTCTTGCATTATTCAATATGAGATATGTATGAATGAATGAAAGGTTATGTTTTTTGAATGTACGGAAAATAATGGATCGTTAATTATATGTGATTGTTGGGTTATGCTTTGTTCTTTTAATTTTTTCTTAGATCCTATGTAAGCCGTTTTGGGGCGTAGGCAGTTTTGTAATTTTATTTTGAATATTTATTGTAATTATTCTGATCGCAAGAAGATGAAGAATGCATAAGACGAACGACGAATGAAAAATAAAAGAAATAGGAATTCTCTAAGAATTTCAACACCAACACCAAAAATAGTTTTCTGGTGCTGGCGTCACTGATTAAAACTGACTGCCAATGTCGTCGGATTTTACTGTTCTGGCGACGTCGTCGAAAATCAACGCCGGCGGTGGCGTCTGGCATCCGGTGGCCGAATACGGCCAGGGAGGATCCAGAGGTGATGGAGGTCGGTGACAACTATTGTCACATTTATGGAAGTTTCGCACAAACCCTGATATCAACCAACCATATTACTGTAGAGTTTTATGATAACCCTAAATCTACAATTATCCTTTTAAATTTTAAAATTAATGTAATTTTAAAATTGATTTTTAATTTTTAATTTTATGAAAATTAAAAATTAATAGGTTGATTGAGTTTAACCCAATTTTGATCAAATCAAATCAAATATTTAGACTAAATCAAAGTCAACAATTTTTATAGGAAAAATTATTTAAATTAATTTTAATTAAGAAAAATAATTTTTTCTAATTAAATAAGATTTTGTTCAAAGTTTGAAGATTATGATGATGGACATTAGGAGGAGAATGTAATATTTAGGAATACATGTATTCTTGAAGTCCGCTTTGTAATATTTTCTTTTTATTTCAAGAGTTGTAATTTAAAAATATCTAATAGTCACTCGGTTCGTTATTATTTTATTTTATTATTATAATTATTTAATTTTTATGTTTGATAACATATCAATGTATTAGTGGATCGCATGTCATATATGAAAATTCCACACAGTTTTATATGATCATGTATCTCATCTGTAGAAAAATGATTTATTAGGATTGTTCTAGTATGTTTATATGTATTATTTTATGAAATTAACTCTATGTAAACTGTTAGGTTTTAATTAGTTAAAACTTGGTAATCACACCACACAAAGGGCTATGGTAACCTTTAGAATAACCAATTTTAGTAAAAGAGTTTTATTAAAGTTTGATGAATATAATTAATTAGTTAATCTAAATTTACTTAATTAAGACTTATGTGCTTTAGAAGGTTAAAATAAATTTAGACCAATGAGATTGAGATAACTAATAATTAAATATTCATAGGGTTGTTATTTTAACCAGTGATTAATTTAGAATTAATTGATTAGTTAAAATTGGAAACACATAATCCTAAAATAGTGAGAGAGAGAAGATTGACATGTCAATGTAACATATGGTCTCCATCATTAGTACAATACCGTGAGGTGCAGTAAAGGCCTCAGGATGACTTTGTTTTCATCCACATAAGGAAAATTTCGAGCTGTACCAATACCAAGGTTGGATTTCTTAAGAAGATAAGAGGAAGTAATGTAGTTTAGTTTTGACCGACCCTAAGGCGGAATATTCTAAATGAAATCATGAAATCTGAAACTATGGGTTACACTCACAAAATCACAATTAAGTTTTCATGTGGATAGTTGTGACTTGACCGATCAAGCGTGTTAAAAGAGGAAATATGAGATATTTTAAGTTTTAATTAGTAAGGATGAGAATGTCACATAGACAGTATGAGGTTAATCTGACTGAACCTAAGGCAATACATTAATCGTTGAGTTGTTTTATCATGATTAGTAATTGCTAAATTTGTGTGTTTATTATCTTGCATTCATACATCACGTTTACTTTTTGAATTGTAGATATTTATTATATTGAATCTTGTATGTTTTAAATTTCACTTATCATTATTATCTCTACCATGAGCAACACTATTACTGTTTTACTCGCTCTTGAGAAATTGAATGGTGATAATTCTGTACGTTAAAAATCAAATATGAACTTAATACTGATTTGTGAGAACCATAAGTTCATTCTTACTGAAGAATGTCCTGAGGAGCCCGCTGCTAATGCCCCTAAAAATGTTAGGGACACATATGATTCTTGGATCATATCAAACAATAAGGCGAAGTGCTATATGTTTGTAAGCATGAATGATGTTTTGAGAACCAAGCATGAAAGCATAGAGACTGCCTATGAGATTATGGAATCTCTACAGGTGGTTCGGCAGTAGTCTGATCAAAGTCGCCATGAGGCCACTAGGACCTATATGATGACTAAGATGAGAAAGGGTACTTCTGTGCGATAACATGTTTTGAACATGATCAACATCATGCACGAGACAGAAGTACATGGGGTGACCATTGATGAGCGGACTCAAGTTAGCATTATACTTGAGCCGCTCACACTAGTTTTTTCTATGTTCACAACCAACTATATTATAATAAGTTATAATTCAACATGACCCAATTGTTGAATGAACTACAAACTTTTGAGTCACTCAACCATAGAATGACCAAAGAGGGTGAGACAAATATTGTTGAGCAAAAACATTCTTCCAATGTTGTTAAGAACAAGAAAGGGAAGAAGAACAATGGTAAGGACAAGAGTAAGAACAAAAGAGGAAAGAAATCCAAGACATCGCCTAAAGTCAAGAAGAACAAAAACGACAACAAACCCAAGGGGAAATGTTTCCACTGTGGGGTTGAAGGTCATTGGAAGAGAAACTATAACAACTATCTCTCCGAGCTGAAAAAGAATGGTAAATATGATTTACTTGTACTTGAAGCTTTCTTAGTGGAATATGATTTGTCATCCTGGATACTTGATTCAGGAGCCACTAATCATGTATGTTCTTCTTTGTAAATGCTTGATTCGTCAGGGGAGCTGGATGATGGCGAGGTCATTTTGAGGTTGGCAGTGGTGCGCTCGTACCAGCTAAAGCATTAGGGACAGTTCGTTTACTTTTTGGATATAATTATTTATTTTTGTACAATCTTTATCATATTCCTGGTTTTCGAGAAACTTGATTTCTCTTTCATTTTTACAAGAACCGTTATTCGAAGTTTCGTTTATTAATAAATAGTTTATTATTTCAAAGAATAGATTCGATATTTGTCATGCTAAAATTATAAATAGACTGTATATGTTTAAACCGACTGAACGCGCGTTAAATAATTCTAAATTATTTAAAGTAGCAAAACCTAAAAGTAACAAACGATAAAAATATTCTCATGATGATGATAACACATATATTTGGCATCTTAAGTTGGGACATATTAATCTAGATAGGTTAAATAGGTTAACAAATCATGGTGCTTTGAGAGAATTAAAAGTTTGAACTCTTCATGTTTGTGAATATTGTCTAGATAGTAAAATGACCAAAAGACCTTTCTCTGGAAATGGCCAAAGAGCCAATGAACCACTTGAGCTAGTAAATAGTGATATTTGTTGACCGATTAATGTAGAAGCTAGAGGTGGTTGACGGTTACTCAAGATATGGTTATACTTATCTAATGCAAAGAAAGTCTGAAACTTTTGGAAAGTTTAAAGACTTCAAAGCTGAAGCTGAAAAATAATTAGGTAAATCATTGAAAACTCTTTCATTAGATCGATGTGGTGAATATTTGGATTTAGAATTCAAGGATTACTTGCTGGAGTATAAAATCCTATCCCAACCCACAGTTCCTAGAATGCCACAGCAAAATGGTGTTTCAAAAATGAGAAACCGTACCTTATTGGATATGGTTAGGTCGATGTTAAGCTACTCATCACTATCACTTACATTTTAGGGATATACATTACACACGGCTACATACATTTTGAATGTAGTATTTTCTAAGTCTGTAAGTAAGACACCTTTAGAGTTATTGAATGACTCCAAACCCAGTTTGCGTCATTTCTGTATATGGGGTGTCTAGATCACGTTCTTAGATCTAAGACTAAAAAGTTAGACTCAATATATGAAGTATGCATATTCGTTGGCTATGCTCCAAATACTAAATGTGGGTACTTTTATAGTCACAAGGATAAAAAAATGTTCGTATCGACAAATGCCACCTTCCTTGAACATTACTATATGAAAAACTACAAACCTCGAAGCAAACTAGTTCTCGGGGAATTAACGAGTGATGAGATCAGACCACCATCAATTTCTACTGATAAATGACAAACCAGAGAAATCATAGTTCATGCAAAGGAAACCCCGGTGCAACGCTATAGTGTGAGGGTTATTAGACAACCAGTTTGCTATGAACTAAAGGCACATGTCCTTGTCTCAGACACTTATAAGGATGATCCATTATCTTATGAAGAAGTAATGTATGATCCTGAAAAGGAGAAATAACATGATGCCATGAACCAGAAAATGGAATCTATGTATTCCAATTCTGTTTGGAAACTTATAGATCCACCTGAATATGTCAGGCTCAAGAAGAAAAGAGGTACATATGAGAAATTTAAAGACTTCCAAGGCATGGTTAATAACCAAAGGGTATACACAAAGGGAATGAGTCGATTATGAATAGACATTCTCTCATGTGAACATGCTAAAATCCATTCACATCCTTTTGTCCATAGCTGCTAGTTTTGACTATGAGATATAGAAAATGAACGTCAAAATAGCTTTTCTAAATAATTGTCTTGAAGAAAGCATCTATCTGGTGCAACAAGAAGAGTTCGTACAAAAGGGGCAAGATCAGAAAGTATATAAGTTGCTTAAATTCATTTATGGATTAAAGCAAACATCTAGATCTTGGAATCTTACCTTTGATGAGATTATAAAATCATATGGCTTCAACCAAAATGTTGACAAAGAATGTGTTTATAAATACATCAAAGATAAGATAATGGTTATTTTAGTTCTTTATGTTGATAATATTCTACTTATTGGGAATGATGTAGAGACTCTGCCAAAGGTAAATAAGTGGTTAGCTGAGAAATCTTAAATGAAAGATTTGGGAGAAGCGGGCTATGTTCTAGGCATCCAAATCTTAAGAGATAAAAAGAACAAGCTCTTGGCCCTTTCTCAAGCATCTTATATTGATAAGGTGCAGGAGAGATTCTCTCTAGAGAAATCTAAAAAAAGTCAACTACCAACCAGACATGGAATTGTCCTCTCTAAAGAACAATGTCCTAAAACACCTAAGGAGGAAGAGGATATGAGAAAGGTTCCCTATATTTCAGCAGTTAAAAGTCTTATGCATGACATGTTGTGTATGAGACCGGATATTTGTTATGCAGTGGGAATTGTCAATCGTTATCAATCGAATCCAGGTTTGGAACAGTGGATTGCAGTAAAGCATATTCTCAAGTATCTTAGGAGAATGAGAAATTATATGCTTGTTTATTCAGGTGAATACCTGAACCCCACTAGATATACTAATTTTGACTTTCAATCATACAAAGACAGTCGAAATTTGACATCTGGATCATTATTCACACTAGGTGGAGGAGCTATAGTCTGGAGAAGTATTAAACAATCCAGCATTGTAGATTCCACTATGAAAGTCAAATATATAGCGGTTTTTGAGCTGTAAAAGAAACAGTATGGCTCAGAAAGTTCTATACTGATCTGGAAGTAGTTCCTGATAAGGACAAGCCATTGATCCTATACAGTGACAACAGTTGGGCGGTAGCGAATGCCAAGGAACCGTGGAGTCACAAGAGGGGAAAACACTTAGAGAGGAAATATCATCTTGTAAGAGAGATTCACTACAAGAAAACTAACCTTTAGCGATACCTTTTTCGCCACGACATAAAATTCATCGCCAAAAGCCAAGTTTTAGCGACTGACATTTATGTGGGTCGCTAAAAATGTCCTATAGCGACAAAGTTCTCACGTGTCGAAATAAAATTCACCTAAAAAAAGGGCCTAGCATGCCAATTTCTTAAAGTTTTAGCCGCAAATATTTTTATTTGTTGGTAAAAATTCTTGTGTTTGCCGATGAAGTAGAAAGTTGGTCGGTAAAGGCTTCGTCTATAGGGACCAACCAAGAGTTTCATCGAGAAAAGGCCTTATTTATATCGACAAATTTGAAATGTCATCATTGAGAGGTAGCCTTATTAAAACGACATCATTTTAACAAGGTAGCTAGCTCTAAAAACACAAAAAAACAAAAAAACAAAAAAAACAATACCCTCGCATTCCCCTACCCACGACATATCGAGCTTTCCCGTCTTAGCCCCACGACAGAGTCTTTCCCCTCCCGCGTGTTGGAGCTTCTCCATTTGTCGTCAAGCTCTCCACTGTCTCTGTAAGTGTAGGTAAGCAAACTCGTCTTTCGATCTCTCCAGCTCAGCGTTGCTCCTTTAGTTTTCTATCTCTTCTCTTTTCTAATTTTTTGTTGTACTGTGTTGTCTCCGGAATGCCAGTAATGTATGCCTCCTCTTAATTTTCTCAATCTCAATTCGCATCCAGACCTTAATTTTTTCATTGATTATTGATTCGCCCTCTATTGTTTTCTCTATTTTTGGTGAAAATCAACGGGTCCTTCTTGTTTGTTCAGTTCTTCTTCTTTCAAATTAAGTGCAGAATTGGTATTGAATTTAATAATACTTTTAGGTTTTGAGTACCTTAATTATCTTTTTTGGTTTCTCAGAAATCAGAAGTGATGAGATAAAAGGGAACTTCTTTTTGTATGGTTGCTTGTACTGACTTTGGTAAATGAATAGCTCGATGTTTAATTAGTTTTTTCTATAGTTTGATATTTCGGTTGTCGCCGATGGAGCACTTAAAACTTAGGATTAGATAACGTGTGTGGTTTTGTTGGGATGAAGGTGAATGGTGAACGAGTTGGAGAGGTTAATACGGAAAGAATACATCTAAATGCAGAGACGTTAGACAGATTTAGTGATTTGTTTAGTGAAGTCGAAGAATGACTTTATCCTGGTTGTCAAAAGTATATTTCACTATCTTTTATTATGAAGTTGATGCAGATGAAAATGCTTAATCATTGGAGCAATAAGTCATTTGACTAATTACTTGAAGTTTTAAATGGTTCTCATCCAGTAGGCTAAAAAATTCCAGCCTTTTACTATGAAACCAAAAAAAATTAAAAGATTTAGGGTTGGAATATGACACCATTCATTCTTGTAAATATGATTGTGCTTTATTCTAGAAAGAGAATGAAGGAAAAGACAGATGTCCAGAATGTGGTGAACCAAGATATAAAATGGATGATGGGAAGGATAAGAAAGTTCCGTAAAAAGTTTTGCGTCACTTTCCTGTTATACCCAGACTTCAAAGATTGTTCAAGTCAAAATAAACATCGTCCAATATGAGATGGCACAAGGAGAAACATGTCAACGTTGAAGGTGTATTGAGACATCCTGCTGATTCAGAATGTTGGAAGGATTTTGATAAGCAATATAGTTGGTTTGCAGAAGATGCTCGAAATATAAGATTAGGACTCACAACGGATGGATTTAATCTATTCAGAAATATGAGCAACTCATATAACATGTTGTCAATCATATTAGTACCTCATAACCTTCCTTCATGGAAGTGTATGACATAACCGTGCTTTATGATGGCGTTATTGATTTCTGGTCCAAGATCACCCGATAAAGATAATGATGTGTATTTGTAGCCATTGATAAATGAGTTAAAACAACTTTGGGATGGGGTGCAAACATTTGATGTCACTTCTGGGCAATCTTTTACTATGCATGCTGCTATGTTGTGGACAATTAATGACTTTCCAGAATATAGAGATTTGTCTAGTTTGAGTACAAAAGGGTACTTGACATGTCTTGTTTGCAATGAAGATGCATCTTTGTTGAGGTTGCCAAGTAAAATATGTTACATGGGACATCGACAATATTTTTCTTGTGATCATATGTGGTGGAGGAGGAGATTGCATGACGGTAAACAAGAGTTTCGTGATGCACCAAGAAAGTTGACAAGAGAAGATACATTGAAGCAGTTAGATTAAATTCAATTTGTCAAGTTTGGAAAAAAACCCGAATAGGTTAGACAAAAACAGAAAGCGTCCTTTAGATGGTCTTAGTTGGGCTAAGAAAAGTGTGTTTTTTTTCAACTTCCATATTGGTCTAAGTTGAAAATCAGACAAAATTAGATGTCATGCATATCAAGAAAAATATTTGTGATAATATATTAGGTACATTGTTGAATATAGAAGGCAAAACAAAAGACACTTACAAAGCTCGATTGGACCTAGCCGACATGAATATAAGAAAAGAACTACACCTTGAACTGAAAGGGAACAAATATTTTAAACCACCTGCGTGTTACACGTTGACAGTAAAAGAGAGAAGAAATTTTTGTGGTTTCTTAAAGTAAGTCAAGTTTCCAGATGACTTCACAGCAAACATATCACGATGTATCAACCAAGCTGAGGGTAAGGTTTCAGGATTGAAAAGTTATGATTGTCATGTTTTACTTCAAAGACTTTTACCAGTTGGGATTCGTGATTTATTGGGTAAGGATGTGTGCACTACTTTGGTTGAGCTGTCTAACTACTTCAAAGAATTGTGCTCGAAAACACTGAACACTAAGGACTTGGATATTCTTAGAGATGGAAATAAGTTTGATCGTGTGTAAGTTAGATAGGATATTTCCCCTAGCTTTCTTTGATGTTATGGTACATTTGGCAGTTCATTTACTGCAAGAAGCAAAATTGTGTGATCCTGTTGGTTATAGTTGGATGTACCCAATTGAAAGGTATATCTCTCAACTTTTCCTTTACTTACACATCAAATATTTTGTGCACAATGTAATTGTTGTCATATGACAGGAGTTTGTGTACACTTAAAAAATATGTTAGAGACAAAGCTCGTCTAGAGGGTTTGATTGCAGAAGCCTATATTGTTAATGAGTTGTTGACTTTTTGCTCATTGTATATCCGTGGCATTGAAACCAAATTCACGCGGAATGAAAGGAATGATGATGAGTACTTTGACAAACTAAATGAGGGGTCAGTAGCTGTCTTCACTCAACGAGCTCGTCCAATTGAGGGTAAGAAAATAGTTCACCTTTTTAAACAATAATTAGAGATTGCCCAATGGTATATGCTGAATAATTGCGATGAGTTACAACCTTACTTAGTGTAAGTATATCAATAACATTATTAAGTCTAATTTTCAGTGGTTGTTTTTTATGTTTCAAATCATTAAAATAAAATGATTAATATGTGCAAGGAGCAAATGAGAGAATTAAACAGAGTTAGTCGGGTTGGCTTAAGTTCAAGACATCAAAACCAATTTCCTGAATGGTTTAGAAATCGGGTATGTGTATATTTTTTACTAAATATATATAATAAAATTAGTACGGAAGTAACTAATACTTTTGTTATTTTTATTAGATCATTGAGTTGCGCCGCCAAGGGTCATTAGAAGCCACATATGATTTATATGCTTTACCATTTGGTCTAGATAATCGTGTCAGGTAATATTCTAGTTGTATTGTCAATGGCATTCGATACCATAATATAGATTGTGATCATCACCGGACAACCCAAAATAGTGGCTTAGTAGTTCCAAGAGAACATGATGGAGAAGAGACTAGATTTTTTGGTAGGTTAAAAGAAGTGATTGAGATGCAATATATACGAGAAAGAAATGTTATATTATTTAGATGTGAGTGGTTGGACACAAATGCAAAAAGAAATAGAGCAAAGAGAGATCTTGGTTTCCCTTGTGTAAATGGGTATCAAACTTGGTATAAAAATGAGCTTTTTATTCTCGCATATCAAGCACAACATGTCTTTTATGTTGATGATTGCAAATTTGGAGTCAATTGAAAAGTGGTACAAAAGGTTCAACATAGACATTTATGGATGTCCCTGAGATAGAACAAGATGAAGTCATAGGGTCTACAGAAATAACTTTTCCATCTATCGATCTAGATGAGTTAGAAACAATGTAATATCACAGGCATGACGTGGAACCTTCTAAAATAGATGAAAATGTTATTAGAGTAGGAGATAATAATATTGAAGATATTGATTTTATTGATGATGATGACAATGAAGATGACACTTTGGTTAATTATGATGATGATTCAGATGATATTATACCAAGTGATGATGATATAAATTGAATTTTAAAGTAACGGTGAACTTGTTAGCGTAAAATATTTGTTCATTTCTTCTTAAATTTGATTTTATTTATTTTGTAAGCAATAACTTGTTTATGATAGTCTTTCATGCCACTTATCTTTATGCAGGTTAATAATGTCTCTCAGAAGAAATATTCCTCTTCCAAATCTAGATCCTGTTGTAGGATCTTCATCTGATGAAGATGGTTCTCATTCAGGTATATACACTTTGTAATAGTTCCTATTATAATTGTTTCTTATTCTCTATTTTGTTGTAGGGGCTTCATCTTCTTCGGGGAGTATGAGAGGTTAGTGAGCTATTCGAAAAATTACCAATCGATACTCCTCCTCCCGGTGTTGTTAGACCTGTTGGAAAGTGGACCGTCCAATTCAACCTTGAGATTGGTGCCCTCGTACGACAATTCATATCACTTCAATATGAGGGTTGGTCCAATGTGCTTGAAAAATTCCTGGCAGTTATAATTGATAGGCTGCATGTAATAATGATACATCTATTTATTGTTATGTTTTTTTATCGCGTGACTAATAGTAAAAGATTATTGGTCCATTTTACTTTTTAATCGACCAGTAATGCTATGATCAATTGGATTAAATTTGAAGCAGTGAACACATATAAGGAATACAAGTACACATTGCATAGACATTATAAAAGATTTAAAGATCCAATATAGTAGGACGACAACCTTATAAGGGTGTATCACAGGATGATTAGGATTGGCTATGGACAGTTTGGGAGACGAAGATATTTGAGGTAATTTCTATCGTCAAAGCTTATTTATACTAATTATTTCAATCATTAAACTCATTTATTATAAGCATGCTCAAAATTCAATTCTCAAAACCGTCAAAACCTTCTATACAATCATAATGGAGGGAATGTATCTTTTCTTGATCATCAATTACGTCAGATGAATCAAAATATTGTTTTAGTACTCTAAATAATGTTTAGTTTGTATGACTTAACTTTTGTTGCATTTTGGATAGGAAGCTTCAACTGGCGTAGCACCTACTCGAATTGAAATGTTTTACAACACGCATTTAAGTGCTATAAAATGTTGGCAGAATGATACGGCTCACGCAATATATGTGAGTAACCCCTCTTAAATATTTTCTAAATTGATGCACCTTGTCCTCAAATAGTGTTAGTTTCAATGTGTGTGTGTGTGGGGGGGGGTTATCACTTTTTATCTGAGTGTGTTACATGATTTTTGAATATTTTTTTAATTAATACACATTGTCTTGGTAATAGTGTTAGTGTTAGTTTCAATGTGTGCGTGTTGGGGGGGTTATCACTTTGTATCTGAGCGTGTTAGATGATTTTTGAATATTTTTTGAATTGATGCTCCTTGTCTTGATAATAATGCTAGTTTCAATGTAGGTGTGTGTGGGTGTGGGTATGTGTGTGTGTGGGGGGGGGGGCTTTATCATTTTGTATCTTAGCGTGTCAGATGATTTTTGAATATTTTCTGAATTGATGTTCCTTATCTTGATAATAATGTTAGTTTCAATATGAGTGTTGGGGGGGTTTTTACTTTGTATCTGAGCGTGTGAGATAATTTTTGAATATTTTTTGAATTGATGCTCCTTGTCTTGATAATAGTGTTAGTTTCAATATGGGTGTGGGGGAGGGGTTATCACTTTGTATCTAAACGTGTTTGATGATTTTTGAATATTTTCTAAATTGATACTCATTGTCTTGATAATAGTGTTAGTTTCAATATGTGCGTGGGTGTGTGTGTGTGTGGGGGGGGGGGGTTATCACTTTGTATCTGAGCATGTTTGATGATTTTTGAATATTTTCTGAATTGATATTCATTGTCTTGATAATAGTGTTAGTTTCAATGTGTGTGTGGGTGTGGGGGGGTGTTATCACTTTGTATCTGAGCGTGTTAGATGACTTTCGAATATTTTTTGAATTGATATTCCTTGTCTTGATAATAGTGTTAGTTTCAATATGTGTGTGAGTGTGTGTGTG